>OX608073.1:244074835-244633878 GCA_951509635.1 Eupeodes luniger | reverse complement strand
AGGAATCATTCCCTTTCCATTGATGTGCCTATCTTTGAGTAAGACCAATTTTACAAAAAGTTATGGGCAAATGCATGTTCAAACTTTAAATGCGAATATCTCGCTTAATATGCGTCCCAGAGTATCAAAAGTCGGCAATTTTTGAACTCCATTATTTCTAGATCTAGACCACCTAGAGGGCTGAAATTTCAGGATTGTGATCTAGGAATCATTCCCTTTCCATTGATGTGCCTATCTTTGAGTAAGACCAATTTTACAAAAAGTTATGGGCAAAAATGCATGTTCAAACTTTAAATGCGAATATCTCGCTTAATATGCGTCCCAGAGTATCAAAAGTCGGCAATTTTTGAACTCTATTAATTCTCGATCTAGACCACCTAGAGGGCTGAAATTTCATAATTGTGATCTAGGAATCATTCCCTTTCCATTGATGTGCCTATCTTTGAGTAAGACCAATTTTACAAAAAGTTATGGGCAAAAATGCATGTTCAAACTTTAAATGCGAATATCTCGCTTAATATGCGTCCCAGAGTATCAAAAGTCGGCAATTTTTTAACTCCATTATTTCTCGATCTAGACCACCTAGAGGGCTGAAATTTCAGGATTGTGATCTAGGAATCATTCCCTTTCCATTGATGTGCCTATCTTTGAGTAAGACCAATTTTACAAAAAGTTATGGGCAAAAAATGCATGTTCAAACTTTAAATGCGAATATCTCGCTTAATATGCGTCCCAGAGTATCAAAAGTCGGCAATTTTTTAACTCCATTAATTCTCGATCTAGACCACCTAGAGGGCTGAAATTTCAGGATTGTGATCTAGGAATCATTCCCTTTCCATTGATGTGCCTATCTTTGAGTAAGACCAATTTTACAAAAAGTTATGGGCAAAAATGCATGTTCAAACTTTAAATGCGAATATCTCGCTTAATATGCGTCCCAGAGTATCAAAAGTCGGCAATTTTTTAACTCCATTATTTCTCGATCTAGACCACCTAGAGGGCTGAAATTTCAGGATTGTGATCTAGGAATCATTCCCTTTCCATTGATGTGCCTATCTTTGAGTAAGACAAATTTTACAAAAAGTTATGGGCAAAAATGCATGTAATCTTTAAATGCGAATATCTCGCTTAATATGCGTCCCAGAGTATCAAAAGTCGGCAATTTTTTAACTCCATTATTTCTCAAACTAGACCACCTAGAGGGCTGAAATTTCAGGATTGTGATCTAGGAATCATTCCCTTTCCATTGATGTGCCTATCTTTGAGTAAGACCAATTTTACAAAAAGTTATGGGCAAAAATGCATGTTCAAACTTTAAATGCGAATATCTCGCTTAATATGCGTCCCAGAGTATCAAAAGTCGGCAATTTTTGAACTCCATTATTTCTCGATCTAGACCACCTAGAGGGCTGAAATTTCAGGATTGTGATCTAGGAATCATTCCCTTTCCATTGATGTGCCTATCTTTGAGTAAGACCAATTTTACAAAAAGTTATGGGCAAATGCATGTTCAAACTTTAAATGCGAATATCTCGCTTAATATGCGTCCCAGAGTATCAAAAGTCGGCAATTTTTGAACTCCATTATTTCTAGATCTAGACCACCTAGAGGGCTGAAATTTCAGGATTGTGATCTAGGAATCATTCCCTTTCCATTGATGTGCCTATCTTTGAGTAAGACCAATTTTACAAAAAGTTATGGGCAAAAATGCATGTTCAAACTTTAAATGCGAATATCTCGCTTAATATGCGTCCCAGAGTATCAAAAGTCGGCAATTTTTGAACTCTATTAATTCTCGATCTAGACCACCTAGAGGGCTGAAATTTCATAATTGTGATCTAGGAATCATTCCCTTTCCATTGATGTGCCTATCTTTGAGTAAGACCAATTTTACAAAAAGTTATGGGCAAAAATGCATGTTCAAACTTTAAATGCGAATATCTCGCTTAATATGCGTCCCAGAGTATCAAAAGTCGGCAATTTTTTAACTCCATTATTTCTCGATCTAGACCACCTAGAGGGCTGAAATTTCAGGATTGTGATCTAGGAATCATTCCCTTTCCATTGATGTGCCTATCTTTGAGTAAGACCAATTTTACAAAAAGTTATGGGCAAAAATGCATGTTCAAACTTTAAATGCGAATATCTCGCTTAATATGCGTCCCAGAGTATCAAAAGTCGGCAATTTTTTAACTCCATTAATTCTCGATCTAGACCACCTAGAGGGCTGAAATTTCAGGATTGTGATCTAGGAATCATTCCCTTTCCATTGATGTGCCTATCTTTGAGTAAGACCAATTTTACAAAAAGTTATGGGCAAAAATGCATGTTCAAACTTTAAATGCGAATATCTCGCTTAATATGCGTCCCAGAGTATCAAAAGTCGGCAATTTTTTAACTCCATTATTTCTCGATCTAGACCACCTAGAGGGCTGAAATTTCAGGATTGTGATCTAGGAATCATTCCCTTTCCATTGATGTGCCTATCTTTGAGTAAGACCAATTTTACAAAAAGTTATGGGCAAAAATGCATGTTCAAACTTTAAATGCGAATATCTCGCTTAGTATGCGTCCCAGAGTATCAAAAGTCGGCAATTTTTGAACTCCATTATTTCTCGATCTAGACCACCTAGAGGGCTGAAATTTCAGGATTGCGATCTAGGAATCATTCCCTTTCCATTGATGTGCCTATCTTTGAGTAGGACCAATTTTACAAAAAGTTATGGGCAAAAATGCATGTTCAAACTTTAAATGCGAATATCTCGCTTAATATGCGTCCCAGAGTATCAAAAGTCGGCAATTTTTGAACTCCATTATTTCTCGATCTAGACCACCTAGAGGGCTGAAATTTCAGGATTGTGATCTAGGAATCATTCCCTTTCCATTGATGTGCCTATCTTTGAGTAAGACCAATTTTACAAAAAGTTATGGGCAAAAATGCATGTTCAAACTTTAAATGCGAATATCTCGCTTAATATGCGTCCCAGAGTATCAAAGGTCGGCAATTTTTGAACTCCATTATTTCTCGATCTAGACCACCTAGAGGGCTGAAATTTCAGGATTGTGATCTAGGAATCATTCCCTTTCCATTGATGTGCCTATCTTTGAGTAAGACAAATTTTACAAAAAGTTATGGGCAAAAATGCATGTTCAAACTTTAAATGCGAATATCTCGCTTAATATGCGTCCCAGAGTATCAAAAGTCGGCAATTTTTTAACTCCATTATTTCTCGATCTAGACCACCTAGAGGGCTGAAATTTCAGGATTGTGATCTAGGAATCATTCCCTTTCCATTGATGTGCCTATCTTTGAGTAAGACCAATTTTACAAAAAGTTATGGGCAAAAATGCATGTTCAAACTTTAAATGCGAATATCTCGCTTAATATGCGTCTCAGAGTATCAAAAGTCGGCAATTTTTGAACTCCATTATTTCTCGATCTAGACCACCTAGAGGGCTGAAATTTCAGGATTGTGATCTAGGAATCATTCCTTTTCCATTTATGTGCCTATCTTTGAGTAAGACCAATTTTACAAAAAGTTACGGGAAAAAATGCATGTTCAAACTTTAAATGCGAATATCTCACTTAATATGCGTCCCAGAGTATCAAAAGTCAGCAATTTTTGAACTCCATTAATTCTCGATCTAGACCACCTAGAGGGCTGAAATTTCAGGATTGTGATCTAGGAATCATTCCCTTTCCATTGATGTGCCTATCTTTGAGTAAGACCAATTTTACAGTTATGGGCAAAAATGCATGTTCAAACTTTAAATGCGAATATCTCGCTTAATATGCGTCCCAGAGTATCAAAAGTCGGCAATTTTTGAACTCCATTATTTCTCGATCTAGACCACCTAGAGGGCTGAAATTTCAGGATTGTGATCTAGGAATCATTCCCTTTCCATTGATGTGCCTATCTTTGAGTAAGACCAATTTTACAAAAAGTTATGGGCAAAAATGCATGTTCAAACTTTAAATGCGAATATCTCGCTTAATATGCGTCCCAGAGTATCAAAAGTCGGCAATTTTTGAACTCCATTATTTCTCGATCTAGACCACCTAGAGGGCTGAAATTTCAGGATTGTGATCTAGGAATCATTCCCTTTCCATTGATGTGCCTATCTTTGAGTAAGACAAATTTTACAAAAAGTTATGGGCAAAAATGCATGTAATCTTTAAATGCGAATATCTCGCTTAATATGCGCCCCAGAGTATCAAAAGTCGGCAATTTTTTAACTCCATTATTTCTCAAACTAGACCACCTAGAGGGCTGAAATTTCAGGATTGTGATCTAGGAATCATTCCCTTTCCATTGATGTGCCTATCTTTGAGTAAGACAAATTTTACAAAAAGTTATGGGCAAAAATGCATGTTCAAACTTTAAATGCGAATATCTCGCTTAATATGCGCCCCAGAGTATTAAAAGTCGGCAATTTTTTAACTCCATTATTTCTCAAACTAGACCACCTAGAGGGCTGAAATTTCAGGATTGTGATCTAGGAATCATTCCCTTTCCATTGATGTGCCTATCTTTGAGTAAGACCAATTTTACAAAAAGTTATGGGCAAAAATGCATGTTCAAACTTTAAATGCGAATATCTCGCTTAATATGCGTCCCAGAGTATCAAAAGTCGGCAATTTTTGAACTCCATTATTTCTCGATCTAGACCACCTAGAGGGCTGAAATTTCAGGATTGTGATCTAGGAATCATTCCCTTTCCATTGATGTGCCTATCTTTGAGTAAGACCAATTTTACAAAAAGTTATGGGCAAAAATGCATGTTCAAACTTTAAATGCGAATATCTCGCTTAATATGCGTCCCAGAGTATCAAAAGTCGGCAATTTTTGACCTCCATTATTTCTCGATCTAGACCACCTAGAGGGCTGAAATTTCAGGATTGTGATCTAGGAATCATTCCCTTTCCATTGATGTGCCTATCTTTGAGTAAGACCAATTTTACAAAAAGTTATGGGCAAAAATGCATGTTCAAACTTTAAATGCGAATATCTCGCTTAATATGCGTCTCAGAGTATCAAAAGTCGGCAATTTTTGAACTCCATTATTTCTCGATCTAGACCACCTAGAGGGCTGAAATTTCAGGATTGTGATCTAGGAATCATTCCCTTTCCATTTATGTGCCTATCTTTGAGTAAGACCAATTTTACAAAAAGTTACGGGAAAAAATGCATGTTCAAACTTAAAATGCGAATATCTCGCTTAATATGCGTCCCAGAGTATCAAAAGTCGGCAATTTTTGAACTCCATTAATTCTCGATCTAGACCACCTAGAGGGCTGAAATTTCAGGATTGTGATCTAGGAATCATTCCCTTTCCATTGATGTGCCTATCTTTGAGTAAGACCAATTTTACAGTTATGGGCAAAAATGCATGTTCAAACTTTAAATGCGAATATCTCGCTTAATATGCGTCCCAGAGTATCAAAAGTCGGCAATTTTTGAACTCCATTATTTCTCGATCTAGACCACCTAGAGGGCTGAAATTTCAGGATTGTGATCTAGGAATCATTCCTTTTCCATTTATGTGCCTATCTTTGAGTAAGACCAATTTTATCTTTGAGTAAGACCAATTTTACAAAAAGTTACGGGAAAAAATGCATGTTCAAACTTTAAATGCGAATATCTCACTTAATATGCGTCCCAGAGTATCAAAAGTCAGCAATTTTTGAACTCCATTAATTCTCGATCTAGACCACCTAGAGGGCTGAAATTTCAGGATTGTGATCTAGGAATCATTCCCTTTCCATTGATGTGCCTATCTTTGAGTAAGACCAATTTTACAGTTATGGGCAAAAATGCATGTTCAAACTTTAAATGCGAATATCTCGCTTAATATGCGTCCCAGAGTATCAAAAGTCGGCAATTTTTGAACTCCATTATTTCTCGATCTAGACCACCTAGAGGGCTGAAATTTCAGGATTGTGATCTAGGAATCATTCCCTTTCCATTGATGTGCCTATCTTTGAGTAAGACCAATTTTACAAAAAGTTATGGGCAAAAATGCATGTTCAAACTTTAAATGCGAATATCTCGCTTAATATGCGTCCCAGAGTATCAAAAGTCGGCAATTTTTGAACTCCATTATTTCTCGATCTAGACCACCTAGAGGGCTGAAATTTCAGGATTGTGATCTAGGAATCATTCCCTTTCCATTGATGTGCCTATCTTTGAGTAAGACAAATTTTACAAAAAGTTATGGGCAAAAATGCATGTAATCTTTAAATGCGAATATCTCGCTTAATATGCGCCCCAGAGTATCAAAAGTCGGCAATTTTTTAACTCCATTATTTCTCAAACTAGACCACCTAGAGGGCTGAAATTTCAGGATTGTGATCTAGGAATCATTCCCTTTCCATTGATGTGCCTATCTTTGAGTAAGACCAATTTTACAAAAAGTTATGGGCAAAAATGCATGTTCAAACTTTAAATGCGAATATCTCGCTTAATATGCGTCCCAGAGTATCAAAAGGCGGCAATTTTTGAACTCCATTATTTCTCGATCTAGACCACCTAGAGGGCTGAAATTTCAGGATTGTGATCTAGGAATCATTCCCTTTCCATTGATGTGCCTATCTTTGAGTAAGACAAATTTTACAAAAAGTTATGGGCAAAAATGCATGTAATCTTTAAATGCGAATATCTCGCTTAATATGCGCCCCAGAGTATCAAAAGTCGGCAATTTTTTAACTCCATTATTTCTCAAACTAGACCACCTAGAGGGCTGAAATTTCAGGATTGTGATCTAGGAATCATTCCCTTTCCATTGATGTGCCTATCTTTGAGTAAGACCAATTTTACAAAAAGTTATGGGCAAAAATGCATGTTCAAACTTTAAATGCGAATATCTCGCTTAATATGCGTCCCAGAGTATCAAAAGTCGGCAATTTTTGAACTCCATTATTTCTCGATCTAGACCACCTAGAGGGCTGAAATTTCAGGATTGTGATCTAGGAATCATTCCCTTTCCATTGATGTGCCTATCTTTGAGTAAGACCAATTTTACAAAAAGTTATGGGCAAAAATGCATGTTCAAACTTTAAATGCGAATATCTCGCTTAATATGCGTCCCAGAGTATCAAAAGTCGGCAATTTTTGACCTCCATTATTTCTCGATCTAGACCACCTAGAGGGCTGAAATTTCAGGATTGTGATCTAGGAATCATTCCCTTTCCATTGATGTGCCTATCTTTGAGTAAGACCAATTTTACAAAAAGTTATGGGCAAAAATGCATGTTCAAACTTTAAATGCGAATATCTCGCTTAATATGCGTCTCAGAGTATCAAAAGTCGGCAATTTTTGAACTCCATTATTTCTCGATCTAGACCACCTAGAGGGCTGAAATTTCAGGATTGTGATCTAGGAATCATTCCCTTTCCATTTATGTGCCTATCTTTGAGTAAGACCAATTTTACAAAAAGTTACGGGAAAAAATGCATGTTCAAACTTAAAATGCGAATATCTCGCTTAATATGCGTCCCAGAGTATCAAAAGTCGGCAATTTTTGAACTCCATTAATTCTCGATCTAGACCACCTAGAGGGCTGAAATTTCAGGATTGTGATCTAGGAATCATTCCCTTTCCATTGATGTGCCTATCTTTGAGTAAGACCAATTTTACAGTTATGGGCAAAAATGCATGTTCAAACTTTAAATGCGAATATCTCGCTTAATATGCGTCCCAGAGTATCAAAAGTCGGCAATTTTTGAACTCCATTATTTCTCGATCTAGACCACCTAGAGGGCTGAAATTTCAGGATTGTGATCTAGGAATCATTCCCTTTCCATTGATGTGCCTATCTTTGAGTAAGACCAATTTTACAAAAAGTTATGGGCAAAAATGCATGTTCAAACTTTAAATGCGAATATCTCGCTTAATATGCGTCCCAGAGTATCAAAAGTCGGCAATTTTTTAACTCCATTATTTCTCGATCTAGACCACCTAGAGGGCTGAAATTTCAGGATTGTGATCTAGGAATCATTCCCTTTTCATTGATGTGCCTATCTTTGAGTAAGACCAATTTTCAGGATTGTGATCTAGGAATCATTCCCTTTCCATTGATGTGCCTATCTTTGAGTAAGACAAATTTTACAAAAAGTTACGGGCAAAAATGCATGTTCAAACTTTAAATGCGAATATCTCGCTTAATATGCGTCCCAGAGTATCAAAAGTCGGCAATTTTTGAACTCCATTATTTCTCGATCTAGACCACCTAGAGGGCTGAAATTTCAGGATTGTGATCTAGGAATCATTCCCTTTCCATTGATGTGCCTATCTTTGAGTAAGACCAATTTTACAAAAAGTTATGGGCAAAAATGCATGTTCAAACTTTAAATGCCAATATCTCGCTTAATATGCGTCCCAGAGTATCAAAAGTCGGCAATTTTTGAACTCCATTATTTCTCGATCTAGACCACCTAGAGGGCTGAAATTTCAGGATTGTGATCTAGGAATCATTCCCTTTTCATTGATGTGCCTATCTTTGAGTAAGACCAATTTTACAAAAAGTTATGGGCAAAAATGCATGTTCAAACTTTAAATGCGAATATCTCGCTTAATATGCGTCCCAGAGTATCAAAAGTCGGCAATTTTTGAACTCCATTATTTCTCGATCTAGACCACCTAGAGGGCTGAAATTTCAGGATTGTGATCTAGGAATCATTCCCTTTCCATTGATGTGCCTATCTTTGAGTAAGACCAATTTTACAAAAAGTTATGGGCAAAAATGCATGTTCAAACTTTAAATGCGAATATCTCGCTTAATATGCGTCCCAGAGTATCAAAAGTCGGCAATTTTTGACCTCCATTATTTCTCGATCTAGACCACCTAGAGGGCTGAAATTTCAGGATTGTGATCTAGGAATCATTCCCTTTCCATTGATGTGCCTATCTTTGAGTAAGACCAATTTTACAAAAAGTTATGGGCAAAAATGCATGTTCAAACTTTAAATGCGAATATCTCGCTTAATATGCGTCTCAGAGTATCAAAAGTCGGCAATTTTTGAACTCCATTATTTCTCGATCTAGACCACCTAGAGGGCTGAAATTTCAGGATTGTGATCTAGGAATCATTCCCTTTCCATTTATGTGCCTATCTTTGAGTAAGACCAATTTTACAAAAAGTTACGGGAAAAAATGCATGTTCAAACTTAAAATGCGAATATCTCGCTTAATATGCGTCCCAGAGTATCAAAAGTCGGCAATTTTTGAACTCCATTAATTCTCGATCTAGACCACCTAGAGGGCTGAAATTTCAGGATTGTGATCTAGGAATCATTCCCTTTCCATTGATGTGCCTATCTTTGAGTAAGACCAATTTTACAGTTATGGGCAAAAATGCATGTTCAAACTTTAAATGCGAATATCTCGCTTAATATGCGTCCCAGAGTATCAAAAGTCGGCAATTTTTGAACTCCATTATTTCTCGATCTAGACCACCTAGAGGGCTGAAATTTCAGGATTGTGATCTAGGAATCATTCCCTTTCCATTGATGTGCCTATCTTTGAGTAAGACCAATTTTACAAAAAGTTATGGGCAAAAATGCATGTTCAAACTTTAAATGCGAATATCTCGCTTAATATGCGTCCCAGAGTATCAAAAGTCGGCAATTTTTTAACTCCATTATTTCTCGATCTAGACCACCTAGAGGGCTGAAATTTCAGGATTGTGATCTAGGAATCATTCCCTTTTCATTGATGTGCCTATCTTTGAGTAAGACCAATTTTACAAAAAGTTATGGGCAAAAATGCATGTTCAAACTTTAAATGCGAATATCTCGCTTAATATGCGTCCCAGAGTATCAAAAGTCGGCAATTTTTGAACTCCATTATTTCTCGATCTAGACCACCTAGAGGGCTGAAATTTCAGGATTGTGATCTAGGAATCATTCCCTTTCCATTGATGTGCCTATCTTTGAGTAAGACAAATTTTACAAAAAGTTACGGGCAAAAATGCATGTTCAAACTTTAAATGCGAATATCTCGCTTAATATGCGTCCCAGAGTATCAAAAGTCGGCAATTTTTGAACTCCATTATTTCTCGATCTAGACCACCTAGAGGGCTGAAATTTCAGGATTGTGATCTAGGAATCATTCCCTTTCCATTGATGTGCCTATCTTTGAGTAAGACCAATTTTACAAAAAGTTATGGGCAAAAATGCATGTTCAAACTTTAAATGCCAATATCTCGCTTAATATGCGTCCCAGAGTATCAAAAGTCGGCAATTTTTGAACTCCATTATTTCTCGATCTAGACCACCTAGAGGGCTGAAATTTCAGGATTGTGATCTAGGAATCATTCCCTTTCCATTGATGTGCCTATCTTTGAGTAAGACCAATTTTACAAAAAGTTATGGGCAAAAATGCATGTTCAAACTTTAAATGCGAATATCTCGCTTAATATGCGTCCCAGAGTATCAAAAGTCGGCAATTTTTGAACTCCATTATTTCTCGATCTAGACCACCTAGAGGGCTGAAATTTCAGGATTGTGATCTAGGAATCATTCCCTTTCCATTGATGTGCCTATCTTTGAGTAAGACCAATTTTACAAAAAGCTATGGGCAAAAATGCATGTTCAAACTTTAAATGCGAATATCTCGCTTAATATGCGTCCCAGAGTATCAAAAGTCGGCAATTTTTGAACTCCATTAATTCTCGATCTAGACCACCTAGAGGGCTGAAATTTCAGGATTGTGATCTAGGAATCATTCCCTTTCCATTGATGTGCCTATCTTTGAGTAGGACCAATTTTACAAAAAGCTATGGGCAAAAATGCATGTTCAAACTTTAAATGCGAATATCTCGCTTAATATGCGTCCCAGAGTATCAAAAGTCGGCAATTTTTGAACTCCATTATTTCTCGATCTAGACCACCTAGAGGGCTGAAATTTCAGGATTGTGATCTAGGAATCATTCCCTTTCCATTGATGTGCCTATCTTTGAGTAAGACCAATTTTACAAAAAGTTACGGGCAAAAATGCATGTTCAAACTTTAAATGCGAATATCTCGCTTAATATGCGTCCCAGAGTATCAAAAGTCGGCAATTTTTGAACTCCATTAATTCTCGATCTAGACCACCTAGAGGGCTGAAATTTCAGGATTGTGATCTAGGAATCATTCCCTTTCCATTGATGTGCCTATCTTTGAGTAAGACAAATTTTACAAAAAGTTATGGGCAAAAATGCATGTTCAAACTTTAAATGCCAATATCTCGCTTAATATGCATCCCAGAGTATTAAAAGTCGGCAATTTTTTAACTCCATTATTTCTCGATCTAGACCACCTAGAGGGCTGAAATTTCAGGATTGTGATCTAGGAATCATTCCCTTTCCATTGATGTGCCTATCTTTGAGTAAGACCAATTTTACAAAAAGTTATGGGCAAAAATGCATGTTCAAACTTTAAATGCGAATATCTCGCTTAATATGCGTCCCAGAGTATCAAAAGTCGGCAATTTTTGAACTCCATTATTTCTCGATCTAGACCACCTAGAGGGCTGAAATTTCAGGATTGTGATCTAGGAATCATTCCCTTTCCATTGATGTGCCTATCTTTGAGTAAGACAAATTTTACAAAAAGTTATGGGCAAAAATGCATGTTCAAACTTTAAATGCGAATATCTCGCTTAATATGCGTCCCAGAGTATCAAAAGTCGGCAATTTTTGAACTCCATTATTTCTCGATCTAGACCACCTAGAGGGCTGAAATTTCAGGATTGTGATCTAGGAATCATTCCCTTTCCATTGATGTGCCTATCTTTGAGTAAGACCAATTTTACAAAAAGTTATGGGCAAAAATGCATGTTCAAACTTTAAATGCGAATATCTCGCTTAATATGCGTCCCAGAGTATCAAAAGTCCGCAATTTTTGAACTCCATTATTTTTCAATGTAGACCACCTAGAGGGCTGAAATTTCAGGATTGTGATCTAGGAATCATTCCCTTTTCATTGATGTGCCTATCTTTGAGTAAGACCAATTTTACAAAAAGTTATGGGCAAAAATGCATGTTCAAACTTTAAATGCGAATATCTCGCTTAATATGCGTCCCAGAGTATCAAAAGTCGGCAATTTTTGAACTCCATTATTTCTCGATCTAGACCACCTAGAGGGCTGAAATTTCAGGATTGTGATCTAGGAATCATTCCCTTTCCATTGATGTGCCTATCTTTGAGTAAGACCAATTTTACAAAAAGTTATGGGCAAAAATGCATGTTCAAACTTTAAATGCGAATATCTCGCTTAATATGCGTCCCAGAGTATCAAAAGTCGGCAATTTTTTAACTCCATTATTTCTCGATCTAGACCACCTAGAGGGCTGAAATTTCAGGATTGTGATCTAGGAATCATTCCCTTTCCATTGATGTGCCTATCTTTGAGTAAGACCAATTTTACAAAAAGCTATGGGCAAAAATGCATGTTCAAACTTTAAATGCGAATATCTCGCTTAATATGCGTCCCAGAGTATCAAAAGTCGGCAATTATTTCTCGATCTAGACCACCTAGAGGGCTGAAATTTCAGGATTGTGATCTAGGAATCATTCCCTTTCCATTGATGTGCCTATCTTTGAGTAAGACCAATTTTACAAAAAGTTATGGGTAAAAATGCATGTTCAAACTTTAAATGCGAATATCTCGCTTAATATGCGTCCCAGAGTATCAAAAGTCGGCAATTTTTGAACTCCATTATTTCTCGATCTAGACCACCTAGAGGGCTGAAATTTCAGGATTGTGATCTAGGAATCATTCCCTTTCCATTGATGTGCCTATCTTTGAGTAAGACAAATTTTACAAAAAGTTATGGGCAAAAATGCATGTTCAAACTTTAAATGCGAATATCTCGCTTAATATGCGTCCCAGAGTATCAAAAGTCGGCAATTTTTGAACTCCATTATTTCTCGATCTAGACCACCTAGAGGGCTGAAATTTCAGGATTGTGATCTAGGAATCATTCCCTTTCCATTGATGTGCCTATCTTTGAGTAAGACCAATTTTACAAAAAGTTATGGGCAAAAATGCATGTTCAAACTTTAAATGCGAATATCTCGCTTAATATGCGTCCCAGAGTATCAAAAGTCGGCAATTTTTGAACTCCATTATTTCTCGATCTAGACCACCTAGAGGGCTGAAATTTCAGGATTGTGATCTAGGAATCATTCCCTTTCCATTGATGTGCCTATCTTTGAGTAAGACCAATTTTACAAAAAGTTATGGGCAAAAATGCATGTTCAAACTTTAAATGCCAATATCTCGCTTAATATGCGTCCCAGAGTATCAAAAGTCCGCAATTTTTGAACTCCATTATTTTTCGATGTAGACCACCTAGAGGGCTGAAATTTCAGGATTGTGATCTAGGAATCATTCCCTTTTCATTGATGTGCCTATCTTTGAGTAAGACCAATTTTACAAAAAGTTATGGGCAAAAATGCATGTTCAAACTTTAAATGCGAATATCTCGCTTAATATGCGTCCCAGAGTATCAAAAGTCGGCAATTTTTGAACTCCATTATTTCTCGATCTAGACCACCTAGAGGGCTGAAATTTCAGGATTGTGATCTAGGAATCATTCCCTTTCCATTGATGTGCCTATCTTTGAGTAAGACCAATTTTACAAAAAGTTATGGGCAAAAATGCATGTTCAAACTTTAAATGCGAATATCTCGCTTAATATGCGTCCCAGAGTATCAAAAGTCGGCAATTTTTTAACTCCATTATTTCTCGATCTAGACCACCTAGAGGGCTGAAATTTCAGGATTGTGATCTAGGAATCATTCCCTTTCCATTGATGTGCCTATCTTTGAGTAAGACCAATTTTACAAAAAGCTATGGGCAAAAATGCATGTTCAAACTTTAAATGCGAATATCTCGCTTAATATGCGTCCCAGAGTATCAAAAGTCGGCAATTTTTTAACTCCATTATTTCTCGATCTAGACCACCTAGAGGGCTGAAATTTCAGGATTGTGATCTAGGAATCATTCCCTTTCCATTGATGTGCCTATCTTTGAGTAAGACCAATTTTACAAAAAGTTACGGGCAAAAATGCATGTTCAAACTTTAAATGCGAATATCTCGCTTAATATGCGTCCCAGAGTATCAAAAGTCGGCAATTTTTGAACTCCATTAATTCTCGATCTAGACCTTCTAGAGGGCTGAAATTTCAGGATTGTGATCTAGGAATCATTCCCTTTCCATTGATGTGCCTATCTTTTAGTAAGACAAATTTTACAAAAAGTTATGGGCAAAAATGCATGTTCAAACTTTAAATGCGAATGTCTCGCTTAATATGCGTCCCAGAGTATTAAAAGTCGGCAATTTTTTAACTCCATTATTTCTCGATCTAGACCACCTAGAGGGCTGAAATTTCAGGATTGTGATCTAGGAATCATTCCCTTTCCATTGATGTGCCTATCTTTGAGTAAGACCAATTTTACAAAAAGTTATGGGCAAAAATGCATGTTCAAACTTTAAATGCGAATATCTCGCTTAATATGCGTCCCAGAGTATCAAAAGTCGGCAATTTTTGAACTCCATTATTTCTCGATCTAGACCACCTAGAGGGCTGAAATTTCAGGATTGTGATCTAGGAATCATTCCCTTTCCATTGATGTGCCTATCTTTGAGTAAGACCAATTTTACAAAAAGTTATGGGCAAAAATGCATGTTCAAACTTTAAATGCGAATATCTCGCTTAATATGCGTCCCAGAGTATCAAAAGTCGGCAATTTTTGAACTCCATTATTTCTCGATCTAGACCACCTAGAGGGCTGAAATTTCAGGATTGTGATCTAGGAATCATTCCCTTTCCATTGATGTGCCTATCTTTGAGTAAGACCAATTTTACAAAAAGTTATGGGCAAAAATGCATGTTCAAACTTTAAATGCCAATATCTCGCTTAATATGCGTCCCAGAGTATCAAAAGTCCGCAATTTTTGAACTCCATTATTTTTCGATGTAGACCACCTAGAGGGCTGAAATTTCAGGATTGTGATCTAGGAATCATTCCCTTTTCATTGATGTGCCTATCTTTGAGTAAGACCAATTTTACAAAAAGTTATGGGCAAAAATGCATGTTCAAACTTTAAATGCGAATATCTCGCTTAATATGCGTCCCAGAGTATCAAAAGTCGGCAATTTTTGAACTCCATTATTTCTCGATCTAGACCACCTAGAGGGCTGAAATTTCAGGATTGTGATCTAGGAATCATTCCCTTTCCATTGATGTGCCTATCTTTGAGTAAGACCAATTTTACAAAAAGTTATGGGCAAAAATGCATGTTCAAACTTTAAATGCGAATATCTCGCTTAATATGCGTCCCAGAGTATCAAAAGTCGGCAATTTTTTAACTCCATTATTTCTCGATCTAGACCACCTAGAGGGCTGAAATTTCAGGATTGTGATCTAGGAATCATTCCCTTTCCATTGATGTGCCTATCTTTGAGTAAGACCAATTTTACAAAAAGCTATGGGCAAAAATGCATGTTCAAACTTTAAATGCGAATATCTCGCTTAATATGCGTCCCAGAGTATCAAAAGTCGGCAATTTTTTAACTCCATTATTTCTCGATCTAGACCACCTAGAGGGCTGAAATTTCAGGATTGTGATCTAGGAATCATTCCCTTTCCATTGATGTGCCTATCTTTGAGTAAGACCAATTTTACAAAAAGTTACGGGCAAAAATGCATGTTCAAACTTTAAATGCGAATATCTCGCTTAATATGCGTCCCAGAGTATCAAAAGTCGGCAATTTTTGAACTCCATTAATTCTCGATCTAGACCTTCTAGAGGGCTGAAATTTCAGGATTGTGATCTAGGAATCATTCCCTTTCCATTGATGTGCCTATCTTTTAGTAAGACAAATTTTACAAAAAGTTATGGGCAAAAATGCATGTTCAAACTTTAAATGCGAATGTCTCGCTTAATATGCGTCCCAGAGTATTAAAAGTCGGCAATTTTTTAACTCCATTATTTCTCGATCTAGACCACCTAGAGGGCTGAAATTTCAGGATTGTGATCTAGGAATCATTCCCTTTCCATTGATGTGCCTATCTTTGAGTAAGACCAATTTTACAAAAAGTTATGGGCAAAAATGCATGTTCAAACTTTAAATGCGAATATCTCGCTTAATATGCGTCCCAGAGTATCAAAAGTCGGCAATTTTTGAACTCCATTAATTCTCGATCTAGACCTTCTAGAGGGCTGAAATTTCAGGATTGTGATCTAGGAATCATTCCCTTTCCATTGATGTGCCTATCTTTTAGTAAGACAAATTTTACAAAAAGTTATGGGCAAAAATGCATGTTCAAACTTTAAATGCGAATGTCTCGCTTAATATGCGTCCCAGAGTATTAAAAGTCGGCAATTTTTTAACTCCATTATTTCTCGATCTAGACCACCTAGAGGGCTGAAATTTCAGGATTGTGATCTAGGAATCATTCCCTTTCCATTGATGTGCCTATCTTTGAGTAAGACCAATTTTACAAAAAGTTATGGGCAAAAATGCATGTTCAAACTTTAAATGCCAATATCTCGCTTAATATGCGTCCCAGAGTATCAAAAGTCCGCAATTTTTGAACTCCATTATTTTTCGATGTAGACCACCTAGAGGGCTGAAATTTCAGGATTGTGATCTAGGAATCATTCCCTTTTCATTGATGTGCCTATCTTTGAGTAAGACCAATTTTACAAAAAGTTATGGGCAAAAATGCATGTTCAAACTTTAAATGCGAATATCTCGCTTAATATGCGTCCCAGAGTATCAAAAGTCGGCAATTTTTGAACTCCATTATTTCTCGATCTAGACCACCTAGAGGGCTGAAATTTCAGGATTGTGATCTAGGAATCATTCCCTTTCCATTGATGTGCCTATCTTTGAGTAAGACCAATTTTACAAAAAGTTATGGGCAAAAATGCATGTTCAAACTTTAAATGCGAATATCTCGCTTAATATGCGTCCCAGAGTATCAAAAGTCGGCAATTTTTTAACTCCATTATTTCTCGATCTAGACCACCTAGAGGGCTGAAATTTCAGGATTGTGATCTAGGAATCATTCCCTTTCCATTGATGTGCCTATCTTTGAGTAAGACCAATTTTACAAAAAGCTATGGGCAAAAATGCATGTTCAAACTTTAAATGCGAATATCTCGCTTAATATGCGTCCCAGAGTATCAAAAGTCGGCAATTTTTTAACTCCATTATTTCTCGATCTAGACCACCTAGAGGGCTGAAATTTCAGGATTGTGATCTAGGAATCATTCCCTTTCCATTGATGTGCCTATCTTTGAGTAAGACCAATTTTACAAAAAGTTACGGGCAAAAATGCATGTTCAAACTTTAAATGCGAATATCTCGCTTAATATGCGTCCCAGAGTATCAAAAGTCGGCAATTTTTGAACTCCATTAATTCTCGATCTAGACCTTCTAGAGGGCTGAAATTTCAGGATTGTGATCTAGGAATCATTCCCTTTCCATTGATGTGCCTATCTTTTAGTAAGACAAATTTTACAAAAAGTTATGGGCAAAAATGCATGTTCAAACTTTAAATGCGAATGTCTCGCTTAATATGCGTCCCAGAGTATTAAAAGTCGGCAATTTTTTAACTCCATTATTTCTCGATCTAGACCACCTAGAGGGCTGAAATTTCAGGATTGTGATCTAGGAATCATTCCCTTTCCATTGATGTGCCTATCTTTGAGTAAGACCAATTTTACAAAAAGTTATGGGCAAAAATGCATGTTCAAACTTTAAATGCGAATATCTCGCTTAATATGCGTCCCAGAGTATCAAAAGTCGGCAATTTTTGAACTCCATTATTTCTCGATCTAGACCACCTAGAGGGCTGAAATTTCAGGATTGTGATCTAGGAATCATTCCCTTTCCATTGATGTGCCTATCTTTGAGTAAGACCAATTTTACAAAAAGTTATGGGCAAAAATGCATGTTCAAACTTTAAATGCGAATATCTCGCTTAATATGCGTCCCAGAGTATCAAAAGTCGGCAATTTTTGAACTCCATTATTTCTCGATCTAGACTACCTAGAGGGCTGAAATTTCAGGATTGTGATCTAGGAATCATTCCCTTTCCATTGATGTGCCTATCTTTGAGTAAGACCAATTTTACAAAAAGTTATGGGCAAAAATGCATGTTCAAACTTTAAATGCGAATATCTCGCTTAATATGCGTCCCAGAGTATCAAAAGTCGGCAATTTTTGAACTCCATTATTTTTCGATCTAGACCACCTAGAGGGCTTAAAATGTAGGATTGTGATCTAGGAATCATTCCCTTTTCATTGATGTGCCTATCTTTGAGTAAGACCAATTTTACAAAAAGTTATGGGCAAAAATGCATGTTCAAACTTTAAATGCGAATATCTCGCTTAATATGCGTCCCAGAGTATCAAAAGTCGGCAATTTTTTGAACTCCATTATTTCTCGATCTAGACCACCTAGAGGGCTGAAATTTCAGGATTGTGATCTAGGAATCATTCCCTTTCCATTGATGTGCCTATCTTTGAGTAAGACAAATTTTACAAAAAGTTATGGGCAAAAATGCATGTTCAAACTTTAAATGCGAATATCTCGCTTAATATGCGTCCCAGAGTATCAAAAGTCGGCAATTTTTGAACTCCATTATTTCTCGATCTAGACCACATAGAGGGCTGAAATTTCAGGATTGTGATCTAGGAATCATTCCCTTTCCATTGATGTGCCTATCTTTGAGTAAGACCAATTTTACAAAAAGTTATGGGCAAAAATGCATGTTCAAACTTTAAATGCGAATATCTCGCTTAATATGCGTCCCAGAGTATCAAAAGTCGGCAATTTTTTGAACTCCATTATTTCTCGATCTAGACCACCTAGAGGGCTGAAATTTCAGGATTGTGATCTAGGAATCATTCCATTTCCATTGATGTGCCTATCTTTGAGTAAGACCAATTTTACAAAAAGTTATGGGCAAAAATGCATGTTCAAACTTTAAATGCGAATATCTCGCTTTATATGCGTCCCAGAGTATCAAAAGTCGGCAATTTTTGAACTCCATTATTTCTCGATCTAGACCACCTAGAGGGCTGAAATTTCAGGATTGTGATCTAGGAATCATTTCCTTTCCATTGATGTGTCTATCTTTGAGTTAGACCAATTTTACAAAAAGTTATGGGCAAAAATGCATGTTCAAACTTTAAATACGAATATCTCGCTTAATATGCGTCCCAGAGTATCAAAAGTCGGCAATTTTTGAACTCCATTAATTCTCGATCTAGACCACCTAGAGGGCTGAAATTTCAGGATTGTGATCTAGGAATCATTCCCTTTCCATTGATGTGCCTATCTTTGAGTAAGACCAATTTTACAAAAAGTTATGGGCAAAAATGCATGTTCAAACTTTAAATGCGAATATCTCGCTTAATATGCGTCCCAGAGTATCAAAAGTCGGCAATTTTTGAACTCCATTATTTCTCGATCTAGACCACCTAGAGGGCTGAAATTTCAGGATTGTGATCTAGGAATCATTCCCTTTCCATTGATGTGCCTATCTTTGAGTAAGACCAATTTTACAAAAAGTTATGGGCAAAAATGCATGTTCAAACTTTAAATGCCAATATCTCGCTTAATATGCGTCCCAGAGTATCAAAAGTCGGCAATTTTTGAACTCCATTATTTTTCGATCTAGACCACCTAGAGGGCTTAAATTGTAGGATTGTGATCTAGGAATCATTCCCTTTTCATTGATGTGCCTATCTTTGAGTAAGACCAATTTTACAAAAAGTTATGGGCAAAAATGCATGTTCAAACTTTAAATGCGAATATCTCGCTTAATATGCGTCCCAGAGTATCAAAAGTCGGCAATTTTTTGAACTCCATTATTTCTCGATCTAGACCACCTAGAGGGCTGAAATTTCAGGATTGTGATCTAGGAATCATTCCCTTTCCATTGATGTGCCTATCTTTGAGTAAGACAAATTTTACAAAAAGTTATGGGCAAAAATGCATGTTCAAACTTTAAATGCGAATATCTCGCTTAATATGCGTCCCAGAGTATCAAAAGTCGGCAATTTTTGAACTCCATTATTTCTCGATCTAGACCACATAGAGGGCTGAAATTTCAGGATTGTGATCTAGGAATCATTCCCTTTCCATTGATGTGCCTATCTTTGAGTAAGACCAATTTTACAAAAAGTTATGGGCAAAAATGCATGTTCAAACTTTAAATGCGAATATCTCGCTTAATATGCGTCCCAGAGTATCAAAAGTCGGCAATTTTTTGAACTCCATTATTTCTCGATCTAGACCACCTAGAGGGCTGAAATTTCAGGATTGTGATCTAGGAATCATTCCATTTCCATTGATGTGCCTATCTTTGAGTAAGACCAATTTTACAAAAAGTTATGGGCAAAAATGCATGTTCAAACTTTAAATGCGAATATCTCGCTTTATATGCGTCCCAGAGTATCAAAAGTCGGCAATTTTTGAACTCCATTATTTCTCGATCTAGACCACCTAGAGGGCTGAAATTTCAGGATTGTGATCTAGGAATCATTTCCTTTCCATTGATGTGTCTATCTTTGAGTTAGACCAATTTTACAAAAAGTTATGGGCAAAAATGCATGTTCAAACTTTAAATGCGAATATCTCGCTTAATATGCGTCCCAGAGTATCAAAAGTCGGCAATTTTTGAACTCCATTAATTCTCGATCTAGACCACCTAGAGGGCTGAAATTTCAGGATTGTGATCTAGGAATCATTCCCTTTCCATTGATGTGCCTATCTTTGAGTAAGACCAATTTTACAAAAAGTTATGGGCAAAAATGCATGTTCAAACTTTAAATGCGAATATCTCGCTTAATATGCGTCCCAGAGTATCAAAAGTCGGCAATTTTTGAACTCCATTATTTCTCGATCTAGACCACCTAGAGGGCTGAAATTTCAGGATTGTGATCTAGGAATCATTCCCTTTCCATTGATGTGCCTATCTTTGAGTAAGACAAATTTTACAAAAAGTTATGGGCAAAAATGCATGTTCAAACTTTAAATGCGAATATCTCGCTTAATATGCGTCCCAGAGTATCAAAAGTCGGCAATTTTTGAACTCCATTATTTCTCGATCTAGACCACCTAACGAAATTGAAAAAGCATTTGAAGAAAAAAAGATTTGCTCAACTGCATTTCTTGACGTTTCTCAAGCTTTTGACAAAGTTTGGCATGACGGGCTAAAATATAAATTAAAAGTCTTTCCAGAGCAAATATATAACATTCTTGAATCGTACCTAGAAAATAGATTCTTTCGAGTTAAGCAAGGAACGGAGTATTCGGAGTTTAAAGAAATAAACGCTGGGGTTCCCCAGGGTAGCGTCCTTGGACCGATTTTGTTTGTTCTTTATACCCGAGATATACCCCAAACAGAAGGCACAACTTTAGGCACTTTTGCCGATGATACAGCTGTACTCGCAATATCGGATTCGATAGAAACGGCAACCTCTAAGCTTCAAAGGGCATTAAATAGCATTTCAGATTGGACAAAGAAATGGCGAATTGCTCTTAATGAAACGAAATCGACGCACACAAATTTTACGTATAAAAAAGTATATAACTTACCTATTTATATAAATTCTGTGGAAATTCCATATGCTAATGAAGCGAAGTATCTAGGCATGACTCTAGACGCGAAACTTAAATGGAAAGTTCATGTAAAAAAGAAACGCGATGAACTCGAAAATAAACTCCGCGAATTGACATGGCTTATTGGAAGATATTCCAATCTAAGCGTTTATAACAAGCTTCTTATTTATAAGCAAGTACTGAAACCAATTTGGACGTACGGTATACAACTTTGGGGTTGTACCAACGAAAGAAATATACAAATTTTGCAAACATACCAAAACAAAGTACTTAAAATAATAGTAAATGCTCCATGGTATGTAAGAAATAGCGACTTACATAGAGATTTAAATATAAAATATGTAGAAAACGAAATTAAAAAATTTGCTACAGAGCTAAGATCACGACTTAGAAATCATAGTAATAACTTAATCCCACAATCTGTTAGCGAGGCGTTTGTTTTTCGGCGTCTGCACCGAACAAGACCTTCTGATCTAGCGCAAACAAATTAATCTCTCCACTCGAATTTTGTGGAATCTTCAGGTCCTCTCGTTGGGGAGCTTCCTGACAAAACGCGAACAAAATGACGCTAAAACTACTTGTTAAGCTGGACTTAGTTGTAGTAATAATGTAGAAGATAAGGGAGGTGAGTTTTAGTCAGTAAAAATCTGACACTACTATAAGCATCGGGCTTATAGTGTCTCTGAAGATTTCTCACCTTCCTGCAAAAAAAAAAAAAAAAAAAAAAAAAAAAAAACCACAGGAATGGTTGAGAGTTGTAAGTCACTAGGCCCTGGTTCTTCATGGACTGTTGCGCCACCTAATTTATTTATTTAAATAAATAAAATACCAGATCACGTAGGAATACTGAGGTTTTTGGGATGTTCTTGTTCATTTCCTTGATAGGTATTAAATTAAGCTTTGAAGACAATATGCAAAATGGGAAAACTTAGGGTGGAGTACTGGAGTTAAGGACTTTTCCATCTTAAAATATGATTGATGATTTTCAATAAGTTCACTAACTACATATTTTTAAACATATTGTCAAACAAAATTATGGGATTTTGGTCAAAATAGTTTTGAACTCATGTCAAAATTTTATTTTAACGTTTACGTTCGTTCTAAGCGGAGTAACGGAGCTGCGTGAACGGATGTGTTCCTGCGACAGACAGAACGGGCCACATTAAAAATTGCATACATTGACACATGTCGGAAACTTTTCTGTATTTAAAAATTCATTTTTTCTTACACATTCTTACCTCAAGCGAGTTTTAAAAGAATTGAATCGTTTTCGGAATACAAATATTGTATACTTGTTTTTCGAATAGCAAATTTCTATGCCGAATTTAGAATATCACACATAAATTAATCAGACCGGTCTTCTTTATATTGAATATATAAGTAATATCGTAGGAAACTTCGTTCTCGTCGATTCTTATAATTTGGTGTCACCATTGTTATACAGTGCTGTTGATTTAATATCGTAATGGCACGCTGGGCAAGAATATGGTGATTCGGGATTTTGTGATGCCAAATTTTGTAAATCGGAATTTCGGGGTGGAGAATTTTGTACCCAACCCGATTAACCTGATTTATTCCACAGTTGGGCGATTTAAATTAGTTTATCTATGCTGCCGTGAAATAGAAACAAGAAAAATAAATAAACCAAAAATTGGCCTTATTGCACTTTACAAAAGTGAAATAAGCCAATTTTCAGCAGCTTGTCGTATTAAACTTTTGACGAACTGAAATAAGGCCAAATTATTTTGAGAAATAAGACCACCTTAGTTCTACCAATTTTGCATTATTTCACTTTGTTTAAGTGTAATAGGACTAACTGTTTGAAATTGGATTTATTAAATTTTACAAAAGTGAAATAATTCCAATTCATAAAATTTGCCCATTTTTCACTTGGTTACTAAGAGGTATTTCATGAGATAATTTCTAGCAGATTTTATCAAAGTCTTCTAGAGCTGTAGCACCAGTATTTAACTAAAGTACGGGTGGAGTCTCTCACTCTTCCCCTCCAATTATTTTGATTATTCCATTGCACTAAATTTTTTATTGAATACAAAAAGTTATAAGCTTGAAAACAAAAACAAACACTCCAGAGAAAATATTTGAGTGTTTGAAGAAAACAAATCAAATTTTATTCTTAAACATAACTTTGAAATTTTTATTTAATTTTATAATACCTAAACATAATATTTTTGTATTTTATAAGTTTTAAGTCTGCAAAACAAATGAATTTATTTTATAATGATTTTTTTTTTACTAATGACCCACAAATAATTTATTATTATTGCATTTTTAAATTAATTATTCTATAGCATGATTTTTTATTTTATTTTTCTTTCTTTTCTTCTAAATACAAATTAAATTATTTCTATTTACAAAATTAATTTAACCTAATTCTTAATAGAAAATTTGTCAATGTTTTTTCTTGTTTTGTTTTTCATTTTTTTAACAACAATTACTTAGTTTTTTTTTGATTATAAACGTTAATCTTTCATTTAAAAAAAATCTTATATTTAATTTCATAATAAACATTAATTTTATAAATAAACGTCACGTAAATGTTACGCAACTGACTTAAAGCAAGACACACAAACTTTATGTTCCACTCGCAAAAACTACCTATAAGCCTTTTCATCCGGATAAATTATGTACGGCTGGTGATGATTTGTGGAATGACCGTTTTGATGCTGCTGCTGTTGCTGTTGTTGTTGTTGCTGCTGTTGTTGACCATTCCCGAAATAGGTCATTCTACCCATTGTGGAATAAGTTGGCTGTCTTTGTGTTAGATTTTGTTGGGAATGATGCATTGCTTTGTGTGGTAGAGTTGCATAGTTTTGTGCGGCATACGGGGGCACAGCATACAAAGCAGTGGCTGGAGCACCTTTATAACTGACCTGAACACTTCCCGGGCCCATTTGCATCGGAGGCATGCCCATAACCGGGCCATTATGATATTCCGCGCTTGTCATTCTCAGTCGAACTATGCAGATTATGATAATCAGAATGGCTATGAAGGCCACCACTCCGCCAACGATGCCAATAATCAAGGTGTCATCGTTGTTCATGATGGGCTGCTTCATGTTTGGCATTTTGGTCTTGATTTTCATCGGGGGCTGAGTGGGTTCAAGAGACCAGATTATCATGGGCTCTTGGGTTGTAGACCGTGTGTAGAACTTGGAGGCTGACTTCGAGGAGCTTGTTGCTCGCTGAGTAGTTGTCGTCATTCGCCGTGGGTCACAAGTCAACTCGTCATCTCCAACCTCAATTAGCTTCTTCCCCTTGAGGTATTCCGGTGAGACACACTCAACATCAGACATATGTGAACTTGGAAGCCACCTCCTCAGAGCTCTGGCATTACAATCACAATGAATTGGATTTGAGTTAAGCCCCTTCAGTTCAAGACTTGATCTGCGGTCTTCCAAGGCGTTCAGGAATTGTGGTGATAAAACTGTCACCATCGAGCCCTCTATGTCTAGTGTCAAATGTGAAGACCGAGGCACCGGGAAGAGTAGTGCAGGAGGAAGTGCCGAAAGTGATGTATTCTGAAGCTTTATGGTAAGGTCACTGCTCTTCAAACCAGCTAGACTTCCCGAAGAAATCGTCTTCAAACGCTCTCCTCTCAGGCCGATGCACTTCAATCGGGGGTGTTTAGCTGGTTGAATTTGATCGATTCCAATAGTTGGATCTTTTACTTCAAGCTCTATTTTCTCCAAGCCCGGTAAGACCTCTAGAATTCCCTGCATATCAAGATAGCCAAGGAGTGGTAGGTTATAGGCCTCTAACTGAGCCAGATTGGGGATGTCTTTAAAGGCGTTCTTTTCAATCTTCGTACATTTCTCCAGATCGGAGATGGAAAGAGACTTCAGCATCTCAAGGTGCTCAAAATCACCCTGAGATATGAGCTCAAAACTATTGTTCGACAAGATCAAAGTTTGTAGCATCGATACCTTTGGCCAAGCCTTTGACAGTTTGCTTAGGTCTTCAAGTTGATTTCCCGATAAGTCAAGAGTCTCCAGAAGTGTCGTACGCTCAAAGGCATCTTCATTAATCTCGCGCAGGTTATTATAGGAAAGATTCAAATACTGGAGGAATGGAGTTTCCAAAGCATCGATATGCTGAATTCCTGTTGCGGCCAAATTAAGTTCTCGAACGGTTTTTGGTTCGTTGAGGATATTTTTCACAGCTCCTTCTGACAAAGGATTGTAGGACAGATCCAACATTTTTATATTAACCATGATGCTGTCATCTGCTGGAATAGCTCGAATTTTATTGTGACTCAGATCAACGGAACTAACAAAGAAATATTGCCTCTGCAAGGCGTTTAAGGGAGCATAGTCAAACTTGTTGTAGGCAAGATTAATGTTCTCTAGCATTTGAAGCTTATTTCGCTCGAATATCGTGTCAGGCAGTTCTACAAGTTGGTTTCCTTGGAGATCCAGAAGTTCCAGACGGACGAGGCCTTCAAAAGTTCGTTCCCCTATTCGATCAAGCTTATTATTAGCCAAATTCAGAACCTGTAGCTGAGTTGAATTATGGAAAGCCATCTCACTGAGGGAGTCAAGGTTGTTATCAGCTACCAGGAGAGATCTCAATCTTGGTAAACGGGCGAAGTCGAGTTCTTCAATACTCTTCAATTGGTTCATGGAGAGGTCAATATATTCCAAGTATTGTAAAGTTGATATAAGTTCTGCTGGGAAGAAACTGAATTTGTTATTTGAAGCCACAATCTTCTTGAGCCTAGGATGAATTCGGAAGGATGACGGGAAAAGATAGCTCAGATGGTTGTCTGATATGTCAAGTTCTTCCATTCCCGTTCCAGTGTTGAAGAATTCGCCTTTAAATGCACTCAATTGATTGCCCTTAAGATTTAAGCGTTTGATATTCATGACATTGACGAAAGCTCCAGGTCTAATGGATGAAATATGGTTGTTCGACAGATCAATCGACGTAATATTCCATAGGTCTACGAAAGTGCCATCGTTTATTTCCTGAATGCTGTTCTCCTGCAGGTGAATCTGTTTTAGATCCTGGAGTGTTGCGAAAAGATCTCCAGAAAGCTGTTTAACTGAGCACCGACTAAGATCTACTATTTGCAGCTTGCTCAAGGGTTTAATGAGAGTAGGAGGAATTGGCGACAGATGAGGGTTGCCACTCATATTCAGGACCTGGAGATTCTCCAACCCTTGCAAAGCATTTCGTGGAATGTCAGCAAGATTATTTCCACTCAAGTCAAGAATTCGAAGTTCTGTCAGTGCCAGAGGAATGTTTCCTAGGCCTGTTATTCTGTTCTGAGAAAGACGAAGTTCATGGAGGGAAGTCTCAAGCCCCATGAAGATATCAGCACCTACTATGGCCAAAGAGTTTCCTGACAAATCAAGCAAACGTAGATTTGCAAACATTTGGAAACTGCCAGGTGGAAGTTCTCGGATGACATTTCTTGACAGTGTCATAGACGTAATGGCTTCGGGTTGAATTGAGCCTAGAATTTCCGAAGAAAGAGCCGCAACACGGTTGAAGTCCAAATGAAGAGATGATAGTTTAGGGAGTCTACCTAATGCACTGCCTGGGATGAGAAGTATATTGTTGTCTTTGATAACAAGTGTTTGCAGACTGTCGAGACCTTCTAAGGCATCATCTTCGATCTGATGATAGAAAAAAAATTATTTCAAATACTGTTTAGAATAAGTTTAATCTTTTGCTCACCGTTCGTAGAGAATTCAAACTAAGGTCGAGATACTTCAAAGCAGAAAGTTCCCTGAATGTTCCTGGTGGAATAGTTGCTATTCCATTTCGACTTAGGTCCAGTATCTCAAGGCTTTTTACGACTTGAAGGTGTGTGAAATCCAGTCTCTGTAAAAGAAAATATATGTAAGCTAGAAAATCTGAATTGTTATGGAATATTTTCCATTCAAACCTGTAACATGTTCGAAGACAAGTTCAACGATTTCAAATCACCAACACTATCAAGAGCTATCGATGGAAATTGAGAAATGAAATTCTCAGATAAATCTAACTTCTGTAAAGTTGGTATGGCTTCAAAGACATCACTATTGAGATTTGTAATCCGATTTCCGCCAAGACGTATTTCTTGAATTTTTGTCAATCCTTGAAATGTAAGACCTTCGATAGATTTTATAGAATTATACCGCAAATCAATAATTTCTAAACTTGGTTGGGATATAAACGATTCATAGTGGATTGCAGCTGAAAGTGAAATTATACGAGTATTTGAATTTAAGTAGAATTTTAGGGAAATGTTTCAAAAATCTAGTTACCAATATAATTATGCCGTAGTGATAAGACTTTAAGGTCTGTTGGTCCATTAAGAGAGTTCGATGGAATATCAGCCAAGCTATTACGATCCAAGTATAATTCCTAAAAATATAATAATTATTGTATTTACGAGAAAGAAGATATTTATTTGATATGATATTTCAAAATTTACAATATTAAGCAAAAAAGAAACAAATGTTTTAGTACAAACTTTACTCTCAAATTTCTAAAATCATTTCTTCGATGATTTGCTACATCTCGATAATGTCTTACAATTTTTTCAAAATTCTAAATGGTTCAAGGAGGCACCCATACCTGTACCTATCTATAACTAATCAATATCTTAACTAAATCCTGAGATCATGAGATCAGATTGCCCACAGTGACAACATCGCCTTTTAAAATATTACTTTCTGAAAATAAATCAAATTGTCATTCATAGAACTTTGAAAGTATGAAGTCAATAATTGTAATTTATGTAAATTGTTTTTTGTTGAGATATTCGGGACGCTAAGCTAATTTAGTGTGGTATTTTTGGTATTTTAAGTGCACAATGCGAGGTACTTAGTTTCACAATCAATTATAAGTTTTTTTGTGTGTCAATACGATTTTTCTACAAACTCCACAACTTCAAAAACGCACTTCTTCTTTGCATTAAAATATTCTGCAGGTAAAATCATTTTAAAAATGAAAAATTTTTTGTTCACTTTTCCGATTAAATAAAAAACAATTTGTTGATTTTTTAAACTTTCCAGGGGAATTTATTGTAATCGTTCCGATTTTTCGAACTGAAAATTTGGACATTTTTCGACGTTTCTAAGTCCCTAGAATTCAAATAAAAGGTTCTGAAAGATAATTTTGTGCGCAGGTGTACGAACGATCGCACGTCCATACGTTCGTACGTACCTTTTATTCCTAGGCCATATCTAAAGAACCGGCAGATATACAGTGTGAGCATTAGGAAAATAGGAAAGTGTTGGCTAGGAGTTGACGGTGTAGATTGATTTTGAATTCCTTAACTTTGCAATGACAGGGACATTCGCGTAGTATGGCTAAAAAATTAATCTCTGTACTTCAAAGTACGGCCGAAGTTGGGTTCAAGGGTAAACTGATGAACATTGAACATTCATAGAAGCGCGGGTATTACGGTTAAACTGTTTAATGGGAGGAATGTAACTATTTCACTAGAGCATAGTCCGTTAAAATAATGGTAAACAAAATTGAGACAAGAAACTTTACGACGATGTTCGAGTGACGTAATCGAGTTGAAGATGTTGATGTCAGTAATCATTTTAAAAGATTTTCTTTAAATACTGTACAAGAGGCTTAAGTAAGTTCCTGTAGCACCAGCCCATACATGATAGTTATATTCAGTTTTCGGACGTAGATACATATACATATAGGTTCTGTAGATTTTAGCCAGATCAGACTGAGAGACAAATTTCCTGCATCGTCTCAAAAAAACCTAGACATCTTGCGACACTTTTGGCGACATAACGTATGTGATCACTCCACAAGAGGTGGTTGCTGATGCACATTCCGAGGATATCGAGATTTTCAGTTCAGTCCGTTGATGCAAGTGCAACTCATAGATATTGGCAAGTAGGGTATATCTCGCTTTAACGATACAAAAGAGCATTGTGTTTTCGAAGCAATAAATTCCACACGATTTCTTTATCCCCATTGTACAATGCTGTGTAGGTAGGAATTTAATGAGCTTATCATATTTTGTCGTTGCAGTTCCACATCCGATGCTTAGAGTACTATCATTGTCCGCGAAACAATGAATTGGATTAAAAGTTACCAACAGGAGATCAATTATTAAAATGAGTAAAAGGTTTGGAGACAAAACAAAGGCTTGGGGTACACCAACATTGATAGTATGGGCTTCAGACTTGAATCCGTCCAAATTAACTTGTATTGAATAGTTCGAAAGAAAATTTCTAATCCAATAAAGAAGAGATTCGTCGATACCAAAACAACGCATTTTCAATAAGAGAGCAAGATGCCAGAATTTATCAAATGCCTTGGAAATATCAAGTGCAATAATCCTACTTTCTCCAAAACGATGTAAGGATTTGTTACACTGTTTGGTGAGATGAACCATGAGATCACCAGTGGACTTACTGCTACGAAAGTCCTACTACCGGTCATTAAAAAGCTGTCGTTTCTCTAGATATTTTTTTAAGCTAATAATTAATCAGCATTTCCATGACTTTAGAAAGAAGGGACGTAGTGCTATATTGGTCGATAATTTGCGGGAGAAGAAGATTCGTCTTTTTCTTAGATTGGCCGGGATAGAAAGAAAAGCTAACGCAGTGGTTTTTCTAGCGCGGAAGAACACCTCTTCACAATAATTGCGGGGATACAATCAATACCAGCGGATTAATGAATGTTGAGATCTTTTAGAAATCTCAACACAATTCGAGTACGAACAAAAATTGGACGCATTGATCATTCAAGCGTTCAAGAACTTGGGGAGCGATGTCACTATCTGGTAAGATGGAATTTTCGGTGAACTGTCTTGCAAACAGGTTAGCTTTTTCAGCAGAGCTAACTAGAGGAGTGTCATTGACAAAAAGCGTATTGACCGAGGAAGAGGAATATTTACTCATGCTTTTTATGAGTGACCAACATTTCTTAATGCCTTTGGGACAATGCATTATTTTTTGCCGTGATTTTTGGTCATGCAAAAATGTGGTCCTTCGAATATGGGCGTTGCAGGCCTTGCTTAAAATTTGTCTTGTTTTTCTCTGTTGGGTTGGCTCTATGACACCGGAAGTTCAAATCTTTGCCTTGATAACCTTTTTGCAGCTCGAATCAAACCACGACTTAGCCTTAGGTTTAATACTTTTAACCCTATTCGGGATAAGGTTTTAAATTCCCAAATGAATCATACTAGTTATCATATCTGCACTGAAGTCTATGTACGTCACTACCGAGATCCTGAAGAAATAATTGATACCGTCCCAGTTGGCTTTCTCGTTCTGCCAAATGGTTCGCTTTGGAGCTCTTTCTTTAACTGGTTTTGTTTGCAACGATAAATTAGCACATATGACACTATAGTCCGATGTGCCTAGAAACGTCAATACACTGTTAATGTACTTATCAGGATCAGAAGTAGGAAACAAGTCAAGTGTATTTTCCGATCGGCCATTAATGTCAGATATTCAAGTAAACTCATTGACATGCTGTAAGATGGTTGAACTCAGCAAAAATCTCAACACACATTCTTTTGGAAGCCACGAAGAATTAAAAACGCCCGTAATAACAATTCAGTGTGAGGATACAGGGAGACAATTCTTTGGATGAAGTCAGACTGAACATCAAGTTCCTGAGAAGTGGAAACTCTGTCCAGGTTTTGGCTCTGATAAATTAAACAACAGTGAATGCAGAGCTTATTCACGGAAAGTTTTGACCACACGAAATTCAAGAAGGAGTTAGTTCAATGACCGTATTGTGGTAAAAGTTAATAGGCAACATCATTCCTAATATACAAGGTGAGACCATGGTGGGGAAGAATAATGGCACCAAGCAATACCCATGAATATAAAATTCAGCAGGATCGGAATCCTCAACTATACTTAGGTTTCACTCAATGCCAAAACATCTGTCCCACCGTTGGAAAAAGGCTTACTATTGTACTGAATTCAGTACTATTTGATTTTCTCAGTACGTAAGTACATCTTTGCCATTTTCAGTACTATTTTGAATTGTTTGTACAAAATGGATTAATTTCTTTACTAAATTTTCTTTTATCTTCAGAACTTCACTTACAAAAAATTATGTGCGATGCGAACATACCCAAAACACAATTACCCAATAAGGGTATTCATGAAACGTCTGAAACTTTCCGACGTCGTAAAATCGTAAAGATTCCGACAAAAGTTTCATGAAAGCCCCTTTATATACAAATTATAAAATTTCATTAATTGTTATAAATGAAATGGTGAACAATTTCGGTGGATTTAATAAAGCGTTTGAAAAAAATAAACAAAAATGTTGTGTGTTATTGAAATATTTCTTGATTTCAAATTTTGATATATAAAATCTCATAATATACCTTCATACAAAATTTTTCACGCTTACTATATTTTCATTTACGACGTGCTCGTAAACTTTCACACGAATTTGTGTCGGAAAGTTTACGATTTATTTATTTTGTAATAATTTACACACAATTTTAAAATATTGTGCTCCGCGATGGCTTTCCCGTCAGGTACTTGAAAGAATGCATTTCGAAATTGCGCTTATGCTAATTTTTGTGTGTTAATAGGCAGCACTTGACCGCATCTTAGAGCAATGGGACCCTTTGTGTTATTACTTTGGACTTGGTGAATTTGAATCCAATTATGAGAAACAAAACCTCAACTTCATATCTTCCAGCCTTAAGGACTTAAATGTTAAGTTATATTTCACTTTTTTATCTTATATCTTAAAACTAATTAATGATGTTAACTTGGAAATGCAATCCGAAGATGTAAGAGTGCACGTCTTAATTCCAAGATTGAAATCTATTTTTAAACAACTATGCAGAAATTTTATGAAAAGGGGAGCATTTGATGGTAAACCGATAAACTCCATTAATCTTTTAGAAAACCACTTACCTATTATGGAAATATATTGCGGCACCGAATCTGAAATCCTATGCAATTCAAACAAATTAAGGGATATAGATATTCAAAGCTTTAAAAATCATACTAAATTGTTTTACATTACAATTCTGTCAGACATTAGAAAAAGATTTGATTTCGATGACGTTTTCTTAAACGGAATTCAAAATTTTTCCCAAAGTGCAGTGTTGGATGGTCGAGTTAACTCTATCGTTCAATTTATTTTAAAGTTTTTTTTCCGATGAACACAAAAATATTGAACTGATAAACAATGAATATAGAGCTCTAGCTCTAGCGAATATTTAAAAAAAATGACAAATGTTTCCATATCAGAGTTTTGGGCAAAAATTGATCTTCTTATAAAAATGAATGCAATGAGTTAATGTTTGAAAATATTCATCGCATTGTTCAGGGTGCCTTTTGTGTTCCTCACTCTTCGGCAAAAAATGTCGAAAGAATATTTTCATACCAAAACATAATTAAAACTAAATTAAGAAATCGTTGGTAAGTGCAAACGTGCTCTGCACTGATAGAAACGAAAAATCTGATAAAAAATGAATGTTGTCACAGCTTCATAATTAATAAAAATGTTACAAATAAACCACTTCAAAAAGAAGAACTTTTAGAGTAAAAAATTATCTACATACATACGTAAGTCATCACTTATAAAAATCATTGAAACTCACAAAATACAAATATTCAATGATGAGTTTCAATGAAAACTCCTAACTGTGATATGGGGATCCGTCCGATATTTATCTAGCTATTAATAATGAAGTTCCTTTTTTTCTTATTTATGTTCATTTAATATTAAATATGTAATAAAATAACAAATGAATTGTTTTTGTTTTTGTTCTCGTTAGTAAATACCTATGTACGTTTTGTTTTTGAATTTGTGTGTTCGTTTACTTTAATCCATTTAAAAGAGCTCAGTACTTTTTGGTCTTTTTCAGTACTTTTTTGTTTCAGCTTTCAGTACAATCGAAAAAAGTCGATTTCCATCACTGATCTGTCCTGTTAGAGACAATGGGGATGTACACAGACAGAATGTTCGATCTCTCTCAGCCCGCGAATATTACTATAGTCTACTTTAAAATTACCAGGCATCGCAATATATAAGAATTTGAAAAATGCAGAAAGGGCTTTAAAAATAATTGAGAGCTGTTTTTTTGTACAATAGCAATTAAAAAAAAAAAGTGAAAGATTTGCAATTTCTATTAAATTTTATATTCTACATTGAGAAATGTATTAGTTAAAAAAAATATCGACAAATTGTTTTCGAAGAAAATATCTGGGCAACTAAAAGAGATATTGTTGTTAGCTTTTAGTTAATTTTTTTGTAGAACCCAATTGACAACTTTTTCTAAACTAAACGAAATCTTATAAAAAGTACTAAGAAACTGATGAAACTGGTTTTTCACTGAAGGATCGTGAAAATAAGAGATATGAACTTCAAAAATTTTTGTTTGTATCAACAAATTCTTCTATATATTTTGCACCCTTCATTTTGCAATAAAACACCTTCCTGTTGATAATATTAAAACGAAACCTGATTTTCATGTTCATGCAATAATAATTATATTAATAAGCAATGTAATTTGCAAATGTAAAATAAAATAACCCTGAACTTTGCTGCAAAGTTCCTTCTACTAAAGTCAATACTACTTCTTTCCACAATAATTCTAACACAAAATTGAAGAATTTCACTCAAGATGCAAGTTGCGTAAATTCTTTTTGTATAGATGATGATATTATTGCTGATGATGATGATGATGATGCAATGGAATGTCGTTCGTTGGTTTTCAGCAAATTGCAAAACCATAACCCATCCAATTTGGAATGCAAATAAAAAGTATCAACATTGCGGGCTCTGATGCCACCAGGTATAGACCTAGACACCTTCAATACAGGTATATAACTCATAGAAGTTGACTGATGATGGTATATTTTCCTATTTTTAACATTTTCATTCCTTTACAATTTATGTTGTTTTTCCTTTATTTTTTGGTTTATTGATTTTTTTGTTTTTGTTTATAGATACTTACCTCTAGATTGCTGCAACCTTTCAATAGTCCCTCTTCGATGGACTTGATTTTATTGCCAGATAAATCAAGAATTTTCAAATTGATTAATGGATGGAATTCCGCCGAAGAGAATATTGGATTCAAGCTGTCACCGAGCAAGTTATTTGCCAAACGTAATTCGAGCAGAGTGTCCTGCAAAAGTAAATAGTATAAACAAAACAACAACAACAACAACGAAATTTCAGAGATTTTTTTTTGTACCGAAATTGCAATTGAAATCGATATATTTGAGATTGAAAAATTTATATTTACTCTATTTTTATATACGAGTATGTATGTATGTACATATAAGGTTCATATGATGTATAGTATACGTACTTGTAAGCCGAAAAATGATTTTTCTGCTATTCGGCGAACCAAATTGTTGGACATGTCCAGTTTTTCAATTGGTAGTTTGAGTGTTCCAAATGTCTAAAAACAGAAAAAAATATAAACATAAATACATTTTAATCAATTAAGATGTGAAGAGTTGGATATTTTAAATAAACGATTCTACTTTTCTTTTCAATGTCAAACTGAATAAAGTCTTTAGGGACATGATAAATTAAAAAAAAATAATAGTTATGGGACTAGCTGGTCTGGCAGGGGTTCTTCTGAATATTCATTAAGGCTAGCCATGAGACGAGACCCGAAACGTACATACGAAAAATTTCAGTTTCGTTTCAGCATCCACGGTTGATTTGGTCATTATTTCTTCACTTGGTCAAATGGTAATTTTTTTATTCTATTTGGTATTTTTTTCCGAAACAAAAAAAAATATTCGACAATTTGAGTAAGGAATTTCAGTCCGGTAGCAAAGCCGTAAAAATTCTCAAAATCGAACCTTACTATACTTTTAATAACATTAATGTAAAAAAATCCATAATAACTCCAAAAAGTGTTTTATCGGATTCCGAAATGTCCATATCATATTTAATTAATTGTAATTCTAACTGGTTTCAGGGTTATCCCAAAGATAAAGTAATTGAGTGAAAGATGTCTTAAATTTACAAAATCCCTAAAAAAAACTCAGTTACATTAGATCAATCCAAATTCAGGTAACGAAGCATAAAAATGAAGCGTTTAAAGATGAGATCACAATAAACAAGCTTAAAAATGTAAATGCAAAAATATAATTTTAAAAAATCAATTACGTTTTAGTTCCATGAGACAATACTACGTCTACGATAGGAGGCGCAGCAGTCCGTTGAGAACTAATGCCTAGTAACTTACAACTCTTAACCATTCTTGTGTGCGGGTATTGTTGTCAGGGATAGAGGGGACCTACAGTTTTAAGCCGAATCCTAATTTTAATTTGAGAAAGCACTTTTCATGTCAAGAATTACTCTTGAAGGATTTTTTAATTCCTCGCAAGAGGCAGTACCCGTAAAAAAAAAACTTTAGATGACACAGACAGACGAACCCAAGACCTATAGCATGAAAACCCTACGCACTAACCATCACGCCACGTTCAACAAATTCTAAAGAAAAGAGGCTGGGATGCGACCCACACTGATAACTTCCCATCCCGTTTGTCGATTTGTCTTGTTTAAAAGTTTGTCTATATGTATCAATTTTTACCAAACGGACTGTTGGATTTTTATAAAAAAATTACTGAATATCGAAAACAATATTTTCTATGAAATAAATATATATGTTTGAAGCCAATATTTTTAATTTTTGAAAAGCTATTTGAGTCGAAAAAAAATTTTTACCAACTTTTATTGATTTTTGTTTTGGGTTTTTATTTTTTGTAAGAAAACTGTTAATTCGATTTTTCTCAAAATTTTATCAGATTTCAAAAACATTATTCTTCGTTGCACAAAATTGTTTTGGAGATGAAATCATATTTTAGTCATAAAATTTTCGAGGTGACAAATTTTTTTTCCAGTTTTTTTGATTTATAAAAAAAAAACAGTTTATTAGATTTTTTCCAAAAATATAATTGTTTTGTATCACGTTACATTATATAATATAAAATTTAATTCAAGTCTATAGCGTCATTGGTTCATGATATATTTCGGTTTAACCAAAATGTTCACCTTTTTTTTAAACTGCTATAGTAAAAACACCACCCACGCAATTTTCTTGAGAGCCCTTTCTGCATCTTTCTGCCTTATTATCTGTATAACAAAATTTATTTGAAGTCGATATCTCTTCTGATTCTTGAGCTATGGACGACGAAAAAAACGTCGCGAACGTATTGACGTACGTACACACACACGCACAGACATCTTTCTAAAAATCTTTTATTTCGACTCTAGGGACCTTGAAACGTCGAGAAATGTCAAAATTTTCAATTTGACAAATCGGACCCTTTACAATAACTTCCTATGGTAAGTTAAAAAACAGTTCTTCGTCCATTATACTTTCGCCTTTCGCTATAATCGTCTTACAGAGAGGAAGAGTGAAAGGACTATTCGCAGAACCAACCAACGAAATTTCAAGATCTGTCAAAAACGTCCACATTTTGTGTGAGGATGTCGATTCCACTTGACTTTTTTCACAAGAACTCAATTTGAGTCGAAACGTGAGAGACTGATTATGCTAATACGATTGAGATCGTTATAGAAGAATTCTCCTAGGTATATCTTGCATTTTTGAGCTAGAGCAGGGCAAGTACAGAGGAGGTGAAGAATTGTTTCCTCCTCTTCCTCATCCATACAGCTTTTACAAAAGTCATTTGAGAATACGCCTAGCAGCGTGGCGTGCTCGGTTATGACACCGATTATATGCGATCTGCTTAGGGATAGCAAGCACCTTGATCGGCTTTTTTGTGACCTGACACGTGGTGATGTTATTCACCACCTGATGTTTGCCTTCTTCATAACGTCTTGCATTAGCAATAGTTTACATGTAGCGATTGGTATATGCCAAGGGTGGTAGAATGGGTTGTACTGTGCCATATTTCTGGCGAGTTCATCTGCCTTACAATTTCTTGGAATGTCTCTATGCCCCAGCACCCAGCTAAAAAATATGATTTGATATCAATTTACATGAGATCCAAGAGTGTCGCCTGCGTTCTGAATAATTCAGTACTTGGTGGATTTCTATCTAGCGACATCATTAGTCCCTATTTCTCGGAGAACGACTTTGGAAAAAATAATTGTAATAGGCCAGGGTTATAAGTATGTATATAATAACCAAAAACTTTTGGTCTTTATTGAATAACGAAGATACCAGAAGTATGTGATTTCAACAGGATGGCACTATTCAGGGAAAAGTTTACACTACATCGGATATTCTTCTCAGCGATCAATTCAAAATGGTTTTCAAGCTGGTGTCTTTTAACAACTTAAGACTCTTTTGCTACAGTTTCTTGGAGTGTAATTTTTATATCAAAGGCAGCAAAGTCCATGTCATCAGCTAAATTCATGCGGAAGAGTCACGAAGTAATGGCGATATTTCACACATGTTTTGGTTTATTTAAATTTCGAAAATTTAAGGAATTCACCAATTTAAAAAAAAAACGGATCCTTACTTTTCTTGACGAATTTTGTGTAGGGTCTTAAGAAAAGAGTTTATTTTGATATTTCGAAAAAATTATAGTTTGTAAGAGAAATTAAAAAGTGATTATGTTTTTACTGTAAAAAGCTGAAATGCCATTAACAATAAAAAAACACTATCGCTCAAAACTATGGTTGCAACGTATGACCAGACCATAACTCGTGCGTTTGCAGCTGGATATCTCCGCTAACTTCATGAATTCCATCCAAAATATAAAATAGATTGTGAAGTGCAGCATTACCTATATACTTCATATTTTTGAAATCTGATTTGCTAATCACCTCTTACCAAAAACCAAAACACTTTGACAAGTTGCGAATGCAACAATCATTCTTTTTGGAATTTAGTGTTCTAAATGGCACTACGACCAATAGCAGCATCAACTAATGTTCCATGCTATAAACTATCCAAACATATTGGTCAAATCCTCAAAACCGTGATATCTGAAGACTACAATGTAAAAAACTCGTTCATTCTGAAAAACAAAATTAAAGACGTAACATTGGAGGACGAAGATATCTTAGTATCTTTTGACGTAGTTTCATTATTTACAAATATACCGACATACATAGCTATAAAAATAATAATGAAAAATTGGGACAGACTGAAAACACATACAAACATACCTAAAAATCAGTTCCTAAAAATTCTTCAATTCTGCTTAACTGACAACAATTATTTCAAATATGACAACAAACTATACAGTCAAACATTCGGCATGCCAATGGGAAACCCTTTATCCCCAACAATTGCGGACATTGTACTTGACCACCTACTAGATGAAACAATAGATAAGTTGAAAAAATCAAACACAAAAATTAAATTTATAGCTAAATATGTTGACGATATGGTTGCCATCATTAAAAAGAACGACGCTAAAATAATATTAGAAACACTCAACGAATATCACACAAAACTAAATTTTACTATAGAAATAGAAAACAATCACCAATTACCGTTTCTTGAGGTGAAACTTATAAGAAAAGAAAATAAAATCTCCTTTGACTGGTATAGCAAACCAATTTCATCAGGAAGAATGATAAATTATTTGTCTTCTCAACCTATGAAATACAAAATCAATACCGCAACCAACTTCATTAACAAAGTATTAGACATCAGTGACAACATATACCACAAAGAAAATATAACAAAAATAAAAACAATTCTACAAATGAACAATTATCCAAACACAATAATTAATAATTTAATCAACAATAAACTTCACCAAATACAAAACTCAAATAAACAACTTACAACACAAAAAGTAAAATCTGGCAACGCTAGATTTTTCTCACTAACATACATCCCTCATCTAACTGACAATAATACTCTCAACAAAACAATACCACTTGACAGAGAAAAAAAAAAAACTACTTTCGCACATAAAGCCAATAACACCTTAAGCTAAATGTTTACAAAAACAAAACCACCCACACAAAAAACAGATCATCATAACGTAGTTTACCAAATACCATGCAAAGGTAATGACAACAACAAGTGCAACATGGTATACATAGGCACAACAAAACGTAAGCTTGCAGTGAGATTATCCGAACATGAAGCTGACATAAGAAAGAAAAGAACAGCTACAGCACTCTCACAACATATGATAGAAGAAGACCACATCGCAGACTTTGACAATGTTACTATTTTGGACAAGGAAAACCGCACCACCACCCGCTACACACTAAAAAGTCTTCGGATTCAACAAAAAATAACAACAACAATGAACCATAAAGAAGACTTGGACAATATCAGCTCGATATATAGTGTTGCCATTAGTAACAATAATAATAAATGATCTGTGATATTATTAGCAAGCAATATTAGACTTAAGTTTTGCTGTTCAATAAGTGTTAATTTATTTATGTGTTGTTTAATTTATGTTAACTTATTATAATTTATTTATTATTCATACTACAATGTAAACTAAAATTTCTAAATCCTAAAACAGTAAGTGCAATAGACCGAGTAAATAGTTTTTTCCAATAATTTGTAATTGTTATTAAATGTCATCTCTTTGTATTTGTGTCTTTAAAGATAATAAATATAAAAAAACCCCTGAAGAAGCCAACAAGTAATTGGCGAAACGTAGGGTGAAAAATGAATTAATCTGTATTAATTAATTGCATCCACCAAAACGATCATTAAGCCCAAATATCAATTTTGAATTTAGTGTTCGTCAACTGAGCTACAACAGGGATTTTTTCAGTTTTTCCTTAGTTACGTTTACGATTTTGATTCTTCATATCACCACATTTTTCCAACATTTCCAATTTGTCAATATTCCGAGGCAAGATTGCAAGAGCCTTGTTGTATCGTGTGTCGTTTCATTTTTTGTAGTGAAGTGCCTTTAAAAGGTACAAAATTAAGTCTTTAATTGAAAAAGCCTTTATTTTGCATGTACAGCTGCACTAAACAGCTTTTCGAATTTCATTTTAATGAAATCTAAAATAAAGCAATTTGAAGATTGTTTAATCCTTAAAAAGTTATACAGCTTTTCAATCTTCAATACTAACAATAAACCTAATTCGGTTTCTAAAATGTGATTACAAAAGTTTTCGCTTTCGCCCAAAAGAAACCTTCGAACAATTTCAAAGTACATACCTACATACATAAGTATTAAGTACCTCGAATACCTCGCGCAATATTATTCCAACAAAGATGACCTCAAAAACTAAACCAGACACTTGCCAGTGGACCACTTCAAAAAATTCCCCGCCATGCCAATAGCACATCTCGTCGCGTCTCGGTCGGTCGGAAGAACAGAGCTGCACAAATAACCAAACATAAAAACCAACCATTCCACAACACAATCTCGTCTCTGTGAGAAGTTTTGGCTCAAACGAAAAACTAAATTTCACTTGTTGCTGCCTTCGCCTACTTAAAATGAATGAAAGTTGTTTTTAAAAAATCTCTTCAATTGCGCGCGTACAAAAAAGAAAAGGGAAAAGGGGCAAAGTTTTGACCGACATTCTAAAGATGATTGACACTATAAAAGAGAATATATCAAATTAAAGAACAAACAATAAAAGATCGTCATGATTTGGAGAAGATTCTAACTTGATGCGATATGGTAATGATGCGGTGTTTCCGGTGCGTTAAGTTCCACTTTAAAGAATAATTTTGTATCTAATTAGCTAAGGCAAGAACCAGTGGTGGATAACTACGAACATAATTATAAGAAAAGAGTATTTTGATGACTGGCAAAACATTTACGGATTGAAATGTAGTTAGAATATAATATACTTTTGATGAACTGTGACTAAGAACTGTCTCCTGAGGAGTAAGTCTTAGTACTTTTTAGTTAGTTTGTAGTAAATTATTAATAATTCCATAGTAATATATTGGTTTCCAATAAGAGGTTTCAGTTTTAGTAGTTCGCACTTTGGACAGCTGTCACGTATGACTTTGTTATGTTTTAACATTTAGCAAGGGCGTCTCATGACCATCCGCATCAGGGCTAAATACGGCAACATTAGCCTAATATGCGTACACGCTCCCACAGAAGAGAAGGATGACAACACCAAGCATATGTTCTTCGAGCTCTTAGACAAAACATATGAGCAGTGTCTTAGCTACGATATTAAACTTGTCGTGGAAGGGCAGACATCTTTAGTGGAATAATCGGGAAAAACAGCCTGCACGACAACACTTCCGACAACGGATTCGGGCTCATCAATTTTGTTGCGGGGCGAAACGTCATGGTAACCAGCACGCGTTTTCCACACCTTAACATTCACAAAGGAACTTGGGGTTCTCCAGATCAATCTACCATCAACCAGATTGAAAGAAGATACAACGTCGAACGGCTACAATCGCAACCCTACTCCGACCGAGTTAAAAGTAACCTCTCTCGAAGTTCTCTGCCGCCAACACAATGTATCGAGGACCAGTTGCAACATTGGGCGAACGAGAGCTCCTCACGAGCTCTATGAGCAGAAAAGGCGAGAGGAATACCGACTTCTCCGAAGGAAAAAGAGAGAGCATGAGAAGCGTGCGGTCGAAGTTGTTGAGAGGTTCAAAAACAGGAATGAAGTTCGAAAGTTTTATGAGCAGGTGAAACGAAATTCACAAGTCCTTAAACCTAGAACCGAAGGCTTCAAAGACGAAAGCGGAAACATTACAGTGTAATCGCAGTCAATCCTGAGGATATGAAAGACTGTATAACGGCAACGACGAACCGAATTTCGCTGTCAGGCAGGATGATCCATTCAACATTGACGATGAAAGCCAACAATCCCGACCTCCCGACTTGGACGAAGTAAAGATTGCCATATCTAAGCTGAAGTCTAATAAACTAATAAAGCCGCTGGAGCAGATGGCTTGAACGCCGAGCTCTTCAAGGCAGCTGGAGATAATTTAGTTAGGAGCATGCACAACTTATCTGTAAGATATGGTCGGAAGAAAGCATGCCCGATGAATGGAACCTCAGTATTGTTTGCCCGATTCTGAAAAAAGGAGACCCTCTAAACCGTACCAACTATAGAGGCATCAGTCTACTTAATATCGCTTACAAAATCTTCTCTGCCATAATATTTGAACGTTTAAAGCCCATCGTAAATAACCTGATAGGTCCTTATCACAGTATTCACATAACGGCAGATCCTGGAAAAAACCCAAAACATCAAATTGACACACACCAACACCATCTTTTCATCGATTTCAAGGCCAAATACGACAGCATCTACAGTGACGAACTGTATAGAGTCATGTCTAGTTCTCGATCCCTGCCAAACTCGCCCGTTTGTGCAGGATGACCATGGAGAATTCACGCTGCTCCATAAAGGTTGGAAACAACTTAACAGAACCTTTCGATGCCAAAAAAGGTTTAAGACAAGGTAATGAAGAACTCATCGTGATGTAAATGGGGCTTTTGTGAGTATTGAGGCAGAGGCGGCAAAAATGGGTTTAACGGTTAATGAGGGCAAAACAAAGTACATGCTGTCATCAAGAAAGGACCTACAACACCGACGTCTTGGTCAAAACGTCACCATCGACAGACGTAACTTTGAGGTAGTCAAGGACTTCGTCTACATAGGCTCCGCTGTAAACGCAGAAAACAACACCAGCGCTGAGATCAAACGAAGAATAACTCTTGCTTACCGCTGTTTCTTTGGGCTATAAGAAAGCAATTAAGACCGCTATATAAGACCCTCATCATCCCCGTCCTGCTATATGGTACAGAAGCATGGACTATGACAAAAGAGGTTGAAAGCACCTTGGGTCGTTTCGAGAGAAAAGTTCTTCGTGCGATCTACGGTCCCGTATGCATAGAAAGGGAGTGGAGGAGAAGATGGAACGATGAGCTGTACAGACTGTAAGGCGACGTAGACTTAGCCAGAAGGTAAAAGTCCAACGACTAAGATGGCTGGGTCATGTAGAGCGCATGGAAACCAATGCTCCCGCCCAGAAAGTCTTCGAATAAACACCCACAGGACAGCGAAGTAGTGGAAGACCGCGGATCAGGTGGCACGCACAAGTGGAAAGTGACCTTACCAACTTAGAGTGCGAAACTAGAGACATCTAGCTAGGGACCGAGCTAGATGGAGAAGTTTGTTGGGTGAGGTCCTAGTTCACACAGGACCGTAGCGCCACCTTTAGCTATTAAGGGTCCGATTTAAAATGTGAAACACACCTAAACGTCAAGTTATTTTTGCATTTCAATTGACATTTCTCTTGAACCATGAACAGATGCACAATTGAGCAATGCGTTTAAATTATTTAGGCTTTTTATAAAAATGGGCGTTAAAATCAAAATGCATATCGTGCGCTTCGTGATTTGTTTGGTCAATTTAATCGTCCAAATGTGTGTACAACCAGGAAAATCTCACAAACCGGGTCTGTGGAAGATATAAAAAGGTGGAAGCCGTCCACCTCAACTCGTTGTAGTGCCCAACAATCGCACCATTCACCCTCGTCGTTAATGAACATTATGCATAAGGACTTGCATTTACACGCTTACCATTTCAAGCGTCGTCAATGGTCAAGAAATGGAAAAACACTGGATAAACAATTTTCTAAGAAAATCATATCCAGTGGATTCGTCAATTAGCAGATTTGCCGCATTTGGGCGAACTATAATCTAAGAGCTATTGTCAAAAAATCAATGCACCCACAAAGAGTGACTGTTTGGTGCGGCTTAAAGGCTGGCGGCATCATCGGATCGTCGTGAGGTCGGTAAGGCAGTTACTGTGAATAGTGTTCGCTTTCATGAGATGATAAAGAACTTTTTATGGTCCGAATTGGAAGATATGTGTGTGGACGATATGGATGAAACGGTGCCACTTGCCACATAGCTAATGAAACAATTGCTCCTTTGTGAGATACATTCGTTGGCCGTGTCATCTCACTTTGGACTTTTTTCTTTGGGATTATTTGAAAGAAAAGGTTTATGGTGATAAGCCATCACCAATTCAAGAGCTTAAGGGTTTGATAATTCAGCACATTAACGGCAAAGAATCTCAATTATACCTCAGCGTCATCGAAAATTTGGACCATCGGATGGAGGTGTGTCGCAGAGAGCCTGGCGGCCAGTTGGCAGATATTTTGTTCCATACATAATATAACCACCATACCAATATCACCATACTAACAAGAAATGACAATAATTTTCTAAATAATTTGTGTTTTATTCAAAATCAACATCAGCCCTTAAAATTTAACCACTCTTTATTTATATGGACAATCATAAATTTCATGAATGTGGTGCTTTTTGTCACATAAGCAGCAAAGTAATTGCAATTTTGCAAGACAAATTGGACAGCGAGATCTTGTGATTTAAAACCTACAGACCGTTTTAAATTTCGAACTTTAGTTTTAAAAGGTGCTTAAAAGCTTGTTTACTTTAAAAACGCTTGGTGAAACCAAAATACCCCATTTTACAGTTTAAAATCCTGTTAAATGTATAAAAGTTGTTTATGAAATTGGACATTAATGTTTCTAACACACTTAAATGTTTTATAATAATAATAAATAATACCCGATATAGAGTGTTTTCGCTTTTACTAATTTTTGTGTAAGAAAAACAGTAAATTCGCTCTAGTTTATTCATTTCTAAGTTCGCTACTTTTTCGGGGGCAGGAGAAGGAGTAGTAACAGTCACTTTATATGTAAATGTGTCGCATCTGTTATTTGAATTAGTTTTCCTTCATACATACTTCATTTTTGATTAATAAACTATCTTCTATCGTTATAATCCATCAATCAAATTTCGTTATAAACCAACCAAATTATTTTAATGGATTAATTATTGTGTACGTGTAAGACGTGTAGTACAATTTAAAGTATTTACATCCAACACACATTTTACAATATACAACAAACTATACATCCATGTCATGCATGTCATGTTTGCTAGATTTTCAGAAATTATTAACTAATTAATTATGCTGAACATCAATATGAACAATGAAATTTCTTCGTATAATTAATTTATTATTGCTTTCAGATTTTATTCTCAAATAAAAACAAAGAATTGAAAAAAAAAACACAAACGAATAAAAATGTAGGTATGTATTTATTGTTGTCATAATTGGATATGAATGCGTTAGAGATCAATTTTCGAGAGAATCGTAGTTAAAAAATGTATGAAATTTCAAGTGAAAGCGAATTTTTATTTGCTACCAGCTGAGGTTGTCCGAAGTAAATTGAAAAAAAAAAGAATGTGAGTGTGAAAACAATTATTTGAAAAGGTTTTTATTTTTTATTTTTGAATATCAATTGTTATTTTCGTGGTTTTCACTCTTATTTAAAACAGAGAACTTTAATACCGTAGGAATATCATAAAAACCATCATAACTATAAAAGTTAACTTTGTGAAAACACACTTGAAACATCAGAAAGTTTTTTTTTTATTCTAAATAAAAGTTCATATAGCTGTGTTTAATCTCGAAATTTATTTAAGAGACTATTAGTTTAAAGGATATTATTTTAAAAGAGTGCCTTTTGCCAACGGATCATCAATAAAAAATTATTCTGCTTATTTTCCAGGTAGAACTGCTATATCACAGAAACGTTTTGATTTTAATATGATCTGAGGAAATTACTATGAATAAGGGACTTGTTCTTAATAGGCGGTGATTTTAATAGCATAAACAGAAACTGGGGGTGTTTAAAAGCTAACGTTTGATATTTTATACCTACCTTACCCAACTAATTATCCTTAAAATAATCAATCCAAATCCTCAAGTTTAAATTTTTTTTAAACTATCTCGCAATATTATTGTAATGCTTAAAGTTAGGATTAGCTTAAGGACTAGATGGATGAGAACTAGAGATCTTAACCTGCTCTCAGAAGTTTAAATTCTCAATGCCTTGAATAAAGATTCTATAACTAAAACAAAAAAAATTGGGTGGCGCAACAATCCCTTGAGAACAAGGGCCTAGTGACTTACAACTCTCAACCATTCCTGTGTGCGAGTACTGTTGTCAGGGATGGAGGGGACCTACCGTTTTTTTAAGCCGAATCCGAACGGTTAATTAGAGAAAGCATTTTTCATGACAAAAAATACTCTTTGGAGAACTTTTCAATTCCTCGCAAGAGGCAGTACTCGTGAAAAAACTTTAGATTGCACAGGCAGGTATTGAACCCAAGACCTCTGGCATGACAGTCCAACAGACTAACCATCATGCCAAGGGTACTATAACAACTTTTGGAATCGTAAATTACAAGATTCTAGTAAACCCTTCTGGAATATTGTCCGTCCAAAATAACTTGACTGTATTAAATGGTTCAAAAGAAAATTTCCAATTCAAGGAAGAAGAGATTGGTCGATACCAAAAGAACGTATTTTCGTTAAGGGAGCAAGATGCCACACTTTATCAAACGCCTTTGAAATATCAAGTGCAATAATCTAACTTTCTCCAAAACGATGTAAAGATTTGTTCCACTCTTTATCACCAGTGGACATTTTCCTACGAAAGCCTTACTACCAGTCATTAAGAAGCTTTCGTTATACCAACCAACCATTCCTGTGTGCGAGTACTGTTGTCAGGAATGGAGGGGACCTACAGTTTTAAGCCGAATCCGAACGGCAAATTTGAGAAAGCACTTTTCATGACAAGAATTACTCTTGGAGATTTTGTCAGTTCCTCGCAAGAGGCAGTACCCGTGAAAAAAACTTTAGATGGCATAGGCAGGGATCGAACCCAAGACCTCTGGCATGACAGTCCAACGCACTGACCATCATGCCACGGGTAGAAGCTTTCGTTCCTCGAGATATTTCTGAAACACCTTAAAAAGGAGGGACGTTAACGCAATTAATCGATAATTTGCGGGAGAAGAACATTCGCCTTTTTTTGGGATTGGTTGAACAAATGCTGTTTTTCAACTACTCGGAACAAGCCCAGAAGAAAAGGATAGATAAAGCTTACGCATTGGTTTTGCTAGCGTGAAACTTGGCGGAGATACCATCCGAACCAGCGGATTTATGAATGTTGAGATGTTTTAGAATTCTCGGGGCAGTTCGAGTACGAAAAAAAATTGGTCCCATAGAATCATTCACGCGTTCAAGAACTGGGAGAGAAATGACACTATCTGGTCAGGTGCAATTTTCGGTGAACTGCCTTGCAAACAAGTTAGCTTAATAAAGGAGTGTCATTGACAACAAGCGTACAAGGACCGATGAAGATGAAAAATTCCTCATGCTTTTAACGAATAACCAAAAATTCTTACTGCCTTTGGGACAATGCAGTATTTTTGGCCGTAATTTTTGATCACGGAATTTCGTGGCTTGCTTAAACCTTTTCCGGTTTTTCTCAGTTGTCCCTCTTAAACAACGGAAGCTTAACTTTTTCTAATTGATAACCTCCTTGCAGCTCAAATCGAACCATGATTTAGCCTTGGGTTTAATACTTTTTACCCTATTCGGGATAAAGGTTTATATTCTCAAATGAATCATACTAGTTATCATATATCAATAACGATTAAGCATAATAACCAGTTAAGGATCCTGAAGAAATTATTGAGTTGGGTTTGTAGTACTCCCAAACGGTTCTCTTTGGAACTCTTTCTTTAACTGGTTTTGTTTGACAAGAGAAATTAGCAGATATAAAACTATGGTCCAATGTGCCTAGAGGCGTCAATACACTGATTGTGTATTCATCAGAATCAGAAGTGATCAAGTGAGAAACAAGTCAGAAGAAACGGGTGATTTCTAAATGGTATAGAATTACATTACTAAAACTTGGTAAACATTTACTTTCGACTCAAAAATCTTTTCAAAAATTAAAAATATTGGCTTCAAATTTTATTTAATAATTTTATCTCACAGAAAATATTATTTTCGACATTCAATAAATTTTGTATAAAAATCCGACAGTCCTTTTTTTTATAAAAAATAAAATCTATAAAAAATAGTACAAAACTTTGGTAAAAATTGAAGTTCGTATCTCGATATCTCGTAAACAGTAGAAGATATTGACTTGAAATTAATTTTATTCATCCAATTTGTATTTGTTTATAATAAGAAATAAAAACTTTTAAGAAATGCTACTAACATTGGTAAAAATTGGTTTTCGACTAAAAATATCTTTAGCAAAAATAGATTTTGAAATTAAACTATTTCATTATAAGCAAAATATTGTTAGTATTTTTTTAATTTTTAAGAATAATTCAACTGCCAACTTTCTTAACAAAACATGAAAACCTACAGACTTTGAAGTAAGACAAATCGACAGACGGGATGGGAAGTTATCAGTGTGGGTCTCATCACAGCCTCTTTTTATTTTTAGTATGGTTTGACAAACACCATCAGTCTCCTAAACATTTCATGTAAGATCCTTTCTGCAGTATTATGTGAACGTCTGAAGCCGTTCGTCAACAACCTGATAGGTCTTTATCAGTGTGTCTTCAGACCAGGAACGTCCACCATTGACCAAATATTCACACTACGGCAGATCTTGGAAAAAACCCAGGAGCTTCAAACCGATACCCACCATCTCTGTTTCGATTTTAAAGCCGCGTATGACAGCATCTATTGGGAAGAACTCTACAGAGCAATGTCTAGTTTTGGCATCCCTGTCAAACTTATCCGTTTGTGCAGAATGACGATGGAGAATGCACGCTGCTCCATCAAGGTCGGAAAAGATCTCACCGATGCATTTGATGTCAAAAAAGGTTTTAGACAAGGCGAGGCACTGTCATGTGCCTTCTTTAACATCGTCCTGGAAAGAATTGTGCAAAACTCAACCGTTAACTCTAGAGTAAAATCTTCCAAATGCCCATCCAATTACTCGGATACTCCGATGATATTGACATAATTGGAAGATCAAAGCGTGATGTCAGTAGAGCGTTTTTGAGCATTGCTACGGAATCGGATAAGATGGGTTTAGTGATCAATGAGTGCAAGACCAAATATATGCTGTCATCAAAAAAGGACATTGAACGACGACGCGACGTCTTGGACAAAACGTCACCATGCATAGCTATAACTTTGAGGTAATTGAGGACTTTGTCTACCTAGACACCCTTATAAATTCAGACAACGACACCAGCGCTGAAATCAAACGAAGAATAACTCTTGCAAATCGCTGCTTCCTTGGACTTAGACGGCAGTTGAGTAGTAAAGTCCTCTCTCGAGCATCTAAAATCACCATCTACATGTAAGACACTCATCATACCGGTTCTCATTTTTGGCGCTGATGTCTGGACACTGTCAAAGAAAGATGAGAGCGTCTTTTGGTCCCGTTTGCATAGATGGAGAATGGAGAAGAAGATATAACGACGAACTGTACGGGCTGTACAGGGACACTGACCTAGTTAGATGACTGGGGCATGTAGAGCGAATGGACATTAACGCTCCAGCCCGGAAGGTCTTCGAATCAAATCCCGAGGGTCGGCGCGGCGTAGTAGAGGAAGACCGCGACTCACGTGGCGAACGCAGGTGGGCGAAACTGGAGACAGCTAGCTAGGGACCAACCTGTCTGGAGACTCATGTTGTTTGAGGCCCAGGTCCGCCCCGGACTGTAGCGCCACCTTAAGTAAGTAAGTAAGTAAGCAATTCGACCCGGTCCCCTCAATGGGATCTAAGAATCCAAATCTAAGTAGGTATTTTTTTGTCGCTTGTCACTTAATAATGTAAAGTTTTTAGGGTATAATTCTTCGAGTGAGAGTAGTAAGCATAACTACCTTTTCCTAACCTAGCTAAACAACATTTTCTTTTTTTTGCTTATAATATTTGTTATTTTAATTAAATATCATGCCTATGGGTATGGCCTCAAACCAAAAACTACATTAATGTTCTTTCTTTTCCAAAACAAAGACGATAAAAAAGGCCAATCGGTTTAAGAGTAAAATCCAAGGTTCTGAAGATGATTATTGTGCTGATAATGTTATTAAAAACGTTTTGCAAAAACACTTTATCTACTCTACATCTAGGAAATCCCCCAAAACTTTTAAACTGTTTTACAATATCAAAATCATCCATTAATTTAAATGTGTTTCCAAAAAAAAAACCACACTCAAGGTCATCAATAAAGTAACATTAATTAAACCATATCTCAAAAAATTGATCGATCTCACCTCGAACAATATTTTTTTTTTACAAAGATTATTATTTCAAGACTGGTTGTTGCCCTATTCCAGCATATCATGTACCTGTGCAATATAAAATTCATTAAAAAACATTAAAAACATGCACTCTTAAAAAATCCAGCTATTCGTGTAATTTTGTGTCTGGTTGGTTTCCGATAAATCATAAAAATTTAAAAATTCCTCAACAACAATATTTATAATGAATAGGTAAGGTACCCAACCATCCATTTATAGAAAATGACAAACCTCGCCTCAAGCCTCTCAAGACAAGACATATATATGTAGGTAGGTAAGGTTGATATCAACTTTAAGAGTTGTTTTTGTTGTCTGATTTAACCTTGCTGGCGTGTTTTTTTTTTCACTCATCATGTTTTTAGTTTTCTTCATTAAATCGAGAAGACTCATAAAAAGATACAAAACAGTATTCATCATTTAAAGCGTTTTCTCTGGTTAATTTCTTCTTTTACCGCGACGAACGACTCGTCGCGTCGTCATTTTTAACAAACCAAACACACAAACAAAATTGAAAAAAAGTTACAAAGTTGTATGGAAGTCTAGTAAAAAACAAATCTACAAAAATATCTTACCAGAGCCGGTAAAACTTGTTGTCCACTAAAACGTTGTGTGTAAGATACGATTGGCGCACCATACGGTAACTGTGGTGCTTCTCCATGGAACACGACTCGATCACAGTCCATTGCAACAGCTCCAAGTTGTCCGTTCGGTCCAAATGGCACCACATTGCATCTAGAAGATATAAATGAAGATCAGACGACTATACTACAATAAAGACGACTACGCGACGCGACGGACAGCATCACAACACCAAATGCGGAAATACAACTCGTCATTATTTATAAACGTATATTACTCGTCTCTACACAAAATGATATTATTCGTCGAAGAAAAGATACAATATCTATCTTTTACTTCAGGCGAATTGCTGGGAGAAAAGAGAATTGGACAAGCCAAGCTCCGAACTCTAAAGCGTAGGTATCAAATACACTTACCGGCAGGGAAGCCTTAAGGATGGACTTAACTCCGGACAGGGCCGCCAGGCCTTGATCTGTGATAAGTACAGCAGCAGCAGCAAAAATATTCTCAGGTGTCGTATTCGCATCATCGTGAAACCGTGTATCTGAAAGAGAAATTATTATTGTTAGATGTTTATTTAGCTTCAAAAGATGGAAAAAAAACATCTAATAGTCAATGGTAATTATAATAGAGTTGACTCAAGGGATAGACAATTATAAGCCCCGCGTTAAAAAAGAGTGATATTTTATGTCATGATTTGTGCGACTATACTCTGTTCAGTGTTCATATTGGATTTCAGATTGAGAGGTGGGCTTTATAGCTTTGAATATGATGCTGATGGGTTATGTTCATCAGGTGTTCGATGTTTATTTGGGCGTGTGTGGTTGAAATCAATAGGTTTTGAGTGAGGATGCAAAAGATCTCTAAGTCGATCGAACGGTATTTTTGTATTATAATATGAGAAAGGAAGGGAAAGTGAGAAGTTATACAGAGGTTGATGCGAATGTGGTGTTGGTTTTTCATTACATTATTCATATGTTTGTATATTAAGAAAGAAATTGTGTCAGGTTGACGTATTTCCTGACCGCACCTGTTGATGAATTCCATCAATTTGAAATGAAGTGTTAATAGTCATTACTTTGTTTATCGTATGTAAAAGTTTTAGATCATTTATAATTTCGATAGTTTCGTTACATGTTTTTTTACACTAAGGCCTGTTTAATGGACCATTCTGATACCTCATGAATCTTGAAGTTTTCTTCTAAGCTTAATAAGTTTAAGTCCCTTACGAAACGTGAAAGACTGATTATGTTAGTATGTTTGAGATTGTTAAGATCGTTATAGAAGAATTCTTCTAGGTAATTCCTGCGATTTTGAGCTGAAGCAAGGCATGTACTGAGGAGGTATTATGTGATCTGCTTAAAGATCTTGTGCCATCTCCATTTCTGATCGATAGTTTTGGAGTGTTATAGAATTTGTAGAGACGGAGTCCACAGATTTTATAGCGATTTTATATCTATAATATAGGGAGGGTTTATAAATACAATTTTGTATTTCCTCGAAAATAGGACTAATACGGTTTGGGGTGAGTTAACACCTAGTCCACACCGATCAACCCAAAATATTAGTTTGTCTAAGGCATTTTGTAAAAGTGCTTTTAGGGTATTAAGATGCTTTCTTGCAAGCTGCAGTTAGAGACCTAGCAGGAAAGTGAGTATCCAGCGATTCTTCACTTGAAATTTTCCAGGAGCCATCTTCATTTTGCAGACAGCTTGGTATCGCTGGATTAATTGAAAGAATTTTCCGTCGCCTGGATAAGTCTTAAAGCCTTTAAAAATATTCATAACAGCATTTAGTATATGATACAAAAATTTAAAGTCAAGGTACTTGAGTCGAAAACCATTTTTATAAGTTTTTAAGTGTTTCTGTGGGTTTTCGTTTAAAAAGTTAATTAAAAGCTAACAAAAATATTTTGCATATGATAAGAAAAAATTTGGTTTTGATATCTGTTTTGTTCACAAGATATTTTTTTTTCAAAAACCAATTTTGTGTAGCATTTTTGTAGGTTTTTATTTTTATAAAAAAAAACTATCTATTGGATTTCTTTTTAAATTTTTTCGTAAGATACCTAAAATTAGTACGAAATCCCATATATTTAAGATATTCGAGGCGAAAATCATGTTTTACAATCTTTTGGTAGCATATTATTTTAATTGGTTTAAGTTTTTTTAAGAAACTGTCATTTCGTTTTTTTTTGTTTTAATTTAAAAAGATGTCAAAAAATTTGTTCGCAAAAGCATGATACATTTGTTTTCAATTTCAATTTTTTTTTGTTATTTTTTTCTGTCCCAAATTAGTATAAATTGTTCTCTGTTTCCTTAATAAGGTTTTTAAAATTAATTCCCTTAATATGTATGTACATATTATGTTTCGTAGCTTCAATAGTTATCAACTACTTTCCCCTGTATCTTGTGTGTATTAACATTAATTTTTCGTCTTCAGTATGAATATGAATAAATTATTATTAATAACGAAGAAAAATCAAACATAATCTCTTTTTCCATCAAGTATATTGTTTGTGTAAAAACAACGCCCAGACACCTTTCTGGATCCGTATTTCAACATTTTAAAGCATGAATTTTGCATTTTCTTAATTCCAGACATAACTTTTCAATAATCATGTCACTCTCACTAACGGCTGAGAATATTATTTACACTTAAATTAAAAAAAAAAAAAGCTGACACAAGAATAAAGAATATTTAATGCGAACAAATAAAATAAAACAAAATTTGATTAGTGACATAAAGGGACTAAATGGAAGCATTCATAAAAAATTAAAACTAGAGATTTTAATCAAACATAACATTACGATGTTAAAGAAGTAGAAAAAAGTGAATCAGTCAGTTTGCCTGTGTCTGTCCTCACCAAAGCTTGGAAATCATTATTTTAAGCAGATTCTTCTTATTCGTTTTAATTGTTTTTAAACTAACAATAACAGTAGTACACGTGGCATGATTAATGCGTTGGACTGTCATGCCAGAGGTCTTCAGTTCGATCCCTGCCTATGCTATCTAAAGTTTTTTTCACGGGTACTGCCTCTTGCGAGGAATTGACAAATTCTTCAAGAATAATTCTTGTCATGAAAAGTGCTTTCTCAAATTAGCCGTTCGGATTCGGTTTAAAACTGTAGGTCCCCTCCATCCCTGACAACATTACTTGCACACATTAATGGTTGATAGTTGTAAGTCACTAGGACCTAGTTTTCAACGGACTGTTGCGCCACCCAATTTATTTATTAATAACAGTAGTTCACATTGAAATTTTTTTGTCAAAAATCGAAAATACGAATTTTATCAAAAACGGCCCATAGAAAAGATTCTTCTTTTAATATAACAAATATTTTTATATTGCTGGTACACCCATGGAACACGTTTTGAAATATTTTCTGTAACTATTGAAAAACCTTTTTTCTAAATAAAGTTGTTTTAATATTATTTGATGATCAAAAATGTTTAATTTTGTTCGATTTTTAAAAAAATATTTCGTTAATTTTTCAAAATTCGATATCTCAAAACCAGTATATATTTTTAGATAAAATTTAAATGTTGGACATATAATAATTCAAACTAAATAACTGCATACTAAAAATATTTGTAAGAAAAATTGAAAAATGTTTTATGTGCAAACTTAACTAAAAAAAAAAAAAAACAGATCTGACTTTTTTAAAAAAAAAGAGGCTGGGATGCGACCCACACTGATAACTTCCCATCTCGTCTGTCGATTTGTCTTGCTTAAAAGTTTGTAAGTTTTCATGTTGGGTTAAAAAAGTTGTCAGTTGAATTATTCTTAAAAATTTCAAAATTACCAACAATATATTTCATATGAAGAAATAGTTTAGTTTGAAAATCTGGTTTTGTTAAATAGATTTTTGGTCGAAAACAAATTTTTGCCAATTTTAGTAGCATTTCTTATATTTTTATAAATTGGATGAATGAAATTAATTTGAAGTCAATATCTTCTATTGTTCACGAAATATCGAGAACCGGACATCAATTTTTACCAAATTTGCGTATTATTTCTTGTAGATTTTATTTTTTTATGAAAAAACGTTCTGTTGGATTTTTATAAAAAAAACTACTGAATATGGAAAACAATATTTTCTTTGAAATAAAAAAAGTTTGAAGACAATATTTTAAATTTTTGAAAAGCTTTTTGAATCGAAAGTAAATTTTTACCAAGTTTTAGTATTGTTTTTTTGTTAGGTTTTTATTTTTTGTAAAAAAAAACTGTCAATTAGATTTTTCTGAAAATTTTACTGAATGTTGACAACTGTATTATTTAAAAGATAAAAGTAGCTTAAAGCCAGTATCTCAAAGTTTTGAAAAAGATATTTGAGCCGAAAATCAATTTTTACCAACTTTTATTAATTTTTTTATTTAGGTTTTTATTTTTTGTAAAAAAAAATCAATTCGATTTTTTTCAAAATTTTACTGACTGTTGACAACAATATTTTTTTAAGAGATGAAAGTAGTGTAAAGCCAATATCTCAAAGTTTTGAAAAGATATTTGAGTCGAAAATCAATTTTTACCAACTTTTATTAATTTTTTTGTTTAGGTTTTTATTTTTTTTAACAAAAAAAACTGTCAATTCGATTTTTCTCAACATTTTTCAGAATGTTGAAAACAATATTTCTTATAAGATAAAATAAGTTTGAAGCCTTAATCTCAAGTTTTTGAAAAGATATTTGAGTCGAAATTCAATTTTTACCAACTTTGAGTAATGTTTTTTTTTAGGTTTTTATTTTTTATAAAAAAAAAACTCTCAATTAGATTTTTCTCAAAAATTTATCAGATGTCAAAAACATTATTCTTCGTTGCACAAAATTGTTTTGGAGTTGAAATCATATTTTTGTCGTAAAATTTTCGAGGTGACAAATTTTTTTTTCAGTTTTTTTAATTTATAAAATTTGTTTCTAAAAATATATTTATTTTGTATCACGTTACAATATATAATATAAAATTTAATTTAAGTCTCTATCATCATTGGTTCATGAGATATTTAGGGTTAACCAAAATTTTCACCTTTTTTTTAAACTGCTATGGTAAAAAAACCACCCAAGCAATTTTCTTGAGAGCCCTTTCTGCATCTTTCTGCCTTATTATCTGTATAACAAAATTTATTTGAAGTCGATATCTCTTCTGGTTCTTGGGCTATGGACAACGAAAAAAACGTCGCGAACGTACGGACATAAGGACGTACGAACGTACGTACACACGCACGCACAGACATCTTTCTAAAAATCTTTTATTTTGACTCTAGGGACCTTGGAACGTCGAGAAATGTCAAAATTTTCAATTTGACAAATCGGACCCATTACAATAACTTCCTATGGGAAGTTAATAAGTTAAGGTTTTTTTGAGAAGTCAATTCAGTAATATTTTTGGTAGGACTTAAATTTATTAAAAAAAAATTATTGCATCTCTTAAGAAATTTGTCTAAAGGTTTACAACAGTATTTTAAATGAGATAAGTTTGTAGGCAATATTTCCAATTATTCTCAGTATATTTTAGGTGCACTCAAAAAATTTTCCTGGTAGGCAAAATCTGGTAGAAAATACCAGGCAAAAAACTGGTACAATAGTCCAGATTTCGTGGTAAATAACTCCAGATTTCATGGTAAAAATCAAAAAACCAGAAATCTGGTAGAATCTACCAAGTACCAGAAGAATTTTTTTTTAACCAGATTTCCTGGTAGAAAAAACCAGGAAAAAATGTGGTAAAATACTCCAGATTTCGTGGTAAATAACTCCAGATTTCCTGGTAAAAAGAAATCTGGTTTTATTTACCAGAAATCTGGTTTCCTGGTAAAATTTTTGACAGAAAATTTTCTGGTAAATATTACCAGCGTCCTGGTAGAAAGTATTTTTTTTCCTGGTAAAATGAAGATTATCTGGAATCTGGTTAATAGAACCAGGAAATTTATTTTCTGGTATATTTTTTCCTGGTAGATAAAACCAGTCTTCTGGTATTTATTACCAGAAATACTGGGAGTTTAAAAATTATCTTTTTTCTGGTAAATAAAACCAGAAATTTTACTGTCTGGTATATTTTTTCCTGGTAGATAAAACCAGTCTTCTGGTACTTATTACCAGAAATACTGGTAGTGTAAAAATTATCTTTTATCTGGTAAATAAAACCAGGAATTTTGTTGTCTGGTATATTTTTTTACTGGTAGATAAAACCAGTCTTCTGGTACTTATTACCAGAAATACTGGAAGTCTTAAAATTATCTTTTATCTGGTAAACAAAACCAGGAATTTTATTGTCTGGTATATTTTTTTCCTGGTAGATAAAACCAGTCTTCTGGTACTTATTACCAGAAATACCGGAAGTCTAAAAATTATCTTTTATCTGGTAAATAAAACCAGGAATTTTCTTGTCTGGTATACATTTTTACCAGAAAAAAATTCCTTTTATATTTTACCAGAATTGTGGTACCTACATTTTTACCAAAAAAAAAATATCCCTGGTATATTCTACCAGAATTCTGGTACATTTTTACCAGGAAACAAAATATTCCTGGTATATTCTATCAGAGTTCTGGTATATTTTTACCAGGAAAAAAATATTCCTGGTATATTCTACCAGAATTCTGGTAGGTACATTTTTACCAGGAAAAAAAATATTTCTGGTATATTCTACCAGAATTCTGGTACATTTTTACCAGGAAAAAAAATATTCCTGGTATATTCTACAAGATTTCTGGTATATTTTTACCAGGAAAAAAAATATTCCTGGTATATTCTACCAGAATTTTGGTACATTTTTACCAGGAAAAAAAATATTCCTGGTATATTTTACCAGAGTTCTGGTAGGTACATTTTTACCAGGAAAAAAAATATTCCTGGTATATTCTACCAGAATTCTGGTATATTTTTACCAGGAAAAAAATATTCCTGGTATATTCTACCAGAATTCTGGGACATTTGTACCAGGAAAATAAAATATTCCTGGTATATTCTACCAGAATTCTGGTACATTTTTACCAGGAAAAATAATATTCCTGGTGTATTCTACCAGAGTTCTGGTATATTTTTACCAGGAAAAAAAATATTCCTGGTATATTCTACCAGAATTCTGGTAGGTACATTTTTACCAGGAAAAAAAATATTCCTGGTATATTCTACCAGAATTCTGGTATATTTTTACCAGGAAAAAATATTCCTGGTACATTTTACCAGGAAAAAAATATTCCTGGTATATTCTACCAGAATTCTGGTACATTTTTACCAGGAAAAAAAATATTCCTGGTATATTTTACCAGAATTCTGGTATATTTTTACCAGGAAAAAAATATTCCTGGTACATTTTACCAGGAAAAAAATATTCCTGGTATATTTTACCAGAATTCTGGTACATTTTTACCAGGAAAAAAAATATTCCTGGTATATTCTACCAGAATTCTGGTACATTTTTACCAGGAAATAAAATATTCCTGGTATATTTTACCAGAATTCTGGTATATTTTTACCAGGAAAAAAATATTCCTGGTACATTTTACCAGGAAAAAAATATTCCTGGTATATTCTACCAGAATTCTGGTACATTTTTACCAGGAAAAAAAATATTCCTGGTATATTTTACCAGAATTCTGGTATATTTTTACCAGGAAAAAAATATTCCTGGTACATTTTACTAGGAAAAAAATATTCCTGGTATATTCTACCAGAATTCTGGTACATTTTTACCAGGAAATAAAATATTCCTGGTATATTTTACCAGAATTCTGGTATATTTTTACCAGGAAAAAAATATTCCTGGTACATTTTACCAGGAAAAAAATATTCCTGGTATATTCTACCAGAATTCTGGTACATTTTTACCAGGAAAAAAAATATTCCTGGTATATTTTACCAGAATTCTGGTATATTTTTACCAGGAAAAAAATATTCCTGGTACATTTTACCAGGAAAAAAATATTCCTGGTATATTCTACCAGAATTCTGGTAAATTTTTACCAGGAAATAAAATATTCCTGGTATATTTTACCAGAATTCTGGTATATTTTTACCAGGAAAAAAATATTCCTGGTACATTTTACCAGGAAAAAAAATATTCCTGGTATATTCTACCAGAATTCTGGTACATTTTTACCAGGAAAAAAATATTCCTGGTATATTCTACCAGAATTCTGGTACATTTTTACCAGGAAATAAAATATTCCTGGTATATTTTACCAGAATTCTGGTATATTTTTACCAGGAAATAAAATATTCCTGGTATATTCTACCAGAATTCTGGTATATTTTTACCAGGAAAAAAAATATTCCTGGTATATTCTACCAGAATTCTGGTATATTTTTACCAGGAATACTGGGGAAAATTTTACTAGGGAAAACAAATATTCCTAGTATATTCTACCTGAATACTGGGTCTATTCCCGGTATAATTTTTACCAGGAAAAATAATTCTCCTGGTATATTCTACCAGAAATCTGGTGTATTTTACCAGGATTTCTTCAAAAAATCTCCTGGTAAAATTTACCAGGACTTTCTGGTAAATTTTACCAAGACGCCTGGTAGGAATCTAAAAACCACTTTTTCTGGATAAATTTAGCGGGAAATCTGGTCACCGGTACCAGTTTTTTTTTTTGAGTGTGCGAATCAATTTTCACAAATTTTTACAAGTACCTACGTACTTTTGTAGGTCTATATTTTTTTTTCAACACTGTCAATTCCATTTTTGTATATTTTTAGTATACGTCAAAGACATAATTCTTCGTTGCATACAATTAATCTATTATATATCTTTTTCGTAAAATATCACAACGCAAAGTTTTTTTTCTTGCAATAAAATTTCACTTTTCTAATGGGTTGAAAACGGATATTTTTAAGAGTTAAGTAAATAGTTAAAATTAAAGTTTGGATTTGAAACCAGCACTAAAAATTAAGTCTTAAATTTATTTTTCAAAACTATGAAAGTATCAATATCAAATTCTAAGTTTTCTCAAAACTGAGAATAAGAATTTCTAGAAACTAAGTAAGATACTCAAATTATTTCAATTGTATCTAGAAGAATAAGATTTGTACTTCAATCAATTTGTTGTTAAGGTTTATTTTGAGTTTTAACTTAGCCCTACAAACCTCACTTTTTGGTTGTTTTTAGTATTTCTAAAGGGGCATATTTTATTCAAAAACTTAACGTGATAGAAAAATTTAAAGGCGAGATTCGAATAAAGGACATGTTGATCATTTAAAAAAGTATTATTTTGTTTGTGGGACAGAAAATAATATAATTTTGCTGAACAGCGAAAAATTTAGAAATTTACAAAATATTAAAAATGTTACAAAATCATATAAAAGAAATACAAATTATTAAAAATAAATGCTTTCGGATAGGCTTTTGAAACAAATGCGAATTCCAGATTTTAGCATATTTTTAACTTATACCTTAAAAATCACAAGCAAACAAAATATTTTACCTGCCAATGGATACATGTTCAATTTTAAATTCGCAATCCTAAACCATCATTAACTAAAACCACGCCCGAGTTGAATTTACATAATTATTTTTATTTACCTGTTTCTAATATTTATACGACTCACTCCTCACACCTTCGAGTGAAATTTTCAAAAAAAAAAATATAGTAAAAATTAAGTCAACAAATCAAATGGACCGAAAAAAGTCATCAACTTGCTAATTAAAAATAAACCTTCTAGTGCTTTTGGGAAATTTTGAATTTGTATATAAATGTTATGTGTGCTTTCTGCATTACTGACTTTTCTCCAAATATTTGACATCTCTAAAAAGAAGGCTTTGGAAATAAATTGCCTTGGGCCGTCAGAGGCAGTGATGGCGGCTCGGCGCGGCGGGGCCAAAGTCGCGTCGCGTCGCGTCGGTTGTATAACATATACCTCAATAAAATGTTAGATGCTATTTCTTGTAGATTAGATAAAAACATTTTTATATGTAAATCGGAAAAGATACAGAAACGAGAGGCAGATAAAAGTTAAGTCTTTTCGGTACGAATACGAATATAATATTTATGTACATATTTAACAGAAATAGATATGACTGGAATCTCGTTTCACCAAAATAAACGCAATCAGCTCGTAGCATTGTGCCCATAAAACACGGAATCTTCTCCAAAGTAATCGTCATGCATTTTATTTTATTTTTTCCTCCTATTTCTTCATTTTTATGTTTATTTTGTTTGGTTTTTGTTTTTGTTGTTTTATGGTTTTATATGACTTGATATCCAACCAAACCATCTTATCCTATCCATCCATCCATCCATCCATCCAACCATCGCCATCCGTTCATATTCGCATTCGCATTCATTCAGACATCCAACGAGTCTTCTTCGTCCATAGATATATTTGGCTTGAAACAGGTCGATCAAGTGGCTTCATGGAGTCTACACTTTTAGGTTCATTAAAGCAAATTACATTACAGTGAGGTGGTTAAAATTATGCGCATTCACGAAATTTTTTTTATCAAGTTATATAAATAATTTAATAACATAACATTAGATACACATTCATGTAGGAACTTATTCTTATTGTTATCATTATTAAGGAGTTTTTAAAATTAAGACACAAAATTTGAATGGTTAAATCAAGTTTAGTTCCTAAAAATAAAAGCTGACGTTTTTCACATCTGGAAAATTTTAGGAAAAAACTAATAGACAGTTTTTTTTTTAATAAAAATCTACAAACAAATTGGTGAGAACTAATTTTCCTCTCGAATATCTCGAGAATCAATTAAGGTATTGACTTAAAAATATTGGTGTTAAGACACTGTAATTTTCTTATAAACATCCAGTCTGTACTTTTCTTATAAGAAATATAATCTTTTAAAAAATGGCACTTAAAATAGGTAAAATTGGGTTTGGACTAAAGAATCTCGTGAACAAAAACAGATACTGAAATCAAACTTATTTAATGTTTCAAATTGAAACCTAACTGAAATAATTCTAACTGTTTTATAGTTTTTTTTTTATAATAAACGCACTCGAAAGGGTATATTACTATTGCTACCCTTATTATGGAAAGACACAATGTGAGCACTAGGAAAGGAAGAGAGGGCTTGAAAGGAGGTGTCGGTGCACATTGGTTTTGAATTCTTGAATAATGCAACGACTGGGAAAGACAGAGTGTGGTGCCGTAAGGTATTCCACATTCGCGTAGTATGACTAAAGAACTAATCTCTGTACTTGACAGTACGACCGAAGTTGGGCTCGAGGGTATACTGATGAATATTTTAAGATGCGCAAGTATTACGGTTAAACTGTTTATGGGGAGGAATTCAGCTGGCTATTGCTCTAGAGCATAAACCGTTAAAATAACGGTAAGAAAAGGTGAGACAAGAAACTTTACGACGATATAAGTCTTGTAGAGCAGCCAGATCAGAGGGGGAGAAAACCTTCTTCCATCGCCTTAAGCGGCATATACACGCATCAAAATCTCATCAAGCATGTAAGAGTGTGTTTGTGAAAAATTGAAACACGTATAGAATGTGTGTATGCTTGACGCGAAATCAAAATGTTTTGATTTTTCTTCAATCAGGGGTCTATGCTTGACAAGTGTGTATTCGTGATTGATTGCTTGATCAAGCATCATTCTTGTTTTTGCGTTGCTAGTGTCAAGACAGCATTCGGAAGGAATTTTTTTAATGTGCATGATGGAAGATAAAAGATAAAAAAAAGATGTAGATGTAGGTATTTTTCGTCATTTAAATAGTTACTTTTCTAATTTTGATTTAAAGTTCATAGAAAATGATAGAAATAAAAAATATTTACATTGAAAAAATAATGTTTTATTGACTTTGATATGATCGTTTAGGACTTCAATAATAGCTTCGCACGTTTCCATGACAATACGACCAATAGACTGTTCAAAAATAGCACTGATGAATTTTAAGTCTGCAAATAATGTATTGCCTGTAGCCAGAAACCGAAGAGTTATTGGTAGACGTTGACTAACAGGTATAGCTTCTCGCATTTCGGTATCTTTTCTGATAATTTTGCGTGTTATCATTTCCTGAAGTTGGTTGCATGTTTCCTCGTTCATGCGAACGAAATTTTTGTAGTCATTTGGCGAACTTAATTTCAGTTCATTCAAAAGATTTTCATGTGTAAACTGCTTTCGTTTTTTCAGTCACTCTCTCATCCAGATCCGTTTTTTCCGCAAATTTTTCCTCTTCATTTTTAACGCCAGCGCTAGTTCCAGAGCTATGCAACAATTTATCGTCCGTGTCACTCATATTTTCCTAACAAAGAATCCGCACATTTATTCACATCCAAAGTCTACGAAAAAATGATGCTTGATGCCTCATGCTTGATGTGTGTATATTCAACGCGAAAAAGAATTTACAAACACACTCTCCGCTTTAGAAAATTTAAACATCTTGCAGCATTTGTGGCGACACCGCGTATGTCATTGTTCCACAAGAGGTATGGTTGGTAATACACATACCGAGAATATCGAGATGTTAAGTCTCCTTGATGCAATTGCCATCCATGGATAATGGCAAGGGGGTGTATCTCGCTTTAAGGAAAACAATAGGTATCACATGTAAAAATTCATAAAACATGATGATGCGAAGTAGATTTTGTAGGTGTTGATTTCCTTAAATAAACCATTATATTTGAGTTGATGTTGTTACAACGTAAAGGCTTAAAAAGTATTTTTTCTCTATCATTAATTTACAAAAAAAAGTTGTACTACTTCTGAGGCTGCAAATGATGTATTTTATTATAGTTAAATAGTTGTATACGGCTTTCGAAATTTCAGACAGAATGCAACAAAAATGTGTTTAGTTCCTATTAAATCCAATACAGATGAGCCGAATTGGTATCTATATATTTCCAAAATGTTAAAGGACTATCTACTAAAGGCTCGAATATTTGCTTAATTTGCAGGTTTATATGAATAAGTCACAAACCACATCGAGTCAAGACAATCCATGCCATGCCATTGGTAAAATTATGTTAGCCTCATTTACGTGCCAGTCATGGACATTGGACACGCACGCTATTCAAAAAAGGCCACTCGTGTGGAACGACGTTATCGATATTCCATAGATAATGGGATTAAAAGGCCTTTCAAATCAACTAAAACAAAATTTCGATGACATTTGAAACACCCTGTATATAATAAAATGTTTTATATTTTTTGTGACAACATTTGATATTTGCGTACCGTATTCTAGTTTCAAGAGCAGTAATAAACATTAAAACAATTGTTTGGAAACATTATTTTACACACTGTACTGTATTCATCTCAGAAACACAAAATATAACTGTAAGCTGTTTTATGTTCTTATGAACATGATGGTGATGAGTATTGCAATTGAGGAATATGTTCCATTTCAAATGTTGGCCTAGTCTATAGAAAAATATAGGTACCTACACTCTTAATATTTCTTATAGTCAGTTGCTTAAAATGGCAGAAGGTATAAATTCAGAAAATTAGCGTGATAAAAATTTGTTGTTTTTGTTGTTGTTTTATTTTGTTTTTGTTATACTTTAAACAAAAATGAGATCTAGGAAATTACTACACACATGCGATGGTTTTCCGCATTTCTTTTGTTTTTAAATTAAGCAAAACAACAGAAATAGGAAAAGATAAAATATAATTATGTGGTTATTGTTGCATAAATTTAAATTAGTGTTCGGATATCAAAAACAAACAGAAAAAAATGAGAGCAGAAATTATTTATTACCCAAGATTAATATATTATTTTCTTTAATAAGCTATACTATAAATTAGTAACAAAATAGGTTTGATTATCTTTTAAAGATAACAATTTAGAGAAACAAGAAGCTTGAGGATAAAAGTGTTTACTTCAGTTAAATTATGGATGATTAAAAAATATGCAATTAAATATTTTAAATACAAATCTACAAACAAATTAGAAGAATTTAAATTATAGTAATCTTAAACTATACAAATTATAAATACAAGTTTGTTGATACAATATTTTTCAAGAAAAGGCTGATCACGCAATTTGTTTGTCCTCTATTGTCAATAAAGTCTAAACTTAAAGCAAATCAATAGTCATCGATGAAAAACTTTGTACAGTTAGATAATTGTTTATTTATTAGTTGTGACAATTAAGCATTTTCTTGGTTCTATGCTTTCTATGTTTTTTTCTTTTGCTGTTTGGGTAACTTTATATTAAATTTTAACAGAGTATCAGCGTGAAACGAATTTTGAGGTTTTGTCTTAAATTTAATTGATAGTGTTATGTTAAATAAAGACTTTTTCATTAGAGGCGGTCGATCTTAAAATTAAAAAAATGGCCGCCGTGACTTCGCTGGGTGGTGCGCATAAATCATGCTAAATTTGACCAGTGACATCTATTATGTAATATGTTGTCTTTGAACTCCGTGGTGGTTTGCGGAAAGAGAAGAAGAAAAAGTCTTAAATCACACGATTTTGTTTTGAGTCATTGTCCATATCATCCAATTCAGCCTACAAGAAGCTGATGATCATTGACTTATAGTGATCGTCGTTGACTGTGATGGGGCTGACCAACAATACTATCTTCGAAGAAGTACGTACCGGTGAAGTCTCCATTCCAAAATCCACATCGAACACTAACTTTATTTGGATTCATTCGCATAGTGAATCTCGCGTAGATTGGTGTCGTCCCAAATCCCAAATTTTGCTTATTCACGTACCCATTCATCTAAAAATGGGCCCCATCACTATAAGTTATTTTTCGACCAAAATTAAGATCAACTTCCAACTGCTCCAAGATTCAATTAGTGAACACACTACACGCTGCGTATGGTCGTTTGGTTTCAGTTCCTAGGTCAGTTGGATTTTGTATGGGTCAGACCCACGTTCGTTGTGGTCTGCTAACCAAGAACCAGTATGTATCCCATAAAAAGGGCACAACGCGCGCATCGTTGTTGCTAGAGAACCCATTTTGATAAAGAAGTTTTATCATGTGCAGTGTGGCTGAAGATTTGTCTTTAATGACTGATCAAAAGAAGATATTTTGACAGAAAATGAAAGAAACAATATGGCCGTCACGAGCTGTCAAAATTAAACAGTCAATAATGGAAAAACCTTTAATTTTGAAATAGTTGTGTGAATGTTTTTTATGTTTTTTAGCCTTACTCTTCTATGGATTATAGTTAAGCACTCCTCAGAAATCTGTTAGCACTTTTCTAAAGATATTGAAGTGTTTTATAAAAATGAAACAAATATATCCTCATTGGATTCGTTAACAAACTGAATTTTCGCGTTTGGCTCAAATTAAGAGCCCAAATTAGTGTCCTGTAATTTTTGAATAGCCGATGCCTAAACAATAAGCGACTTTTTGGTGCGATTTATGAGCTGCCGCGACGGGGCGTCATCGGGATGTACTTCCTTGAGGTTGACGAAGCAGATATAGCGAATGATGCTAATGGATATTTTGTGCCTAGAAATTAAAGATAAGGAGCTGGACGATATGACATTCCAAAAAGACGTTGCTATTTTATAAATAGCCTACGAAATAATGGGTATTTTGACGTTTATTGGTGACACGATTGTTTGACTTATTTCTTTGAATGAATAAATTAGGTGGCGCAACAGTCCTTTGAGAACTAGGGCCTAGTGACTTACAACTCTCAACCATTTCTGTGTGCGAGTAATGTTGTCAGGGATGGAGGAGACCTACAGTTTTGAGCCAAATCCGAACGGCTAATTTGAGTAAGCACTTTTCATGACAAGAATTACTCTTGGAGAATTTGTCAATTCCTCGTGGCAGTACTCGTGGCAGGGATCGAACCCAAGACCTCTGGCATTACAGTCCAACTCACTAACCATCATGCCACGGGTACTACTTCTTTCTTTGGGAATATTTAAAAAAAAGTTTTAACTCAAAACACACTTTGTGTTTAAACTAACAAAGAAGCACAAATTGGGATCAAAATGGCGTTCGAAAAACTAATCAAGTTGTCAGTGTTTAGTTGAATGCTGTTGGTAGTGAAATACAAAACACATTTCCCAACATTCCACTTCAAATAAATTTGAATTTACTAATAATAACATTAAAAGATTGAGAAAGCAATTAAAACAAAAAGTTACAAATTTGGTTGTGACAAAATATGTTTCGAAGGAATAACTCTATTGGCTTTTATACATTGGCACGTGATACTAAATTTACAAGAATTCAAATAAATTGAAACAAAATATTTGCCATTTCAAATATCCTTCAAACAAAAAATTATATTATGATAATGTGCATTTTAGAAAAATGTTGTTTACACTTAGCAAACATTTTAGAAAAATCGAAGTAATGGGTTTCAAACAAAAAAAAATTAAATTCTACAAAAAATACTACTAAAAGTTGGTGAAAATTAATTTCCGACTAGAAATATCTTTACAACTATTAAGGATATTGGATTCAAAATAATTACATATGAAGAAACACAAGAAACATTGGCGCAAAATTTTAGACGATTTAGTACGATGTTAAATCATTTTTAGTATGATACTAGGTTAAAAAAAGGATTTTGATAATTTTAAACGAGTTTAGTATCGTACTATCTTCTTAACATTTTACTAAAGTTAAAATCACGAAATGGATACTTTATCTTTTTAGTATCGTACTAAATCTGTATGACATATGTCATTTTTCTCAATTGTGACAAAGGCGGAAAATTTTATACTACGTTTCCACCGGGCACTAAACTGAGATTTAGCTAGATTTGTCACAAATCTCCTTGAAATCTCGAAGATTTACCATACAAATTTTAATCTCCTCAAATGAAGATTTCAAATAAAACTCATTGAAATCTACTTGGAAACATTAGTTTGTCAAATCAAACAAACTTTTTTTTCGGAGAATAGTTGAACGCCAATTTCGTTTATTGACGGATGGAAATGTCAACAAAAACTATCTGTCTCACTTCCATATGACTCAAAATCAAAACAATAAACAACTTTCAAGAAATCACAGACGAAATAAAATGTAAGTATACAAAAATAATAAATATGTACAAGAATATAATAAAACTAGTTACTTACAGATGGTGAGTGAACAAATACATTTTTTTTTTCTTTTCGAAAGGAGAATAATTTGAAGTTTGGTTGTTATGACATAAACCAAACGTCAAATTAATCTCCTTTTCTTTGGTGGAAACACCGCATGATTTATTTTAAATCACTTGCCTTAAATCTCGGATTATTTGTTATTGGAGACGTACTATTAGACGATTTAGTACGATGTTAAATCATTTTTAGTATGATACTAGGTTAAAAAAAGGTATGTTTGTTTTGTTTGCTCCACAATCTGTCATTAGTTAGATGTGTTCATGTTTTTTTTTTAATAAAATGGGTTTAGCATGATACTAGTTAGCAAAACAAAGTGTTTAAAATTAGTGAAAAGTTAGTAGATTACTATGTATATAGTAAATTGTTAACTAGTATCGTGCTAAGGCCTTAATAATAGGTTGTTTAAAATTTTGCGCCATTGTTTTTAAGAATCTACAAACATTGCTATTAAAACAAGAAAATGTATTGAATAAAATCTACTTTATTGTACCCAAAATATCTTTGTTAACTTTTAGTTAAGTTTTTAGTAGAAAATAATTAACAACTTTTGTTAAAAAACACGGAAACCTACAAAAACAACTAACAACTGATAAAAAAATTGTTTTCGACTCAAGTATTTTGATGACAAAGAAAGATATTGACTTCAAACTTTTTTATCTTACACTATTTGTTATGATTAATATTTTGTACAACTTTTAGAAATATCGACAGACTGGAACGATGTGGAAGTTATTAGTGTGTGTCTCATCTTAGCAATTTTTTTTTTGTTTAGATAATTTATCTGTGCGATTTTCGTTTTTGTTTTCAAAATTAAAAAGAAGAATCTTAAAATAGGCCAAGGCTAACAAAAAAAAGTTCAAAAAATGCGAATTAACTAATAAATTAACAGAAACATTGAAAATCCAGCAAGGAATTTTTAGCTATCTTAAGGTACAATCATTTCAAAATTCCCCATTTACAGCGAAGAAGCTTACAAAAAAGCAAAATTTAACAACTAACTGGATCCTACACTATTATTATTTAAAGTTGACGTATGTATGTATGTGTTTACATTGCTATAATTTTGTGTTTATGTAGCTTATACTTACCTGTTCCCATTGGCACTTTAAGTCAAGTTGAATAGACTGAAAATCGTCTTTTCTGTCCGTCTCGGAATGTACAATGTACACATTTAAGAAACAAGAAGACCAGAGATAGTTCCCCACTGACCCATTGATATGGTGTGGTGCCTATGTGGCAAAGATGTATTGCTCGATAGTGAAAATGTCAGAAATATTATTAAACCGGGTAATCAGCTTTTGCAGCCGCCACTTGTCATTAGCTTGAACGTACTAAGTATACAAACATACCTGCCTGCCTGTATGGTATGGTAATAAATTAATAGCCGAAGGTTTTCGTTGGATAAGAGTTTTTCTTATAATTATTTTTTCCTTATTTTTACCAGTTAATGGAATTATTGTCGGTTGTGGTGTAAATAGTGTTTATCTGTTAAAAACGCGTCTATTGCTCAATATTCATGCAGATTGATGGAACTCTATTCAAAAACTATTTACTTTGCTTCATGCATAAGAGATTTTGCAATAATTTATTTTTATTAGTTTGTCTGTTTACCTACTTAGCTACATAGGTGCATAGCTACTACCTAGTCTGTGGTTTAATGTTGGAATGGAATGAAATGTGGTTTTGTCCGAGTTGCTTTTTTTGAAAGAAACCGTGCGATGGCTAACAACGATGGTTTTTGGTTGGCCAAAAAGAGTAGGTACAATATATAAATTTCACACGGTTTTGCAAAAATTAATTATGCATTTCCTAACAAGATTATTTATTTCAAAAAAAAACTAGCAACTAGTAAAAAAATGAAACGTTAATTAGTAGACGAAATGATAAAGAATTTGTGAACTCTTTATTTCCTGAAGATGTAAAACTTACATAAATTGAACTTTTATTCCAGACCCAAGCAAAACAAACTTAATAAAAAAAGCATCTTTGTTTCAATGCTTAGGACATTTCGTTTTTTATAACTGGCACGCACCCTAAAGGTTTTGAATACCTTCAATATCCCAGAGACAAATGTGAGCATTAGGAAAAAAGGTAGGGCTTAGAATTATTTTTGAATTCTTGAACATCACAATGACAGGGAAAGACAGAGTCTTAAAACTTTGTCTAGCTAACTTTGAAGGGTGTTTTTCTTGAATCCATAAAAAGTATCTACGGTTTGACAGTTGAGAATTTCAAAATGTGTTGAAATTTCTTTTCAGTAAAATTTGGCAAAGTGTCATCAGTTTTTTTAACTCCAGAACAACTCTTCCAAAAGTGTGGAAGTTTTCCCTGAGGTTCATAAGATGAATTTTGTGTAACTAATTGTAAATCAAACGCGTTATTTATAGTTTGATTTCAATTATTTTATTATAAACTGGCGGCCCGTCCCGGCTTCGCACGGGTAGACATAAATAGGTACAGATATTTAAGTTATATAAGCATGCTAATTAAAACGACCATGAATAACTTAATTAGAAAACATTTTTTTTCCTATCATTAATACTCTTCGCAGCGTATGCGTAGAAAGACATTTTGTGGCTAATTTTTTTAAACCTTCGGTTGGTTTTAATAGGAATTTCTAAATATTTCTATAGTAATCTAGTACTAAATATAGCAAATGTTACTCAGTGATAATGTAGTTTTCTAATGAACAACAAAAATTATTAAAATCGGTCCAGTACTTTTTGAGTTTATTCGTTACATACAAAAATACAATACAAATAGAGCGCTTTGCTCGTTGAAAATAAAAGAAAAGTGGCTGGTTTTCAGTTGCCGCCTAACACGCGTTGGTGGATAGTTGAAGTTTTACACCTGTCATATTTTGATTATGACATTTGAGATAGTTACTTGGCATCTGCTTCCATACACTAATGAAGCTCATTTTGAAGGAAAGACGATGCCTATACCATGCAATGTTCATGATTGGTGTCATCAAAAGTCTTTATTTTTTTCGAAATGTCGTTCAAGCAGTGGTGAGCATAATGCTATTCATCATATTCAATAATAATTGCCATGAAATTATCGAAAAAATTATAATAATACAAAATTAATTCCAAAAATGTTTCTGTCTTGTATTTTTATTTAAAATGATTGGACATTAAAACGTCAAAGAATTAATATATATAAATAATTTGTTAAGTTTCTGATGTAAGAACTAAGAAACAAATCATTTCAATATAGTTTAGACTGTAATTCAGGGTTTTTTCATAAAGATTACATTCGCAATCTGATGTTGAGTATATGATTTACAACATACTGAAAAAAATAAATTATACAATTCATTATTTAAATTCAATTTAAAAGACAAACTTCCTGCTTGCATAAATATTTTGAATATTTTGCATCAAATAATTTATACAAAATTCAAATAATCAATTCACGCATTACATAAATATATAAATCATTAATGTTATATCTGACAATAGATTAATTTATATCTATATATTTTTTTGTATTGGATTAGTCATTTGAATCTTTGAATATTTTAAACATTAAATATCATAACAAATTTATTCAAACTATGCATGCAGAAAGTTTTTTTTTTTTCAAAATGTTGCATTTAAATAATATGGCATATTTATAATGAATCTTTGGTTTTTGATAAAAAAAGAAAAAAGAGGCTGGGATGCGACCCACACTGATAACTTCCCATCCCCTCTGTTGATTTGTCTTCTTAAAACTATAAAAAAAATATTTACAACAATATTTTGTGAAAGATAAATAATTTCAAGTCAATGTCTTTCTTTGTTCTCCTAATACTTAAGCCGAAAACCATTTATTGGTTTTTTGTTAAATCTATTTTTGTTAACGAGATTTTTAGTTAAAACCCAACTTCTTCCAAGTTTACTAGTATTTCTTGAATGTGTTTATTTCTTTTATCAGCAAATAGAGATTGGATTTTTCTAAAAAAAAAATTGAAATCAGTTTAAAGTCAATACCTTTATATATTTACGTATAAAATATCGAGAATTGAATATAAATTACTAGCCGACCCGTGCTCGCGTTGCTTCGCAAATTGTAACCAGCACATTCTTTTTGTGCTTATGGATTTTCTTCTGATGTTAGCCTTTCTTTTACCCATTTTATATTTCTATGCGATAAAAGAAAAACAACGAATTTAAGCTTGTTATGTACTCGTATTTAATAAAAAAAATCAATCAAAAAACACTTCCTTACCAAAATTAACACTTTAGAAAAAAAACTTAAGTAAAATATTACGTAGTAAAGGCCAAGCCGCACGTGAAAACAAACAGAACCATTCCAATTTTTTAGTTGAAAACAGAACGAAATTTGTGTCTATTTTCTTCTTTTCTTTCTTTTATTCATAGAAAACGTTTTTTTGCAACCGAAAAATATAGTTTGCGGTAAAAAAAAACATCTATAGGTATGCGTGTGTAAATATCCATAGACACATTTTTTTATTCATCTGCTCATGTTCAGTGCAGTGCAACTGACTTAACCTACCCACATTTGTGTGCTTTTTTTATCGACGTCATTGTAAGTACCTTCTTCGAGTTATTTGTAAAGAAAATTTTAACTTAATTTCAGTTTTATTGTTCGAGGAAGTGATACAAAAATGGTAATTCAAGCTATTATAATAGAACTTTTTTTATTTTTAAATTGGAAGAATTATAATCTATTCACTTCCTTGAACCAGAAAAATAAAAAAGATCTAATTTTTCTTTAGATAAATCGGCATTTCATGTGCACGGCACTGTAGTTAATTAAATGTCCATAGTAACTCAAAAAAAAAAGAGCCCATACTGCTCAGCGATGTGACGATGAGCATGAGAAGAAAAGAAAATTAAAAATGTTGGAATGATAATGAAATGAAACAAAGCAGCGACCTCGCGATTGTGATGGAATCTAATTTCCTGGATAAAATAAATTCAAAAAGTTTATAATTTTATAATTTGTTTTTATTTATTTCTCAGGTTGTATGTTTAACTTAGAAGTGATTTTAGGCTTAAAATTTGCGCAACAATATTGACTTTATGAAGCAATGCTATTTTTTGTCGATTATTGTATAGGTTTTAAGATATGAGTGGTTGTATAAGTCAACTAATGAAAAAAAAATGGATAAAAAATGTAAAATTAATAATATTTAAGTTTGACAAATAATTAATGAAAAAAAATTAAAGCCATAAACACTCTCATAACAATATAGAAAATAATAAAATATATTTCAAATAAATCGGTTGACTACTTTCTGAGATCATGCGTTACAAACTTTAAAATGGCTTCGCTTTTATATAATAGTATAGATTACCAATTTTGCGTATTATTTTTTGTAGATTTTATTTTTTTATGAAAAACTAACTGTTCGATTTTTTTTCAAGATTTTACTTATCGTTGAAAACAATATTTTGATAAAATTAATGTAAAGTCAATATCTTCAATTTTTGAAAAGATATTTGAGTCGAAAATAAATGTTTATCAACTTTTAGTAATGTTTTTTTAGGTTTTTATTTTTTGTAAAAAAAAACTGCCAATTCGATTTTTCTCAAAATTTCACCAGATGTCAAAAACGTTATTCTTCGTTCCAAACAAATATTTTGGAGATAGAAAGTTATTGTAATGGGTCCGATTTGTCGAATTGAAAATTTTGACATTTCTCGACGTTTCAAGGTCCCTAGAGTCGACATAAAGATTTTTAGAAAGATGTTTGTGCGTGCGTGTCTACAAGAGGTTTTTTTCGTCGTCCATAGCTCAAGAACCAGAAGAGATATCAACTTCAAATAAATTTTGTTATACAGATAATAAGGCAGAAAGATGCAGAAAGGGCTCTCAAGAAAATTACGTGGGTGTTTTTTTTTACCATAGCAGTTTAAAAAAAAGGTGAACATTTTGGTTAACCCTAAATATCTTATGAATCAATGATGCTAGAGACTTGAATTAAATTTTATATTATATATTGTAACGTAATACAAAACAAATATATTTTTGGAAAAAAATCCAATTAACTGTTTTTTTTTTATAAATCAAAAAAACTGATAAAAAAAATGTCACCTCGAAAATTTTACGACCAAAATATGATTTCATCTTCAAAACAATTTTTTGCAACGAAGAATAATGTTTGTGATGTCTGATAAAATTTTCAGAAAAATCTAATTGACAGTTTTTTTATAAAAAATAAAAACCTAAAAAAAACATTACTCAAAGTTGGGAAAATTGAATTTCGACTCAAATATCTTTTCAAAACTGTGAGATTATTATTTCCAGCTTATTTTATCTTATAAGAAATATTGTTTTTAACGTTCGGTAAAATTTTGTGAAAAATCGAATCGACAGTTTTTTACAAAAAACTAAAAACCTAAAAAAAACTTCACAAAAGTTGGTAAAAATTGATTTTCGACTCAAATATCTTGCCAAAAATCTTAGATTTTGGCTTTAAACTAATTTTATCTTATAAGAAATATTGTTGTCAACATTCAGTAAAGTTTTGAAAAAAAAATGGAATTGACAGTTTTTTTTACAAAAAATAAAAACCTAAAAATAATTAATAAAAGTTAGTAAAAATTGATTTTCGATTCAAATAACTTTTCAAAACTTTGATATATTGGCTTTAAACTACTTTTATCTGTTAAAAAATATTGTTGTCAATAGTCAGTAAAATTTTGAGAAAAATCGAATTGATAATTTTTTTTTTACAAAAATAAAAACCTAAACAAATAATACTAAAATTGGTAAAAATTATTTTCGACTAAAAATCTATTTAACGAAACTAGATTTTGAAACTAAACTATTTCATAATATGAAAAACATTGTTGGTAATTTTTAAGAATAACAACTTTTTAACAAAACACGAAAACCTACAAACTTTTAAAGAAGACAAATCGACAGACGGGATTGGGATTTATCAGTGTGGGTCGCATCCCAGCCTCTTTTTTATTTGTACTTTGAACGGTTTTTTATTAAAGTCGGTGCTTAGTTGTAAATTGAATTTTTTAAATTCTTAAAATTAAAACTGATAATTTTCAAAAAAATATCAATAATAGTTGTGATAGTAATATTTCAAAAAGTATAAAATTTTCTCAAGTATTGCGAACAGTCACTAAGTACACTGTTGATAAGTTTTGAGCTAGAAATGCAAAGTTGTGAGTTTTGATTATACCTATTAAATAACACATTTAAATTATAAAAACAACAGAAATATTAATTTTATATCACGAAAAAGTCTTTAAGTTTTTGCATTGTATAAATACAGGGATGCCTTTACATATAATCAACAAGAAACTAAAAGTTACATAATTATGTATCAGAGTAAAAAAAAATAACCAGAATAAGAGTTCGGCTTTAAAACTTTTGACGAATCGTATCAAAATGTTAATTTGTTTCTTGTTTAAACTTTGGCTTTAAAAAGGAAATCTCATGTCTACAACTTTTCGAAAGAATCTTTAAATTTGTGGGCGCAATCCTTAAAAGATGTACATATATTAAAATTACTTCAGAAAAACTAAACTCATAATTTAGGAACACTTGGGCTGTACACTGTACAGTGTACGTTATTGAATTTAAATAAAAATAAAATAAATATTAAATTGATTTTAAAATAAAATGTCTTTCAATTTTTTACCATGTGGTCTTTTGTTAGTTGGCGTATTCATTATAATACCTGTTTAAAATGACAGAACATAGAACAACGTCTGCACAGCCTCCTAGTATTATATTGAATTTTGTATCGACAAAATTAAGGCATGACTCAAAATAATATCCATAACCAGTACAGCCATGACATGATTAATAAAATATTTTGCTGTCAAAGCATTTTCCTGTATTGACAATACAAAATCTAAAATAATAGTTTTAATTTTGTATTCCATCGAAAAACTTTATTTTATTTTGACTGTAAGTAGATAAAAATAATTTGTAATAATAATCACGTTCTGAAAAATATATTTGCAAAGAACATAAATTGTAAAAATAAATTAAAAAATTTGACAATCTATTATTTAAAAAATAAAACCTGATACCAATCAAACAATGAACTATGTAGGATAACAACATTTGAATCAACAAAACAAAGCAATGTCAAACAAAGGTGAATGGACAAATTATTATGGCTTAGTATTTTTTTTGGACAGCCCATATACATATAAAATATAAACATAAATTTGCATTTTTATTTTGAATTTGTTTTTAAACATAAAATTTAAGTTCTACGTAGAAAATAAAACTCAGGTGACCACAAAATTGCCATTCAATTTTTTGTCAATAAAATGAATAATATAAATTTTTTTCTTAACTAAAGTCAATAAAAAAATAAACACACTCATCCAATAGATACAAAGATACAAAAAATTAAGTTTGTGTGAATAAGAAAGGCAAACGAACCAGTTTATCTTGAATTTCGAATCGAATTTACCATCGGCATCATGCGCGAGGAATTCAAATTAATCTGAAATTGAATTTATTTATCAAAAATACTATTTCAAAGCCCCAAAGCAAAGGCGCGGACATCGACGACGACGACGATGACGACTATCAAGACGAGGGTTATACAGCGACAGAGATACACCAGAGCCCAGAGCTAGTGACTAATTTGGAAAGAACTTAGCTTAAATCATAGAATGCAGCAGCGCAGCACAAAATAGCAAATAAAGGAAACAGCATTATGGCAGCAACTTCAAGTTCCGGCCCCTTTCTTTCGCGAATCGTTCAAAATTGTTGGTATTGCTCGGTGGCATGGTGTGGTATTGTGTGTCCCTTGCCTTAACGCTCCACCAGATCGGTCGCTGTTTTTTCTTTAATATTCTGTCAACTCGAACGTTAACAAATTAGTCTTGAATTCAGTTTACCGCAGCCAGCGAAGGCGACGCGGTGGTGGAAATGCGGTGTAGCTGTAGCTACTGGAGCGTTTCTTTATCGGTTCGTGTCACTGCTGCTGCTCGTTGCTCTACTCGACAACAACGACACCGCGAACGGTTCGTAGGGCAGTACTCTTCAACTACGGGTGGCTTTGGCAGGTATTAGACCAAATAATAAAAAACTCAGTGCACGTTGTAATTTTCACACAAAAGCCTCAACAAACTCATTGAACCATTTGTTTAGCTTTTTTCTTCATTTTTATTTTGCTTACTTTTGTATTTTCTTGATATTCAAGTCAACATCTTGGGTTTTCATTCTTAAAGTTTTTTTTCCCTTCCACTGATAATGAGTTTATACCTTTTGCCTATACTATATAGTAGGTATACAGTTATAGATATAGAACTTTCATCGTTGAACTCTGTTTGGGTTGATTTTAAGCTACGCGCTTGACAGATTTAGAATTCTAGGTCGTGGGATGTAGTTCATAGAGCGGATAAGAATATTGTGGAAATTAAATCATTTTGATTTAAAGCCTCTGACAAAGGTGTGATATTTTTTTGAAAAATTATGAGAATCATTTATGTAACATGAATGTTTTTGGATCACAGGAGAATATTTTGTTTAAATTGTGAAATCGTTGAAGTTACTCATGTTAAATTTTTAAGGCATTAAATAAAGATTCAATTGAAAGGTACCTATACAAGTTCTTTACTTCTTCTGATTTAAGACATATTTACTTTACACTAATTATTGTGGCGATGAGACATAATCCAGATTTCACCGCAGACTAAAAACTTGGGTTCAACATAAATAACTTTACTTAGAGTAAATCTTTTACAAGGTGTTGGATATAAAAGAAAAGAGACTGTAATAAAAAGAACTTCAGCTTATTTAACACCAGACATCTTATGAGTCACATGGAGAAAGTGATGAAGTTGACATCATAATCTCTTAATTTCGTATAAAACCAAAAATTTTTGGTTCCTCTTGAATGCGTCAATATATTGCCACTTTTCAAAAAAGGCGCAACTAATGATCTGGGTAACTGTAGGCCTATATCACTCTTGCCCTCGATAAGAAAGATTTTTGAAAAAGCTGTAAGAAATAGAATAGTGAGCTTTTTAACGAGAACGAAATTTTTCAGTGATGTTCAGTTTGGTTTTCAAAGCAATTAATTTACCAGAAATGCGTTGTTATATCTCTGTTCTCCAATAATTGTAAGTCTTGACAGAAAAAAGAATACAGCCGCATTGTTTGTTGACTTATCAAAATTCAAAAGCCTTTGACATGGTTAATAACGAAATTTTGATCAGCAAACTTGAAAGTGCTGGGTTTCGAGGTTTTATTAATGATTGGTTAAGATCTTATTTAAATATAAGAGCTCAAAGTGTGAAATTTGATGGTATTAGGAGTGATATAAAGACATTCGATTTGGGAGTTCCACAAGATTCGGTTTTAGGACTAATACTTTTTTTGGGTATACATTAATTCATTATTCAGTTTGCCGATTAAGGGTTCTCCGACAGTCTTTGCAGATGACGTTAATCTTAGCTTGTTAAAAATCTGGTTTGAAGAGCACAAATTAATAATTAGTTCTAAAACCAAAATAATGTTTTTCAGTTTTTCGGGCACAAAGATAATTGATGCTGGTTTCTTTTTCCATGCTACTGAGTGTCAAAAATTTAAGCTTTTTAACTGCACCTGTAATCCTATGGTTACTTTCATGAGGTGTAGTAATAAACGTTTTTAATTAGAAATAGTTTATGAATTTAAGTATTTGGGATTAATAATTGATTTTAGAATGAGATTTTATAAACACACAGAAATTCTTAGACAATATTTTCGGTGCAATCTTAGAAACTTCTTCTTTTTGCTTAAAGTTTTGCTCTTCCAAACTGTTACTTAAAACGGATTATGGCATTTTTCATTCGAAACTAGAATATGTAATTTCTTGTTGGGGAGGTTTATATTATAACAAAATATGAAGAAAATATGTGGTAAGTCTCGCTTGTACCCTAATTTTCCCCTATTTAGGGATTTGAAAATTCTTTCCGTGCTACATATGTATTGTTACAAAGTTCTTAATATTTTCTTTAAGAGATAGGGTTATCTTAATTTTAGAATAATTGATAATTATTATATTTTACGTTTCCATACCGGTATATCGATATAGTCGGATATTTAATAGACTCCCCCATTCCATCAGGATGCAAATTTCTCATGTGTTATTTATGAAACAAGTTAAATACTGGCTCCTTAGTCTTGATAATGAGAGTATTGAATTTTTAACTTCCCATAGGAAGTTATTGTAATCGGTCCGATTTGTCGAATTGAAAATTTTGACATTTCTCGAAGTTTCAAGGTCCCTAGAGTCAAAACAAAAGATTTTTGAGAGATGTCTGTGCGTGCTTGAGTACGTACGTTCGTATCCGTACGTTTGCTACGTTTTTTTCGTCGTCCATAGCTCGAAAACCAGTAGAGATATCGACTTCAAATAAATTTTGATATACAGATAATAATGCAGAAAGGACTCTCAAAAAAATTGCGTGAGTGTTTTTTTTACCATAGCAGTTTAAAAAAAATGAAAATTTTGGTTAAATACCAAACAAATATATTTTTGGAAAACAATCCAATAAACGGTTTTTTTATAAACCAAAAAAAACTGAAAAAAAAATATTTGTTACTTCGAAAATTTTATGAACAAAAAATGATCTTATCTCTAAAACAATTTTGTGCAACGAATAATAACGTTTTTAACATCTGGTAAAATTTTAAGAAATATTACATCGATAGTTTAAAAAAAAAATAAAAACCTAAAAAAAAACATCACTCAAAGTTGGTAAAAATTGATTTTCGACTTAAATATATCTTTTCAAAAATTAAAAATATTGGCTTTAAACTGATTTAATCTTATAAGAAATATTGTTTTTAACATTCAGTAAAATTTTTAGATAAATCAAATTGACAGTTTTTTTTAACAAAAAATAAAAACCTAAAAAAAGCATTACTAAAAGTTCGTAAAAATTGATTTTCGACTCAAATATCTTTTCAAAATTTAAAAAAATATTGGTTTGAAACTAATTTTTTCTCACAGAAAATATTGTTTTTGACATTCAGCAAACTTTTTATAGAAATCCAACAGCCCGTTTTTTCTTAAAAAAATAAAATCTACCAAAAATAGTACGCAAATTTGGTAAAAATTGATGTTCGGTTCTCGATATCTCGTGAATAATTGAAGATATTGACTTCAAACAATTTCTCATTCATCCAATATGTATTTGTTTATAAAAGAAATAAAAACTTTTAAGAAAGACAAGACGAGAAATCTCGTTAACAAAAATAGATTTCGAAATAAAACTATTTCACTATATGCAATATGTTGTTGGTAATATTAAAATGTTTAAGAATAATTCAACTGATAACTTTTTTAACAAAACACGAAAACCTACAAACTCTTAAGCAAGACAAATCGACAGACGGGATAGGAAGTTATCAGTGTGGGTCGCAACCCAACTTCTTTTTTATAAATGGATCTACCTGATGTCTTCTTGAAATGTTTAACTTCAATTTAATTTATTTTTTGTATGCATTATATAAATTAATGATATTTTTTTTAACTTTCTTCTCTTTTGACTAATTTTTCTTTTAAGGGTCATTTTAAATAATAAAAGTTAAATTATTCTTAGAGAGGCAATGACTTTGTTTGTTATAAAGATATTTTTGTCACTTATTTCTTTTCTTTCTTATTGTACTTATTTGAATTTTAGAAAATAAAATGTTTAGTATACAAATACAATAAAAATGTCAGCTTGAGACTGAACATTTTTAAGTAATTCGTTTATTAACTTCCCTGTCTAAATAATTGTAATTGATAACAATGGGCAGTTGTAAAATGTTGACATTTCTGGATTTCCTTGAATCTAAATCTTTCGTACCTCCGAACGTAATGAGATCATTATTGTGGTCAGCCTTGTCTCAAGAACAAGAAGAGATATTGACTCAAAATAATTTTTGTTTTTCATTTCATTTCATTTATTTATTATATAATTATACCCTGTAAGATACAATATCTTATAAGCTAGAGCAAATCTCAGTATCATAATACTATTTTTACAAAAATTGTGCTTTGAATTTAAAAGGTGGAACTAATAATAATAATTTTACTAATAATAACAACCAAACATGAAGTAACTTCAAGAAAATTTAGTGGGCGTTTTTTTATTACAGCAATTTAAAAATTTAATTGACCCTTAATATCTCACAAACTAATATAAGTATCTACTATTAATGGTTTTGAACAAAACTGAATTGGTTTGAAAGAAATTGAACTGATAGTTAAGTATAGCTGAAATCATTTCTACGCTTAAAACAAAGAAATCACAAGGGCTTGACCAAGTTACCGACAATTGGAAATAACCTCTTCACATTTCAATGGAATGCATGTCTGAAATTGCAGTAACGGGTTATCCATTTTGCGGTTTCAAATGTATAGGGCTGGTATTCGACATCTATCAAACTAAGATGTTTAACCAATTTTTTTCAGTTAGAAGTCTGACATTTACGAAAATGGATCGCTTAACTATCGGTCAACTCACACAAATTGTTGAAACCTATTACAAGAATTGTGATTCTGCAACAGCCTCTTATCGTGCCTTCAAAAGAGATTATGGTTTACATAATCGTCCAATTACGCAAGCAATTGGCAAAGAAGAAATTTTTAAGAGACTGGATTAGATACAGATATTGCAAGGCTTGTGCTACACCTTTCGCTTGTACCACTGAAAATATCGCTGCTGTAAGTGAAAGTGTAGATTCCTCGTCGTTCTCAGGAATTAGGACTGTCTTACGGCACATTATGGCGTATTTTGCATTGGGATCTATAACTTCATCTATATAAAGTCCAGCTCACACAACAACTCAAACCAGCTGACCATTCACAACGTCGTAGATACGTCGAATGGTTGCTTGAGTAACAGCCGGTGGACGGCGATTTTTTGAACACAATTTTCTTCAGCGATGAAGCACATTTCTTACTCGGTGGGTATGTTAATAAACACAATTTTCGTATTTGGGGTTCTGAGAATCCTCAAGTAATTGAAGAGAGGCCATAAAAAGTCACTATTTGGTGCACTCTTTGGTCCGGAAGGGTGATTGGACCTCAATTCTTCGAAAACGACAATGGAAAACTGTCACCGTCAATTCGGAGCTTTATAGTTACCTATATGATAGCTGACTATTGAAGAATACGACTTGGACAATATATGGTTTCAACAAGACGGTGCTTATGCAAATAAACCTTTAACTCTTGAGCCCTTAAGAACCAACACTCGTCAAGTTATGGCTGAGATACCGACCAATAAGTGTCAGAAAGTTATGGAAAATTACCTCAAAAGAACCGATGCTTGTGACAATTTGCGTGATGTTCATTTAAATGATGTAGTTCAAAGTTTAAAATAAAAAAGAAATATCTTGAAAAAAAATAATGTACATATGTGTGTTTTATTTATGTTTACTTTTGAAACCACAAAATGGATAACCCTAATACATTTATAAATACAAACAATTTATAAACAAATTCATGCCACAGAGTTGAGTACAATGTATTGAAAGTTCATAAAATTTTTTAAAGATAAACATAGTTAAGAAGAACAGAAACAAATTGTTGGAGAGAAATTCTGCTGATTGCTTAAGAAAAACCACATAAAATATTTCAATTAAAGCAACCCAAGCCATATAGATTAACCTTGAAAGGCTGGCTTAAGATTCTATAATAACAAATTTTCAATTCTAAAATTTAAATATTTAATTAGAAGAAGTATCAAAGGAATTAACAAAATGCTAATATTTGTTTTGATTACACATAAGCCGTTTTTATTTCTTACGATAAGAGGCTTATTAATAGAGTCTTTTAAAATAAAGCCGTGTTGGTATTACATATCTTTATTAAAGTGTTGTTTGATTAAAAGCTTTTTTTCCATAAAGAATTTATTTTTGATGAAGGTATTTTTTGAATTTTTTTTTTAAATAAAAGCAAAAAAAAGGGCTTCTAATTTTAATCTTCAAGACATGGATTTTCACTATAAAAATTTAAAAGAAGAGTGAAAAATGTAACTATCCACAAATATTGGTAAGCGTTTGATATTAAAAAAAAAACAAAACATAGTTTTTTGCTTTTCAAAAATAAGAAATGATATTGGCTATAGAATAATTTTCCACTATGAAGTATGAAAAAGACAATTTTAAAATAAAAAATATAAAAACTTTTAGAAATACTACGAAAACATTGGAAACATTTTTGTCTCTTCGAAAGTCTTGCTTAAAACCTAAATAAAAAAAAGGGGCTGGGATGCGACCCACACTGATAACTTCCCATCCCGTCTGTCGATTTGCCTTGCTTAAAAGTTTGTGTATATGTATCAATTTTTACCAAATTTGTGTACTATTTTTTGTAGATTTTATTTTATTGAATATCGAAAATAATATTTTCTGTGAAATAAAATAAGTTTCGAGCCAATATTTTTAATTTTTGAAAAGCTATTTCAATTTTTCCCAACTTTTGTTAATTTTTTTTTAGGTTTTAATTTTTTGTACCAAAACTATCAATTCGATTTTTTTCAAAATTTTACTGAATGTTGAAAACAATATTTTTTGAAAGACTAAAGTAGCTTTAAGCCAATATCTCAAAGTTTTGAAAAGATATTTGAGTCGAAAACCAATTTTTACCAACCTTTGTTAAATTTTTTTTTGGTTTTTAATTTTTTGTAAAAAAACTGTCAATTCGATTTTTTTCAAAATTTTACTAAATGTTGACAACAAAATTTTTTGAAAGATTAAGGTAGTTTAAAGCCAATATCTCAAAGTTTTGAAAAGATATTTGTGTCGAAAGTCAATTTTTACCAAGTTTTATTAATTTTGTTTAGGTTTTTATTTTTTTGTAAAAAAACTGTCAATTCGATATTTCTCAAAATGTCTCTAATGTTGAAACAATGTTTCTTATAAGTTAAAATTAGTTAGAGGCCATTATCTCAAATTTTTGAAAAGATATTTTAGTCGAAAATCAATTTTTACCAACTTTTGTTAAATTTGTTTATGTTTTTAATTTTTTGTACCAAAACTGTCAATTAGATTTTTCTCAAAATTTTATCATATGTCAAAAACATCATGCTTCGTTGCACAAAATTGTTTTGGAGATGAAATCATATTTTGGTCGTAAAATTTTCGAGGTGACAAATTTTTGTTTCAGTTTTTTTGATTTATAGAAAAAACCGTAAATTGGATTTTTTTCCAAAAATATAACTGTTTTGTATTACGTTACAATATATAATATAAAATTTAATTCATGTCTCTATCGTCATTGGTTCATGAGATATTTGGGGTTAACCAAAATTGTCGCCTTTTTTTTAAACTGCTATGGTAAGAAAACCACCACGCAATTTTTTTTAGAGCCCTTTCTGCATTCTTTCTGCCTTATTATCTGTATAACAAATTTTATTTCAAGTCGGTTTCTCTTCTTGTTCTTGAGCTATTGACGACGAAAAAAACGTCGCGAACGTACAGACGTACGGACGTACGAACGTACGTACACACGCACGCACATACATCTTTCTAAAAATCTTTTATTTCGACTCTAGGGACCTTGAAACGACGAGAAATGTCAAAATTTTCAATTCGACAAATCGGACACATTACAATTACTTCATATGGGAAGTTAAAAATATAAAAAACTTTTAGAAATACTATACACTACGAAAACATTTTAAAAATTGTTTTCTATTCGAAAGTTTTGCATAAAACCTATTTTAATTCAGTATTTTAGTACATAATTATTTATAATTACATGCATAATTTTTAAAGTTTCTGAATTAAAACTCTGGATTTTTATCTTGTGTAAGTTTTCAAGGCTACAGGTGGGAAGTTAATAACGTGGGTCGCCGCAATTTTTGTAATCGGCCCAACGCCTTAGTTTTCATTTAGCGAAGGAAAATTTGGTGTGCTTTATGCGAAAGAATTGGTCCATACTTTCGTTATAATGCTTTCAACATTGCCTTCAATACTTATGAGAAATATTGTTTTCAACATTCTTAAAAATGTTGAAAAAAATTGAATTGACAGTTTTTTACAAAAAATAAAAACTTAAAAGAAAATATAACAAAAGTTGGTAAAAATTGATTTTCGACTCAAATATCTTTTCAAAAATTTGAGACTATGGCTTCCAACTAATTTTTACTTATAAAAAATATTGTTTTTAACATTCTAAAAAATTTTGAGAAAAATCGAATTGACAGATTTTTTACAAAAAATAAAAACCTAAACAAAAAAATCAATAAAAGTTGGTAAAAATTGATTTTCGACTCAAATATCTTTTCAAAACTTTGAGATATTGGCTTTAAACTACTTTTAACTTTTAAAAAATATCGTTGTCAACATTCAGTAAAATTTTGAGAAAAATCTAATAGACAGGTGTTTTACAAAAAATAAAAACCTAACAAAAAAACAATACTAATTCATTCATCCAATTTGTAAAAATTTAAGAAATGCTACTTAAATTGGTAAAATATTGTTTTCGACTAGAATCTATTTAATAAAACTAGATTTTCAAACTAAACTATTTCTTTATATGAAAAATATTGTTGGTAATTTTAAAATTTTTAATAATAATTTAACTAACAACTTTTTTAACCCAACACGAAAACCTACAAACTTTTAAGCAAGACAAATCGACAGACGAGATGGGAAGTTATCAGGGTGGGTCGCATCCCAGCCTCTTTTTTCATTTGTAGTTCCATCAGATAAATTTTGACATATGCTTGAATCTAATTCACGTTTTTTACCAAAAATAAATCAATCAAAAGTACTATCTAAATTTAATACAAATTTTCTTTTGATTTGAACATCTTGCCATCAAATAAAGGTACTGACTTCAAATTTCCAACTAAACAAATACCAATAAATTGGTTGAAAGTTTCAAATGTCAAGTTATTTTAGCGTTCAAATGTTTGGTAATTTCTGAGAGTACTTAATCGATTATGACCAATATCCATTTCCGTCAATTTGAGCAGATGAAACAAAAAAAGCATTGGTCTTAGTTTCATAGTTTCATAGTTTCATTTTTCACTTAAAACCAGAACAAAAATAAACTTCGATAAAATGTATATTATTCTGTTTTTTAAGAGTTTGCATTTTTTGAAAGTTTATTTTTGTAGAAAACATGTAAAAACTAAAATATTCTATACACTCAAATTGAATAAGGCCTTCAATCCATAGGAAGCTTCAAAAATATAACTTTTTTCTTACATAATTTTTGAAAAATATAAACAAAATCACATTATTTACAAATTTGTCTGTTGGTCAAACCTCTATTCAAGTAAAATTATGGGGAAAGGAAAGTTATTTAGTTGAAAGGTTTTAAACTGATTTCCTAATCTCATTTCCATTAGAAATTCACATAACAAGAATTACATAATACATACATACCTATACATATCTCAATGTTAAAAGCTTTACAAATTTCATTCATGAAAAACCAAAACGAAAATTATCTGCAAAGTAAGTCAAATTTAATTTAAAAAGAAACTGAAAAAATTCAGCAGACATTATATAAATTCCCACAAATATTTTTCCTTGTGAATTTCTAAAGTCAACTTATTTTCAATTCATGACATGATAAATAGATCTTAGACAATTTCTTCACTTTGATATATAACTCTTCGTCGTATGATGGAAAGATCTTAAAATTCTTTAATCAATTGTTCATCTTTTATTCAATGCTAAAACATTTTTAAATGATATGATCAAAATAAAAGCAAACACAAAAAATTCACTTCAATGAACTTGAAAACTACATCACCTTCAAAATAAAATTATATAAATGAAAACAAAGTCAGTAGGTACCTATACAATTTGTTTTTATTAGAGTTGTTAACCGGCAAAATTTGGTATATTTTTATGCAAAATTGTGTTTATAAATGAATCAAAAACAAGTTCCCATAGATAATTATTTTAAAAATCTGGTTAAGTTCCGGTATTTGTGTCTATCAACAAAATATTTTGTGAATGTATGAACGAAGGTGAATTCTCTGGTTTGATTTGAGCACAAGTTCGAACAAATTGGAAAATTGTATTCTTTTTTTTTGGGTTTGAGGGTCCTTTACAAAAATATAGAATTATTTATATATAATTTCCACTTATTGAATTTGTTGTGTTCCAAAGGAAAAAGCTAACATCTTATGTGTAAAAACTCCGTACAACCAAATACTGTGATTAAATTGAACACACTTATTTGCAATTCACAACGTCCAAAAATGTAATGTTATCCGATTTTGAATAAATGCCCTACTTGTTCGATAGAATTCCTTTCCCATTTCGAGAATGTCTAAATCCCGTTGAATCTTTTCTTCAGAAAAAATCTTAATGTTACTAATCTTATTTCTTATAAGAAAATAAATGTAAAATAATCCCTCAATCAATATTCCATTTGTCAAGTTTAGCCGTGTTGCACCACCAAGAAAAATGTAATCAAAAGACTCTTTATTATTTAGTATCCACCCACTTAAACACATAAATTTATTGAAAAATTTATGTTTGCTTGTACTCGTAGTATAGTAACGTTATAATGTAAAAACCCTGTTGAATTATATATCGAAATCTAGGTGCATTAAGTATAAAATCCCATAACAACAAATCGAACGCATTCTATATGAAAACTAAATTAGAATCGATTTACATTTGCACTCTCCTCGCTTAACGATTGCCCTTGAACAAGTTGTTTGTTTTATCTCTGAACTCTCTACAATAAGCAGTCCAGAGTCCCCTATTGCAGCCGTCGTCGTCGTTCTTCTTGGCAGCCAAGACACGCAATATATCCAAAGTAAACACTCGTATTCCAAAGTTGAACTCAATCAGAGCTTAGATAGTTTAGTCAATACTCAAACTCGAACACCGAATATACACGGTACCTATCCTATACATATCAGCCTAACCAAGACCATAGCTCGAGCTCCATCAGCAGCTCCATCCAATGGAATGTGTGCTGCCACTGCCAGTGCCTATGCCTATAGGTATGTAGCGCACAGGGTGTATCTGAATATCTATAAATATAAATGTATCTATATTTATGGATAAGTGGTTTGATTATCTTTTCCTATAGAAGGTATAGTCTATATAGAATGGTGGTAAATGCTGATAGAAGTTTGATGATGGTGCAGACTGCAGAGCATTATTAGATACACACAACATAGCGTACATATATGGTGGATAACCCATGGGCAACCTAACTGGTTTCAAATACACTGTATCTTTTTATTTTTCTAAGCTTGTTCTTGTTTTGTATATTAATTTTGTTTTTTCTTAAGAGTATTTATCGTTGACCATTTGCCACTTACCTCTTGTAAATTCATTGAATGAATCTTAGTGGACGTCCTTCGTTTTTGTCTTAAAGTTGAAATAAATTTGTAAAATATCCAAAGAGTGTGTGCTAAATTTTTAATTGGTTTTTATTTCACTTAACTTTTACATATTCATATTATGTTTTACTCATATCAAAATGAAAATCATAGAATAGAATGAAGAATTTCACTATACCTATAACGGTTAATTCAACACTTTTTTCTTCTTCTTCTTCTTTTGCACTCTTTTCTATAATATTTTTTTTGTTGTTGTTGTTGCTTCTCGAATGAAGAAAATCACCTTTCTAAGACTTAAGTCACAAGATACACTTCACTCAACGAATACAACTTAGTCCACAAAAAATTTCCGTGCCGCATAAAGATTAAGTTTCCGAACAGTCCGACCGATTCTCTGAGACTAACTCTGGCTGGAGTTTGGTTAAGATACCGAAGTATATTAGTTTAAGCCAAGTCATAAGTTTATGTGAAGGAAAATGTAACTTAACTGGTTTTCTATATAGCTACCAGATGACTGTGGTGACTCTCTGAATGGTCTCTGTCGGAGTCGATGGGCAAAACGAAGAAATTGTCGTGTATTTTTTTTTTGTGTTCTTTCTGTAAAAAGTTGATGCTTTTCTTCATTTCTTATTATTTTTTATATGCATTAGAATACAATTATAACATTGTTTTTTATAAGACAAGAAATTTAAGAGAATACTACGTCAGCTCTATGTAAATTAAGAGAATTTGCTTGCCATATGTTTATAGAAAAAACAACAGAAGTTCGCTGCTCAGCTCTTTTGTTTGTCAGAGGTGAACAACATTTTTGGTGTGGTGTTTCTATGGAGTGGCAGCGAGGCGACGGTGCACTTAAATAAATTTGAACATGACATAATTAGATATGCAACGAGTGTGTAACATGAATAATAATTTAAGATAAAGGTGACGAAAATTATGAGAAACAAAAAGTGAATTCATATTTTTGGTATTACTTAATTGACGGTAAATGAGTTATTCAATAGTTTTAGATAGGGAAGTCAGTTGAATGCTAATTAGATTTTCATATCAAATTTTTATGGTACAAATATATATGTTCATTTGAAATCTAATGGATGATATATATCGTGATTTTTTTGGAAAAAAATATAGATAGTAAAGTCCAAAATTAAAATAATCCCTTCCCTGTATGATTCAAATTTCTAAGTATAATTCTAAATTAATTCACTTAAATGTTTGTGTGATTTTCACAAAGTTCAACAATAGAGTAAGAATTAAGTTTTATACTTTGGAATTAAATCACTCATTGTCTTGTTTCGGGAAATATTTTACTGACTTCATTATTATAGTGACTTCATTTAAAGTAGACCATTTATATACATAGTATTCTCATTTTTACGTTTAACTATTTATTTACTAAGTAATACATTCGAAAATAAATGAAACTCAAAAAATTTATCAGGCTTCGTTTAAATTCTACTTGGCGAACAATTTTTAGAATTTATTTTAATAGAAAGTTAGTACTTCGCACCGCATTTTACCCAAACTCAACAAAATGGGTTACGTGCAGTGAACATGATCTTACAGCTTAGAATTATTTAACTTTTTAGACATTTAAAAATTAATTTGTGAATAAAAATAGCCTCTAAATTTTTTAAATTGAAAAGGAGTTTTAATTGCTTCATACAATCTTTTTAGAATGTTGTAGAGTGTTAATTAAATTAAAATGTATTTGAAAATTGCATAATTGAATATTGTAACATGATACAAAACAAATATATTTTTGAAAAAAAAAATCCAATTAACGGTTTTTTTTTAAATAAAAAAAAACTGGAAAAAATGTGTCACATCGAAATTTTTGATTTCATCTCCAAAACAAATTTGTGCAACGAAGAATTATGTTCTTGACATCTGATAAAATTTTGAGAAAAAAAAAAACATTACTCAAAGTTAGTAAAAATTGAATTTCGACTCAAATATCTTTTGATACAAGTATTAAGGCTTCAAACTTATTTTGTCTTGTAAAAAATATTGTTTTCAACATTTTGAAAAGTTTTGAGAAAAATAGAATTGACAGTTTTTTTTATAAAAAATAAAAACCTGAAAACAAATTAATAAATGTTGGTAAAAATTTATTTTCGACTCAAATATGTTTTCAAAAATTTGAGATTATGGCTTTCAACTAATTTTAGCTTATAAAAAATATTGTTTTCAACATTATGAAAAATTTTGAGAAAAATCAGATTGACAGTTTTTTTATAAAAAATAAAAACCTAAAAAAAAATTTATAAAAGTTGGTAAAAATTGATTTTCGACTCAAATATCTTTTCTAAACGTTGATATATTGGCTTTAAACTACTTTAACCTTTCAAAAAATATTGTTGTCAACATTCAGTAAAATTTTGAAAAAAATCGAATTGACAGTTTTTGTACATAAAATTTAAAACCTAAAACAAATTTAAGAAAAGTTGGTAAAAATTGTTTTTCGACGTAAATATCTTTTCAAAACTTTGAGACATTGGCTTCAAACTAATTTTATCTTATAAGAAATATTGTTTTCAACATTTGGTAAAATTTTGAGAAAAATCGAATTGACAGTTTTTTTTACAAAAAATAAAAACATAAAAAAAAACAATACTAAAACTTGGTACTTGGTACCTTTCGACTCAAATAGCTTTTTAAAAATTAAAAATATTGGCTTCAAACTTACTCGTATTTAATTTCACAGAATTTTTTTTATAAAAATCCAACAGTCTGTTTTTTCATAAAAAAAATAAAATCTACAAAAAATATTACGCAAATTTGGTAAAAGTTGATACATATTGCCAAACTTTTAAGCAAGACAAATCGACAGACGGGATGGGAAGTTATCAGTGTGGGTCGCATCCCAGCCTATTTTTATTTTACAAAAGAAGACGGAAACGTTAAAACTGGTATAAAAATTTACTAGTTTGGGATTTGAAGGGGACGGACTTCGAACACAATTGATCAAAATTTTCGTACGGTTGATGTAAACCAAAAATCAATACTTTCTCTAACACAAAGAGGTTCGACGGTTTTCCTACATGTGAACATGTAACATATAAATATATCTGCCCATGAGAAAAACATGGATTTTCTAAATCTAAACCACATATGCACATTGTTTGCCATTGAGACTTATTTATAGACAAAAGCTTAACGAATTAGAAACTGTAACCTTCTGAAAGGTATGGTAGAATCTGACTGAATTTGATCAAAATGGTTGGTTCAAAAATATTTCCGGTGATATTTTTGATGAACAAATGTGTAACGTTGCATAATTGAGGTGGATTAAAATTACACAGGAGAATAGTAGGTGAACCAATCTTTAATCGAAGATTATGTGGTGGGATTCCAGCTAAAAATTCAATTGGAAAATTTAAACTATCATTTTCATTAACAACATTATCGATTCATTTAAAAGACATTAGATTGCCTGCTAACAACTATTATATCTGGAAGTTAATTTCGTCAACATCAACATTTTGGGATCGTTTGGAGCAAACAGATAATTGTGACTGTCAAATAATACACGAAAATTTGCAATAAAATAATATTGCGATCATAAATTGAGATGTAATCCATTCTGGCTTTCAAGTTGGATCAAACTGCAAACGGTGTACAAATTTGATTAAAATCGGTTTAATAGTTTAGGAGTCTATTGCTGACAAACATCTTGACACGTAATTTATACATTTATACATATATTGTGATAGAATAATTCTATTTATTGAAGAACAATGTTTTTTACATTTGGTATTTTTTTTTTTGGAAAAAAAAACAGTTTTTTACAAACAATAATAACCCAAATAAAAAATAAAATTAAAACCAGCAAACATTTATTTTCTACTCGAATAATTTGTGAAATTTTAAATAACTGATTTTATTTTATAAAAATCATTGTGTTAACATTTTGTAAAGTTTTTAGAAAAATCCAACTGACTTTAAAAGTATTTAATTCTATACATTACATTGGTGTTAACATCAAGTAATTTATTTAAGATTAATCCATTTGACACTTTACTTATAAAAAATTGTTGTATAAACATAAAGGAAATTTCTTATTTTTTAATTAAAATAAAAAAAAAAATATACAAAATGGTTCTAAAAATTAGTAAAAATTTGTATTTGGATAAAATATCTCGGGTAAAAAAACGTTATTGAAATTAATCAGAATTTTTAATAAGCAAAATAGTGGTATTAACTTTAAGTTAATTTCTTAGCAAAATCTTATTGATATATTTTTCTACAAAAAAACGGAAATCTAAAAAACAATTAAAAACTTATAAAAACTTTGAGCGAAAAACCTTTTTACGGTAACTGTAGATTGGACCTTTACTTAATTATATCTCATTTTTATATTTTCCTGACCAGAATTCCTAAAATATTTTCGACACTAAGTTACATTAGAAAAAAATGGAGAAGAAAAGCGAAACAATATTTTATCAATGATTTTTGTATTTCTATTTAATTATGTACCTTACACGCACTGTTTTAAATCGCAATAGCAGTTTTTCATAAATTTGTATAATAAATAATATTATACATATTTCCATAATTGTTTTTCAAGTCAAAATAAAAAATTTATTGCGGATAAGTTGACTAATGTTCTGAAACGATTGCATAAAAGTATAAAGAAGAATAAAAATACGCAAGCGAAAGTGTGTAAACATATCTATATGGCAGTAAAAATTGATAATGGGCTCCGACAAGCCAGTTCCATGAGACTGCTCTTAATAGATTGTGAAAATTGTTTAAATATTCAAGAAACTAATTTAAAAGACATGCTATCTGGTTTTACTAAAACTATATCACCAGATCGAATTGAATTCGAGATTCGCGTGTTATGTGAGCATTTCACGTATAATGCTTTTACTTTTTATTTAAAAATCTACTGTCTTTAATAAAAAAAAAAATATACCTACATAAGAAGCTTCATTTTTACACAAAACACAAATTTTTAAAGATTTATAGAAATAATTTCTTTAAGAACAAGATAAGAGTTTCCTAATTCCAGAAATGAACACATTCGATATTTTATTCAAATATTAACCGCTCACCATAAGTCATTTAAGGACCCACGCATTTTTCAAAAAATCAATTTTTGAATGAGCATTTATAAGTCACTTAAAATGAAAACACATAAAATTAAAATAAATTAATTATAATGCACTTTTGCGAATTCACTGAAGCACAATAAACTATTTACTTCTTTTTCAATATTTTATCGCTAACATCAAAATGTTCCATATTAAGCTAAAAAAAAAAATATAAACAAAATGGAAAGGAATAAAGTCATATTTCATACTTGTTTTTTTTCTTTTTTACCTGCATGCAATTTTTAATTGCATGATGTTAATTAGAGAAATACTTGTAACAAAGAAACACTCTAATTACTGATCATACTCGTATTAAATTTTTTTTTCTTCTCAACTTAATTAAATTCACATAAGAAAAATGCTTTCATATATTTTATTTCTATTAACATGAATAGCAATATATTACATTTGAGGTATAGGTATAGGTATAGGTACAGGTGAAAAACAAGAAGAAATTATTGAAGCAAAGGAAGTGAAAGAAAGAAAAAAAAAGGTTGTGAAAACTTTCATTATTATTATTATTAAATTAATTTTTGTCGAATATTGAGGATGTTAAAGCATATGAATGAACATTATGTACCTCGACGGATATAAGATGAGAATAATGGATTTCGTTGTAGGTTTTTAAGTATCTATCTTTTGAGCTTCTTCTTCTGGTTCCATGATAAATATTAAAAATAGCAAATTGGTTATTAATTTCATAAAAGAAAGCTAAAAATACGAAAAAGAGTCTTGTAATCAAAATGGCTTCATAATATCTAAGTTGTAACGGGTTATCCATTTTGCGGTTTCAAAAGTATAGGGCTGGAATTCAACATCTATCAAATTAAGTTGTTAAACCAATTTTATGTTTTCAGTTGAAAGTCTGACATTTGCGAAAATGAAGATGGATCGCTTTACTATCGCATAACGCATACAAATTGTTAAAACCTACTACAAAAATGGTAATTCTGAAACAGCCACATATCGTGCTCAACTACGCAAGCAATCAACGAAATTGTGAAGAAATTTGAAGAGACTATATTGGTTACAGATATTGTAAGGCCTGTGCCACTGAATATATTCCCCGTCATTCTCAGGAAATAGTACAGTCTTACGGAACATTATGGCATATTTTGCATTGGGATCTACGCCTACATCCATATAAAGTCCAGCTCGTACAAAAACTTAAGCTAGCTGACCAATCACAATGTCATAGATACGTCGAATGGGTGCTTCAATAACAAGTGGTGGACGGCGATTTTTCGAATACAATTTTTTTTTTCAGCAACGAAGCACATTGATCACTCGCTGGGTATGTTAATAAAGAAATTTGTCGTATTAAGGGTTCTAAAAATTCTCAAGTAATTGAAGACAGGCCATAAAAAGTCACTGTTTGGTGCGCTCTTCGGTGCGGAGGTGCGATTGGACCCTACTTCTTCGAAAACGACGCACGATGGAAAGACTGTCACCATCAATTCGGAGCGTTATGGTCATATGATAACCGACTTTTTTTGCCAGCTTTTTAAGAACACGACTTGGAGAATTTGTGGTTTCAACAAGAAGGTGCTATATGCCACACAACTCGAGCGAATATGGGTTTATTGCAAAACACATTTCCTGGCCGCGTAATTTTTTGTCGTGGCGATATCAACTGGCCACCAAGATCATGCGATTGTACACCGTTGGACTTTTTTTCGTGGCTACGTGTGACAAAATACCGTGTTTATGCTGATAAACCTTTTACTCTTGAGCACTTAAAAACCAACAGTCGTCAAGTTATGGCTGAGATATAGACCGATATGTTTCAAAAAGTGGTCAAATATTACCTCAAAAGAATCGATGCTTTCAACAATTCGCGTGGAGGTCATTTAAATGGTGTAGTGCTTCACACATGATTTCAACGTTCAAGCTTTATAATAAAGAAGAAATATCATGAAATCTAAATATCTTATACCTATGTGTTTTATTTAAGTTTACTTTTGAAACCGCAAAATGAAAAACCCTGTAGTAATTTTCGATATGTGATAGACAAGACACATTCAATCAACAAATCTGCTGACAAAATTGTGGCGCTACGTGCCACACAGCAAACGCCACTACATCTACACACAACATCTACTTGCCCGTATTGAAAAACCCTATATCTTCTTTCATTATTATATCTTTGTCCATAATACTTTCATGTCCAATTCCTTTACAAGTTCTAAAATCATTTTACTCGATCTACTGTTACTATCGGTTTATACTTAAAACTCAGTTTTTAAAATATTAAGAACTCGGGCATTTCCTCATTTCAAATAATTTGTCAAAATCAATACCGAGTTTTATAGAAATAGATCTCAGTTTTTTGAAACAAAGTTCTACGGAATAAATTCTCGCCCTCGAGGCATCCTTTCAATTTGTTTCACATTAAAAAAAAAAGGATTCTTTGGTTTGTGGAAGGTTTATTTATTTATGGTAAGTTTTCTTGAGATGTTTATTACCATTGATTTCTCCTAAAATATTGTTTTTGTTTTAACATAAAAAAAGAAACCTCATATTGACAAGCCCTGTTAGCTTGTATACATCTATTGACTGAATGCCATTATAGAAAAAAAACATGAGTCTTTTACAAAATAACTGCAAGATCATTGATTTTTTTGTTATGGCCAGTTATAGCTATCATTGGTTTTCATCATTAAAACCAATCATTGAAATTTTGTTGACAGTTTTCATTGAAAATTTCTGTCATTAGACACAAATTCTTTGATTAGAGTTGATAATTGAAAATAAAACTGATTGGGAAAATAAAGCAAATGGAACGCTTTCAGTATAACGATTATTTCCCAAATGTAAAATCAATAATCAGCTGTTCATTGAAAACGATTCCATCATTGCAAACTTTGAAATGAACTAAAAGAAAAATTCTTGGTTACATTTTGTCTTTGTAGACAAAATCTACAACTGATTAGCCAACTGATTCCTTTCTAAATGGTTTTTAAATCTCGAAACAAAAATTTCAATGATAGCTATAATTGGCCCATATTAGTCAAAATATTTTGAAAATTTGTGCTCAAATGAGTATTAATAAGCTTATCAATTGACTTGTGTCATAAGCTCTTTACTTTAATAGCGGTAGATAATAATAAAGTTTTGTAAAGTAATTTTTTAATTCATCTTTTTAGTTACTCAACTAAGTACCTACTCATTACTCTTAAACAAAAGCTAGGAAAAGTTAAATACACCTTTTGAGATTAATATCGCTTTGTCAAAATTGATTTCAATGTTTGTAATTTTTCTGCAATAATTTTAAAATATATTTATTTGTTTGTTATTTTTCATCATAGTTAAAATGCTTTCCTCTCATAGACTTACACTTCATATAGGCTTAACAAACATACTTGTGCGTATAGATAGATACCCCTACCTATAATTTTATCTATCTCAAGGCAGGTATTTACTTTTTCAGCTTTGTAATTCTTCTTTCAATCAAAATCAAAATAAATAAAGAAATAAATATTATGTGGATGTGAAAATATTTATCTAAAAAGAACTTGTTTGGACATAAAGTTATAAAACGAGACACTACCCACCTAGTGGCATTCCATTTAAAATGATTCACTATAAATGTTTTTCTTGTGCAGAAGCAGATAAATCGCGCTGAAACTTCCAGTAGCCGTCTTTGGAGCCCACATTCCACCCAACAACGCAATGTCGTCGTCGTCGTCGTTGTTGTTGTAGTTGACGACGTAACCAAACAACAACAACAACGACGGTGCGGTGCGGCGGCGATGGACGACAACTACAGAATACAATGATGACGACTTCGCTGATAGAGAATCGTAAAACGTATAAACTCTGAAGGCAGTGTGTACTTAGCTAGACTTCCAGATCCTGACAACAAAAGTACGAGTCTGAGTATATCTACAAGATGCTATATTGCTGTGTGCACTCCGCTGCAACCCAGTTGCAGTTATGTGTTTATCAAACATTTGCGTGGCGAAGATATAGCTGCTGCTGCTCCTGCTGCAACTTCATAGACCGACACACAATAAAAATGTACAAAATCGCAATGTCTGTCAACTCCAAATGCGAAAAGGTCTTGACAATGAATGCCATCAAGACGAAGACGAAAACGAAGACGTAGACGAAGATGGTAACAACGACAACGACAACAACAACGACGACTTCCAGACTTCCAGACTTCCACAATAAAATAGATTGCCAAGGTTTCACATAAATTTCCTCTACATCCATCCATCTACGAGCTGCCAATGCTGTTGGCTATGTTACATGAGACGTTTGAGGCTAAAGCTGAAGCTGAAGCTGAAGCTGAGGGAGGCAAAGTTAAGGCCGCACCCAAAAGTGTGCATAGAAATGCTCTTGCTGTCAGTTTAGCTTATTATTATAATACCTTTAGTGTTTTCGTGGTTGTTGTTGTTGTTGCTGCTGCTGTTCTTGGACTGTCATAATTAAATCCGTTTATTTATGATATAATTAAATGCCACCATGCAAATCAGACAGGTATCTCTACTGTACAGTACATATGCATATCTATGGAATAAATCTGTAGATATGTGCACTTAATTATTATTTATTACACATTTGCAGTTTGCAGTTTGCACATAATATGCGTACGCGTACGAGTATTGTGAAGCGAGCATCTTCTTAGTTCTATATTTGCAACATGGTAGCTGCCAACTGCTAATATAGATGAACTTTTCGAGATAACCGTTAACGGCTACTAACTTTTGTACACTTAGCTATGCTATTGTCAGTAGTGTGACCAGATTCTAGTTTATAATAGGTAATTGTAATTAATTCATTCAACATAACCATAAAATGCACAAATCACAAGCTTAAATTATTTGTCACAGGTTATACTAATATTATATTGTATGACAAATGATCTAAAGATTCGATTTTGATTTAATGTATGGCCAAGAGTTAAAAATTTAATTAGATGGCCCAACAGTCCGTTAAGAACTAAGGTCTAATGACTTACAACTCTCAACCATTCCTGTTTGCGAGTTATGTTGTCAGGGATGGAGTGGAGGCAAAGTGTTACAAAAGTAAAATAAGACCAATTTTCATCAGTTGGTTATTTTGCATATTGACAAAGTGAAACAAGGCCAAATTATTTTAAGAAATAAGACCAACTTAATTTTAAGGTGTACTTGAAAGCGTAAACGATTCTATGGGACGAATCTTCTTTCGCACTCGTACAATTGCTGGGGTACTAAAAGATCTTGACATTCAAAAATCCGCTGGCCTGGATAGTATACCCGCTATTGTTCTGAAGAGGTGATAGATAGATAGATATTTTTATTCAATAAATTTGAGGTTCTTGTTACAAACAGTTTTTGGTTTAAGGAATAGATAATAAGGCATGACAAAAATGTCGTCTGCCCGTCTGAAGAGGTATTCTTCAACGCTGCGTAAGCTTTTCCATCTGTCCTATTCTACTGGTCTCTTTCCGAGTGGATGCAAAACTGCATTTGTTCAGCCTGTCCCTAAAAATGGCGAATCCTCTTCCCCCTCTAATTATCGTCCAATTGCACTTACGTCCAATCTTGCCAAGGTCATTGAAACGCTAATGAATTTTCAGCTTAAGAAATATCTTGAAGAACAGGCAGTATGGCTTTCGTAGCAAAAGATCCACTGGTGATCTCACCGAACAGTGGAACAAATCTTTACATCGTTTTAGAGTAAGTAAGATTATTGCACTTGATATTTCAAAAGCATTTGATAGAATTTACCATCAAGCTCTCTTATCGAAAATGCGTGCTTTTGGTATCTATGAATCCCTTCTTTGTTGGGTTAGACATTACCTTTCTGACCGTTCAATTCAAGTAGTATTGGACGGGTTCAAATCTGATATTCAAAAAATAAACGCTGGTGTGCCCCAGGGCTCCGTTTTGTCTCCGACGCTCTTCCTTATTTTTATAAATGATCTTTTGTCTGAAACTTCTAATCCACTAAATTGTTTGGATTATGACAGTACCCTCAGCTTTTCATATTCGTTTTTAGATTCTCATCCTTGTTCTTCGGATGTGGACTACCAACGGCAGCGTATGATAAGCTTATTAAATTCCGATCTTGACAGCATTGTCCAATGGGGAATCAAAAATTAATTTAGAAATTAATGCTGTCTACTGTCACAAAAGCGTAATCCTCCCCCAATGCCACTTTCCATGAATGGTACTTGCATCAAGGAGACTGAACAACTATCAGTCCTAGGAATGTGCATCACAAACCACTTGTTGTGGAGTGATCACATATTTGACATCGCCAAAAATGGTGCTAAGTGTTTAGGTTTACTCCGACGATGCAAGAAGTTTTTTACCCCTTCTGATCTGGCTCTAATTTACAAAGCTTTTATTCTATATACCCTTGAGCCCAATTTTGGACGTACTGTTAAGTACAGAGATTCTTTCTTTAGCCGCACTCCGCGAATTTGGAATGCTTTACCAGACTCAATATTTCCCACTCATTGTAATGTGCAGACATTCAAAAACAATGTGCATCGGTTGCTTCTTTCTAATCCTATCCTCCTTTCTTAATTGCTCGCACTGTGTTTAATCATTATAAGGATATTCAGAACGCCTTTAGTCCGCGCACAATATAAACAAAAAATTACGGTGAGGTAATGCGAGGTTAGGTGTAAAGAAAGTTTCTTTGAAAATATAGCAAACTATAGTGTTGAAGTAGAAAAAACCCAATTTGGCTTTATTTCACCTTGTTTAAGTGTAATAAGACCAACTGCTGAAAATTGGCCCTATTGCACCTTACATAAGTGAAATAAGGCCAAATCTTAAAATTTGTCCTTATTTCAATTGGTTTTATTTTTATTTTACGGCATCTACATTTATCTTTCTTTATGGACACATTATTTCGGTGACGTGAAATAACGCGAAATGAAATAAAGCCAAATTAAAAAAATTTGGCATTATTTCGTTTTTGAAAACGAAATAAGGCCAAATTTTCAATGTGGGTTTATTTCGCTTTAGAAAACGAAATAATAGCAATTTGGCATTGTTTCGATTTAAAATTTTGCAGAATTAGGAAAAAACATAAAGTAAAATTATCTTTTGTTTTCTCTCTATGCTAAATTAAATTTTTTGAAGTTCACTTTTTTACATACAAAACACGCACAAATGGTTGATTTATTGTCTAGAATAGCTACTTTTGCTAAAAAGTTTTTTTGAATTGATAGCACGGCGCGCGGCGGCATACTAACAGTTAGGTATGTAACCCCCCTGCTTGGGATCACTATAGGGTTTGGGGTGGGTGCAAGTTTGGGTATATGCAAAGAACTTTTGCATTTGAGCACTAAAATCAAAGAAATTCCTAACAAAAAAAAAGCAAGTATGGCTCACAGTTATGAAAGAATCACAACGCATTCGTGTTCTTTGCATAAACCCAAACTCGCACCCACCCGAAATCCTATAGTGATCCCAAGCAGGGGGTTGTACCTAGCTGTTTGCAAACGAAATATTGCCAACTTTTAAATTTTAAAATATTCGGCGTTGTTTCCATTATTTTTTTGGCCTTATTTCTTTTTATAAATCGAAATAAAGCCAAATTGGTTTTATTTCGTTTTAAACAACGAAATAAGGCCAAATTTGAAATTTGGTGTTATTTCATTTGGTACTATTTCACGTCACCTATTAGTTCTTATTAAATTTCTAAATGCTTTGTTATATTTTTAATAGCTAATTGTAGCTGTAAACTTCTTGAAACAATATTGATTATTAAATACTCTCGGAAATAGGAAAAGAATTTAACCACCTTATCCAAAAATGTATGCGTCAATTTATGTTATCTAGTTTCTTATATAATATCTAGTATTAAATTTTAAAAACAACTAAAAAAAAATGTTAGTTTGTTCAAATTTTTAAAAACGTTTTGGTTGCAGTGTGAGCTTTAATATGTAAATCAAAATAAGAGAGAATCTCAAAAAAATCTCTTCCAAAATTTAAACAAAATTTATGTTACATTTTTTAGAATGTGCCTTGAATATAATAAGATGCAACGAATTTAGACAAGTGATATAATTGAATAAAATTGTTTGAATTTGCCTACCGTTGTAGTGTTCATTTAAGCTTTGACCTTACATCAAATAAAACCTCCAAACCTTCATCCATTCTCACATTTATCTTAATTTTGTATAATGTAAACAATCGCTTAAGGTTTTTGTCAATGCTATTAACTTCAAGTAGCAGTGTTGGCCAACGAAAATTTCTTAAGGTCAAAAATACTTTATTTTTGTACTTAGTTTTATGATATTGTTTTGTTTACAGAACACATTAATTTGTTTTCATTATTTCATCTTTTAATGCAACTAAAAATACACTCAGATTATTTTTTCGAAGTCTTAAACCCTTTCGCTTCCATACGTGGTTGACGCCTCAAAAAATAAATAAATTAGGTGGCGCAACAGTTCGTTGAGAACCAGGGTCCAGGGTCCAGTGACCTACAACTCTCAACAATTTGTGTGTGCGAGTAATGTTGTCAAGGATGGAGGGGACCTTAAGTTTTAAGCCGAATCCGAATGGCCTTTTTTACTTATTTTTGTTAAAGCATACATTTTAAAAAAAAAATTTATGAACAGTCGGATTACGCCAACAAAAAATAAGAAATTACTATGAATTTAAATAACTAGGAAATTTTCGAAAAAAATATGAATTTTTCTGAAAAACGCTGCTTATTTTCGCAATTTGATAAACCCCTTATCAGTGCATATAATACTGAGTATTTTTTCCCTACAATGCACTTGGCGGCGGTGATGACAGGCTTCTTCTGCATTTTGTGTACGAGAAAAATTGATTTTTAGACAAACGGCAACTGACCAAAACTCGGGTTTATAATTTTCTTTTTGATGTATCCAGATAATTGGTTTCGAACCAGGAACAAAGTTTTGAAAAGTCGCTGTAGTCCGAACTTTAGCTTAGCTCAGAAAAGTAAGCTAGTATCTCCGCTTTTAATATTCTGACACACAAACTACAATTTTCATTTTTCCCGTACGTTGTTTAAAGTCTTTCTTTTTGTACCATCCTCCAGATAATATACTTGAAGTGGAAGAAACACCCTTGGAAGGTGGCAGGAGGAATAAATGGTTTTGCAGCAGTTTATACAGTTTAAGTTTGAAACTATTCTTATGGGGTTAAGGTCTATAATTCTTTCTTTTGGCGACATTTATTAATTCTTGGAAGAATTCTGTATATGTAAGCTTGCAAGGAGTTTTTGTTCATAATACAAAAAACCAGAGGCACAACCTGTCCATTGAAGAGATCATGAATGCTAAACAGCTGACGCATAATGGATGGCAGCACATGAAATGTTCTATCCATAAGCAAACATTGGCATTCTCCCAAAGCTTTGAGTGAGGCCTTAGTTCCCAAAATTATTGTTTTTGTCACTATCAAATATTTTTCCGCTTATCCCAAAAAGTTCACCTTCTAAATTCATAAGAATATTTATAGATTCCAAATAGTCTGGTTCGTTACCTATTACCGTATCATGATGACGGATACGTTTGATTTTCCTTTTTTGAACACTTTTAGACTGCAAGTATAAACGGCACAATACTTTTCCGAACTATTTGAGATGACTTCAACGATGTACGATGTTGAACTTTCCAGTTTTTTTAAGTTAGTGTTGGCCTTACAAATAGGAAGTTTGTGAGCTGAAGAATCGGAAATTTGAGATACTCGTGATCTTCGTTTATTTTTTTGTCACTAGTGTGCTACTACAACACCATCTAATTTCACTTTTTTGTTTTTAGAATGCAGATCATATTCATAACCATCAATAAATAATTTTTCCTTGGCCTTGTTTGATTTTAAGGGGGTATTCTAGTGTAGAATTTTGAAAAAATCAAAAAAATTTTTGTTTCATATTTCCAAAGTTTAGACATTCAAGAATATGCGTTTAAAAGGATTTTTTAATATTCCTATTATTTCACAAGTTGATTGAAGGTCATAGAAACTGGTTTTGAGGGTCATAGAAACTGTTTTGTCCTTTTAGTTTCATTTTAAGTTACTTTTGTGGCAACCTTTATACTGAGTGGAAGTGCTAGCTCTGAAAACGTGTTTATTTTTGATTTTTTGAAGTGATAATAATTATATGTACGTATTCTGTATCATTCTATAAGTAAAATTGTCGAAAACTTGTCTCAAAACTCTGAACGCGTTTTTCTCGAAACTACTTTTTTCGAGCTGGCGGTAAGGATATATCGAGTTCTAATAGACCGATTTACTTCAAATTTGGAGAGGATGTTCTTTATACATCTCTTTATCGTGTGGTCCTTGCCCAAAAATATAACTTCTCATTTAATAAATAAATAAATTAGGTGGCGCAACAGTCCATGAAGAACCAGGGCCTAGTGACTTACAACTCTCAACCATTCCTGTGTGCGAGTAATGTTGTCAGAGATGGAAGGGACCTACAGTTTATATGCCGAATCCGAACGGCTAATTTGAGAAAGAACTTTTCATGACAAGAATTACTCTTGGAGAATTTGTCAGTTCCTCGCAAGAGGCAGTACCCGTGAAAAAAGTTAGGTGGCACAGGCAGGAATTGAACCCAAGACCCCTTACATGACAGTCCAACGCACTAACCATCACGCTACGGGTACTACTTCTCATTTAGTATTTTTTTAAAATTCGGAATTGTTGAAAAATATGCAACAAGAACATTTTTTTTTTTCAAACTGCTGCCATTTTGTTAAAACGTTTTTTTTAACTTATCCAAGGGTGAAACAATAGCGACATCTATAATAATTAAGAATCCGTCTGGTTTTTGTTTTTCAGATCACCAGGAGGGTTGGTAGGATGGATGCAAGCCAGGACACCCTCTTTTATTAAGCCCCCCCACTTTGACTGCTTGTAACTTTGTTAATTTTAATTTTTTTTTTAAATTAATTTTTGTATGTATGAACAACAAATCAATAAACAAATGGTAAAAAAATGTATGGTAAAAATATTTTTTGTTTCCTTTATACAACGCTTCAAAAACCGGGCGAAATTCATGTCTCTACACTAGAATACCCCCTTAAGACACTCTTATATCCATTTTTTCACTGGAAGAACTGAAACGAAAACAGTTTTAATTTCTTTCATAAAACTATTTCTAGCGGTACTTTTATAAGTGTGCATTATTGTCGTCAACAAGATAATGCATTTTAACATTGTTGTTGTACTCTTCGGAAAAAGAAAAACCGCTAAGCTCCGCAGGCAAATACAAATCATGAAGTAGATAGATGACCAGGGTGGGCCTGAAGCTCTGGATCATACACTTAGAGATTTAAGAGCTGATGAACGTCCGATGGGAGGTGTTGTGATACTGTTGGCTGGTGATTTTCGGCAAATATTGCCAGTTGTGCCAAGGGGTACAAAAAGTGATGAAATAAATGCTTGCCTTAAATCGTCGTTTCTGTGGGCTTCTGTCAAACTTTTAAGATTGACCACAAATATGCGCGTACATTTGGGTGGTGGTATTAATGCAGCATAATTTTCAAGAACTCTTTTGGATGAAAGAAATGGAAATATTTTAAATAATGATGGTGAAGTACTAATATAACCAACATGTGCAACTAGCGTCACTGGACAAACGAATTAATAGCTAATGTTTACCCGCAAGTCGCGAACGAGCGATTTAAGCACCTAAAAACGATTCTGTTACAAGTATAAATAAAAAAATTCTTTCAATGTTTCAGGCCCATCAACAAACTTTTCTTTCTATTGATAATCTGACTGATCAAGATAATGCTATTGATACTCCAATTGAATTTATCTTATAAGAAATATTGTTTTCAACATTCGGTACAATTTTGAGAAAAATCGAATTAACAGTTTTTTTTACAAAAAATAAAAACATAAAAAAATAATAAAAGTTGTTAAAAATTGATTTTCGACTCAAATATCTTTTCAAAACATTGAGATATTGGCTTTAAATTAATTTTATCTTTTAAAAAATATTGTTTCCAACATTCAATTAAATGTTGGGAAAAATTAAATTGACAGTTTTTTTTTACAAAAAATAAGAACATTACTAAAAGTTGGTACAATTTGAGGCTTAAGTAATTAAATAATTTTCGACTCAAATATCTTTTCAAAACTTTGAGATAATGGCTTCAAACTAATTTTATTTTATAAGAAATATTATTTTCAACATTCGATGAAATTTTGAATAAAATTAAAATATTTTTGTACAAAAAATAAAAACCTAAAAAAAAACAATATTAAAACTTGGTAAAAATTTCTTTCTTTTCATAATTAAAAAATATTGCCTTCAAACAATTTGCATCTCACGGAAAATATTGTTTTCGACATTCACTATTTTTTTTTATAAAAATCCAACAGTCCGTTATTTCATAAAAAAAAATCTACAAAAAATAGAACGCAAAATTGGTAAAAATTGATGTTCGGTTTTAGATATCTCGTAAACAATATAATATATTGACTTCAAATTGATTTCATTCATCCAATTTTTATTTGTTTGTATAAGAAATAAAAACTTTTACTGCTAAAATTGGTTTTCGACTAAAAATCTCTATAACAAAACAAGATTTTGAAATTAAACTATTTGCATACGGTGCAAAATTTTGTTGGTAGTTTTTAAATTTGTTAGAATAATTCAATTTTGACAACTTTTTTAACAAAACACGAAAACCTACAAATCTTTTAAGCAAGATAGATCGGTAGACGGGATGGGAAGTTATCAGTGTGGGTAGCATCCCAGCCTGTTTTTAAATTTTTGAATCCAGGATTAGTCAAGATCTCTTTACAAGAATTTGACAGATGCAAATTAAATGTTTAGGTATGACACGCAAACATTACCGAGAGCTCTAAGTCTTAATCTTAATTAAACTCTAAAAAATCGATAAAAATCGGGTTTATTTAATCGCGAGTGATGAAAGATTAAACATTTTTTAAATTGTATAGTTCTCACTGTGGTAACACCATTACTTCTAGAAAATCAATGTAACTCATGCATATTATATTACCTTTTGTATATAAGAGAGAAACACCTAATTAAACACGCAAAACAAGTCCAGCTACTATACTCGTAGATACCAAGACTTTGGCTCGGACTTAAACCAAAGGAATTTGTATGATGTACGATGCATTCAAGTCAACACTCACCGCATATAAAAACCTACTTACTTATTTAGCTCAACAGTGGACTATCAATTAATGGACAAATCGCTGTACAGTGTATAAGGTAGGCATAAGTGAAAAGTGAAGTATAGTGTATAGATTACACCGAATACACGTCAATCATCATCGAGAATTCTGCCGTCCAATCCACCTCACATCAGGCTTTGAAAAGAATAATATGCAAAGCTAATTGTACGCAACTAAAAAGTACCCGAACTTCTATTACTTGATGGTCCGCAATCCGCTTTGAAACGAGTCCACCTTGGAGGTTTGATATTAGAAAGAGTGTTATAGTCGCATACGAAGAGGGAATGTCTGCATGTGGCTGAGCTGAGGTCAAGCACATAAGCCATGCAATTAAATTTCTTTGTTTAATTCATGCAACGGAATGTGTTGATGGTATCTACTGAACAACGTGTATGTTTGCTTTGGAAGAAAAGTTTTAGATACTTTAGAAATGAGGCTTTGAGACCAACAAATCAAGAAATTTATGATAAATCAGTAAAATGATTTCCATTGTTTTTTATTGAATCTTTCGAAAAGAAAAAATAAGCTACTTTAGATCATTTGGTCTATTCGAAGAAATCATTTTTGGACAAAAGTTCTTAATGACTTATGAAACTAGAACTAAAAAGTGCACGACTGGGTCGCACGAACTTGCTCCTGTATGCAAAGAGTCTGTTTAAAAAAGTATCTATATAATATTTAAAAATATACCTGTGAAATAAATTTGTCTTCAAAGATATAAATGCCATTTGATTTGTCGAAAAAACCTCCATTTTTCAATTTTTTGGGAGGGGGTTAGGTACATTTAATACAGTTAAAATAATTTAAAAAAAACTAATTTAAGATTCAAAATTTTACCTGAAAAATAAGTTTGTCTTCAAAAATTTAAATGCCATTTTATAAATCAAAAAACCCTTGATTTTTCAAATTTTTTTTTTGAAAATCGTTAGAGCGGTTTTTTTTTAAATTAATTTTTTATATATAAAATTTTTCAATTTTGTTCTAAAAATATTTTTGGTATGCAGTTGTTTAGTGATTGTAAATATACGCTCTGTATTTCAATTTCGTAAAAAAATGTTCACCCGTTTTTGAGATATAGAATTTTGAAAAAAAAAATTTCAATATTTTTTTAAAAATCCAAAAAATAAAAAATTGCACTTTTGATAATCAAATATTGTTAAGGCAATATAAGAGCTCGTTCAGAAAAAAAATTATTGAAATCGGTTTAAAAGTTGCTGAGAAAATTAAAAAACAAAAAAACGGTTCTATGAGCGGTACCTTTCCTGAGCAATACAAAAATATGTTTTTCTTATTAAAAGAAGCCAAGTTAAAAAATAAAATTTTAGAGAAAATTTAAAAAAAATCTATCCGTTTGTTTTTGAGAAAATTCGAATTTTCGTTTTTTGACCAAAAAAATTGTATGGGGGCCACTGTTAGTTTTGATCTTAAAAAAAAAATGAAAAAAACGCCTAACGCAAATCTGCTCAAAACCTTAACTTCCAAGTTTGAACTCAATCGACCCAATGGTTTAGGCTGTAGGAGCGTGGACAGACAGACAAAATTGACCGGACGGAATCGCGGGACCCACTTTTTTCGACTTCTCTACCATCGTAATATCATGTTTGATTAAAATCTCGAGTTCGAAATTTTGCACGAATGCAAAACTTGCCATATAGTTCCTATATGTCGCAAGTAAAAAACTGGTGGAGCTCTTTCCCCAGCCAGACTAATTTTATCGTAATGACAAGGGCTTGGTTAAAAATGAAGCTCTTCCCATCATCGGTAGCTGTTAAGTGTTTAATCAATAATGAAGTAGTGTTTTTGACGGCTTTCAGTGCAGACACAATTTATATAAAATCAATCAAATTTCCGTAAACAATAATAATTCATCATCCCAACATCAATGCGACCGGCATTCAAAACAAAAACAAAAGGTCTACGCCTTTTTCACAGCAATTTTTTGTTAAAATTTATGTATGCCTAAATTATAGTAGGTATTGTGTGTGAATCCCTGGTGTGAATGAATTTTGTGCATCTATCAATTAGACAGCTTTGCTGATGGTCATTTATTATTAATTGATATTTTTTTACACTATACAACATTTTTATACCTTCAATCTTTTCACAATTATTTAAAAAAGATAGAATACCTACATATGTATGTACATACATATTTTGTATATGCTTTAAAGTAGAGGAAAAAATAAAAACCTCAAAGCATGCAATCTTTTGGTCAAATAAAAAAGAACAAAATATCAAAAGGGCTATAATACCTTGAAATTATTGAAAACAAAATAAAAGAAGGTGATTTGTCATGCTTTTATTTTCAAGTTCATTTTGCTTAATCTCTTTTTTCCTTTTGATATTATTTAAAACAAAAAGAAGAATTGATTGATTAAAAGAAAATATTTGACCTGCTGACAGGTAGTTACGTAGGTTGGTATATTTTTATAAATTGATGAACTTAAACTTGACGATTGATTGAGAGAGTATCTTGTGACGAATTTTTAAACCAATAGTATTTTTTTTTTCATAGCGCATGTTGAAGCCTAAAAATTGATTAATTGCAAAATTAACCTATAACGCCTATGATGTTTTTAAGATATCAATTTAAAATTGATTAGACAAATATTATTGTTCGTATCTTTCAACTTTGCAGAAAAAAAAAAAAATTCGTATTCCGGAAGCCGACATTAAATGTATACGATTTTTTTTTTAAATAACAAGAGGATTTACGAATAGGAATATTCGAAATTTAACAGTTGATAGCGGCCATACTATTTTATATTTTGTTAGATTAATCTTATTAACGCATTGCCTAGGCCATCACCCCAGATGGCAAGCAAATAATAATTTTAAAACTTTATATAATTATACAAATTTCAAAGAAAAAAAAACTAATTTAAGAATATAATTATCAAAAAATAATAATACTGATATTAAAAATAAAGTTCATAAGCTAGGTTTGGTGTGAAAAAAAAAACAACATAAACTAGAATTCTTCATCTATGATTTTGGCTCTGTAGCTAGCGACTTCCTGGCAAAAAGCAGTCAAAATCTTCCATCCTTCCTCTCCCTTTAAAACACTTATTGTTCTTTCTAAGATCATTGTCATGCAGTCAAAGAAGACCTTTCTGATCTCCGTAAGGATAGGGCATACTGCTCTGAAAAAGAATACGTCCTCCCGAGCTTTAAGTTTGCAAAATAAAGGAAGACCATCCCTGTGCGGTTTAATAAAATTCAAATTCAACAACTCTCTTCGAGCTTTAAATATTGATGATATGTCGAAGATACAGCTTTCGTCCCGAATATAGTTGAGTTCATTTAAGCCACAGTTAAAGTTTGCAGTAATATTGTCTGTAGAGTGATGATTGGGCTTTGTCCTTAAACTCCTCTCTCACTTTTTGTCCAGATTCTTTATGAAGATTTACAAATTATCTTTCCAATCTTTCACACTGTTGACCGAAACATTAAGTTATAGATTGTTTCTCCTTACTATAAGGTCCCACTTTTTATAGAACAAAGATTTCGAAGAGATTACAACGGTTTTCTGGATAAAATGCAGCCCTAATAACATAATCGAAGTGAAGCTTCAAAGTTGAAACAAATAGTGGAGACATTCCCGTCTCCAATAAAAGCACATAATTTGGGGAACTAAATGGAAGTTTAAACACTCGTTTCAGAAAAAATCTAATTAGTTTTTCAACTTCTTCATTTTGCTGATAACCCCAAATTTGAGTGGCATAAAATAAAACTGATTAAGAAGTTTCTTTGCACAGTTTATACTTCGAACTAACACTGAGTTCATTCTCAGTACTCACACAGGTCTTCCATGTGTTATCAAGTGCTGTTTTAGCTAATTGAAGTTTGTTGGAAAGATGGCATTTAAGTTTGAGGTTATTTTCATTTCTAGATAATCCTTAATACTATATATAATCTCATATATTCATAGAAAAATTGAATATGAACGGCTGGTTTTTCGAGAGATATCTGTGCTTGAGTGCGTATACCTACGTTAGAACGTTCGCGTACCTTTTTCATCGATCATATCTCAAGAACCAGCCGAGATACAGAGTAAAGGCTTCAAATTTAGTTTGGTTTATAGATAATAATAAAAAGATAAGCACAAAGGGTTTTTAAAGAAATTAAGTATGAGCTTGTTTTGTCTAGTCGGAATTACTCTTGTGGGTTTTGCCAATTCCTCGCAAGCGCCAGTACTTGTCAAAAAACTTAAGGCAGTAATTCAACCCAAGACCTCTGGCGTTACACTAATACGGACGAACCAACACAAGACGGATGCATTTAATATCTCAAGATAACCTTAATTCATCAGTTTTTGTTTGAAATCGTAAGAGAGAAAATTTAACGATTATCAAACAAAAACTATCATGTTAGTGGTTTAATCCCTGCCTGGCCACCAAAAGTTTTTTTCAGGTACTGCCTATTGTGAGGAATTGAGAAATCCTTCAAGAGTAATTTTTGTCACGAAAATTTCTTTTTCGAGTTTGGCATACAAATTGTAGGTTCTGTCCATTCCTGAAATGACTCGCACAAAGGAATAGTTGGGAATTGTAAGGCACTAGGCCCCAATAAAAAACAAAAAATAATTTTATACTACGAGGAGGATCAATTTTTTAACATCTGGTTTTAGTTTTGGAAAAAGTATGTAGGTAATATAGAAGCAACCGTATTTTGACTCTAAAAGTGATTGTATTCTGAAAATGTTATTTTAAAACTGTTGGTGATGTTTATATTCTTTTGTCTGTGGCTGATAGTTTAAAAAAAACATGCTTTCTACAGAAAAAAACAACTAAAAATTAAAAGTTTATAAAATCTTGCAATTTTTAAATACGTTCTATCGTACGAAATAAAATCTAATCCCACAAATTTTCATATCTACTTCTACACTAATATTATAAAGAGGAAAGATTTGTATTTTTGTATGTAACGAATAAACTCAAAAAGTGCTGGACCGATTTTAATAATTCTTTTTTCATTAGAAAGCTACATTATCAGTGAGTAACATAGGGTATATTTAGTACTAGATTACTATAAAAATCTTTAGAAATTCCTATTAAAACCAACCGAAGGTGTAAAAAAATTAGCCATAAAATGCCTTTCATCGCATACGCTGCGAAGAGTATTAATGATAGGACAAAAAAATGTTTTCTAATTTAGTGATTCATGGTCGTTTTAATTAGCATGGCCATAACTTAAATATCTGTACCTATTTATGTCTACACGTGCGAAGCCGGGACGGGCCGCTAGTTGTACTATAAGACTACCAATATGAAAAATACGAGTTATTTTTAAATTCCAAACTTTGCTCTGCACTTACAGCACACACATAACGTTCTAACCTCTTGCTGGTTTTGTTCTAGTTTCCTTTCTAAGATTCAGACATCGATGGAATAGAAAAATATATTTTTCGCTTGCTACAACATTTCAACATAAAGGTTCAACCTCTCTGGATCTGGAGGAACATAAGGTTAGGTTCATAAAGTATATTGTTTTATACACTTGAATATAGCTGGCCAGGCCACAAAAGAAATACTACGAATTACGAATTTGTACCATGCCAAAGAAAGACTCATCTTTATGGAACCAGTTTTTGAGGTGTCAACAATGGGTATAACGTGTTCAATGTCAACCTGATGTTCGATTAGACGTGAGTGGAATTCATAATTCTGGAAATTGTATCCAAAAAAGATTTTTAAGCTACGAGTATATTCCCAATTTGGGAACTCGAACACATAAAATATGTAGAAAACTACGTTCACATTGTTTATGTAGGTGCAAAGGTATATTTCTAAATTTAATTTAGAAGCGGTAAGCTTTTATGAATTTTGATAACACAAAAACATAGTCTGAAAATTAGAGTTCTTTTTAAAATAAGGAAATGTGTTAAGAAGTATTGTATTAAAAATTCTTAATTTTGTTTTTAAACATTAATTTTAGGAATTAAAATGGTTCAGTAAACAATCGTACGTTCAAGGAACGCAAGATCGGTTAAGAACATCACCGCGGTCTGTGAAAGTGTACAGCAGAACCCGAGGCAGTCTATTCCTTGCCGCGTGCACAAGAACTCGGCCTTTCGCACACTTCAACTTGGCGAATTTTGCGTCGGGACTTGGGCTTACACCCATAGACAATGCCGTTTGTTCACTGACTGGGCTTCGAATCGTTGGGAAGAGGACCCCAATTTTGTCCGAAAAACCATCTTTAGTGACGAGGCGCATTTTTGGATGAATGGCTGTGTTAACAAGCAAAATTGCAGTATATGGGACGACACCAACCCACGCGAGGTTCACCAGGTGATAATGCATCCTCAAAAAGTTACCGTTTGGTGTGGATTTTGGGCCGGCCGGCGGAGTAATTGGTCCGTACTTTTTTAAAACGACGCTAGTGAGGCGGTCACGGTCAACAGAAAGCGCTACATAACGATGATAACCAATTTTTTTTGGCCCAAATTGAACCATATGGACCTAGACAACATGTGGTTCCAGCATATGACCGCTCTATGTACGTGCCACACAGCAAACGCCACGACACCTTTACATCTATCCGCCCCTATTTAAAAACCCTATAGTTTAAAATTTTAGTTTTTGATGGATATCGACATTTTGACCATTTTTGAACGATTTTTCTATAGTCAGAATATATTATTTTACTATGAAACACGGAAACACTACCTCTGAAACTATAGATTGATACTTTTGACTCTTTCCACTTCCCTGATGAGCTGTTTGAAAATGATGGACAATGTGTTCACTGGTTAAAGGTATACCATATCTGCTATGTTGATGAGATTTTGTATTTTGTTTTTGATTTGACCTTTTAGCGTTGTTTATTTATTGCGGAGGAAAGCACAAATACTAAAGTCGGAAAATCTTTGAACCTTATGATGGTTGATCTCAAGGGTTGAACAAACTGAATGATTTGATATTATTAGGACGTTTAGGTATTGTTATTTCTAGACTTCTCTTTGAATATAGGTCGCACTTGAGAATTAACTTACAGATGATGATCAGAACTGAAACTGGCGATTAAAGTAGTCATGTTTTTTTTTCTGAATACCACTGTCATTTATCACCTCTAAGAGATCTTTTACCAGTTTTTGGTTAACCTTGCAAAGTTGCATAGTGGACTTAGCACAGGTCTTTTAAAGTTGTAAATTGGGACTGAGACCATAGGCTAACTGGCCCGCACAATAAATTCAAAATTCAGGTAACCCATATTTTAGGTACAGAAGACTGTAGTAGTAGTAGTAGTAGTAGCGAGGAATTGATACAACCTCCAAGAGGTATTCTTGTCATGGAAAATGCTTTCTCAAATAAGCCGTTCGGATTCGGTTTAAAACTGTAGATCCCCTCCATCCCAGACAACATTAATCACACAGAGAAATGATTGAAGGTTGTAAGTCACTAGGCCCTAGTTCTCAACGGACTGTTGCGCCGCCTTATTTTATGAATTTAAGACTGCTAGGCGCCTGCAAAATTTTTTCTAGAAAAACGTCAAGGAATCAAAAGCATTTTCTGAAGTTCGAAAGTCTAAAGCTGAGAGCACACGATTGGTCAAATGTACCGATTTTTGTCCATTTGTATGTACAGATCGTGTGAATGGCAGAAAATATTAGGCATAAGGCAGATGGACAATTTTTTTGGCAGATAGGCAGATAAAAATGAGCTGTCTTGTACCAATCGTGTGAACTGTTCATACACCGATGAAGACAGAAAAAATTCTTAAATGTGCAGATAATTTGTTCTGCCACTTAATGACCGATCATAGTGACCAATCAAAGCAGATAAGTGGATTCTATTTTTTGTTGTTGTTGAAAATTACGATTTTTTTAATAATTATTTCATAATTTATTATTATTTTATAATTTTGAAATTGGGCAGCACTGATTTGATAAAAAAACACACACCACTGCTTCTTGCATCTGCATTATTCATACAACTTTTGGTTGAATCTATTTTAAATATAAATACTGGGGAGAGTACGATAACTTTGGCGACAAAGTTTAATGACGGATTTGTAAAGAACAGTTAAAAACAAGCATTTTTTACTATGGGAGGGGGGGTCTATCTCCCCCCGTTTAGGCGGTAGGGGCAGTTTAAAAAAATATGTACATTAAATGGAAAAAAATAATTAAAAAATAACGGTAATACCCTCAATTAAGTATAATACCTTTTTTTAAAGCCAACACTTTTGTCTATTAGCTTGTTTTTAAATCAAGTCAAAACTATGCATAGTTTTTGAAAACAATTGTTTTAAAGTCAAAATTTGTGCAAAAAAAAGTTAAAAAAAAGGTTTAAAGTGTAATTTTTCAAAACTTTCAGATTATCTACTATTTTTTTTTTTTAGAATTCATTGCTCTTATTTGTTTTTGATCAAAAACTGAAAACTAGATGACTTTATGTCTTCTAGTTCTTGAGAAAATTGAAAAATTGAAAATTACCAAAAAAATATTTTAATTAAATTACTTTTTCATTGCTTAAGTATTAACGTAGTCTTATTTTGATAGTAATAATCGAATATGGATTAAGATATACCTAGGGTAAATTAATTTTTCTTAAATCCAGCTTATTTAAATGCAAAAGAAACTTTGCATGCACCCCATCTTGCACCCTCCCCACCTTGCACACACTCCAACTTGCACCCACCCCAAATCCTATAGTGTGCCCAAGCAGGGGGGTTGCAGATGCCACTGTTGCATACACCCAAACTCGCGCACACCTTACTGTTGCATACACCCAAACACGCATTACGCATACGCAAATACCATTATTACTATCAAAATAAGACCACTCAAGCAAAAAAAAGAATTAAATTAAAATAGTAGTTGTGGTTATTTTCAATTTTCTCAAAAACTAAAAGACATGAAATCATCTAGTTTTCAGTTTTTGATCAAAAACAAATAATAGCAATAAATTCTGAAATAAAAACAATGGTAGATAATCTTGAAGTATTGAAAAATTACACTTTAAACCTTTTTTTTTAACTTTTTTTACTCAAATTTTGAGTTTAAAATTAAATTTTTCAAAAAGTACGCATAGTTTTGACTTGAATTAAGAACTGGCTAATAAAACAGAATGTTGGCTTTAAAAAAATGTATAAAACTTAATTTTAAGTATCACTGTTATTTTTTAATTATTTTTTTCCATTTTAAATAATAATTTTTTTAAATTGCCCCTACCGCCTAAACGGGGGGAGATAAACCCCCCCTCCCATAGTAACAAATGCTTGTATTAAGCCCCTCTACCAAAAACTGTTATTATATCTTGGCGCCAAAGTTATCGTACTCGTGCCTAAATACTTGATTTTTAAGATCATGGACACAGATGAAGAAGAAGTGATGAATTTGGTCAATTCCGTGTGCACAAATTTAGGCGACCAGACAAAGGAAGCAACACCAACGCCAGAAGCTCTGCAGAAGCTAAAAAACGTAGCGTGACTGCCAATTTTTCATTTGTTGAGATAGCTTGGCGCATGTTGGTGTTTTTTTTTTTTGATTTGTGGAGAAACTAATTTAAGCAGATCATTAAAAGTGGCTTCATTCATTCGCAAGAAATTTTTAAATAAAAATTTCTGATTTTCGATTTTTCGAAACTCCGCCAAAGTTTTTACACAAGCGCCATCAGTACTCCTTCTCAAGAGCCAATCCCGCACCCAAACACTTAGCTTCCGTGCCTTTCTTCTTTCTTTTTTTTTGTTTTTAATTAAATATACACAAATGCACATTATGGCGGCTATTTTCTTTTTTTTCCGTATGGACATCATTTTAATTTTATTTTATTTTTTATTTTTTTAAATAAATTGAATTATTATATATTATCAAACATATAAACAATTAATCAGTTGTTGAAAATAATGCCAGATCGTGTGACAGGGTTGTACAGATATCGGTCATATTCTTTCAGTACACAAATAAGCTCAGAAAATATTTGGCTAAAATACACCAATCGTGTGAACACCTAAAAATATTTTCGGTACACAAAATTTCTGTCGCCAAATGTGTACAGAAAAATTTCGGCCAAAATCGGTACATTTGACCAATCGTGTGATCTCAGCTTAAGGTTAGTTTTTTTTATGTAGTTTTTTGTTGATAGTTTTGGAGTTCTTTCTTTATTTCGGACATCTCCTCCTTTGGGAGCATAAGAGTATGATTTAATTTTTATGATGACTTATACCAATTCTAACCTTGAACTAAAATTGTTTTGCGGATTCGTTTTGAATGTTTTGCATCCAGCCTTTTAGAATTGTTTAAAAACATCACCGACTTAGAAGAAAAATATAGAATACCTACAAGTATTTGGCAATTCAAAAAGTAAGAAAAACTTTGGAGATGAGAGAGGAGTTGATTTCATATTTGCTTATTCTAATCTACACTAATATTATAAAGAGGAAAGATTTGTATTTTTGTATGTAACGAATAAACTCAAAAAGTACTGGACCGATTTTAGTAATTCTTTTTCATTAGAAAGCTACATTATCACTGAGTGACATAGGCTATATTTAGTACTAGATTACTATATAAATCTTTAAAAATTCTTATTAAAACCAACCGAAGGTGTAAAAAAATTAGCCATAAAATGTCTTTCATCGCATACGCTGCGAAGAGTATTAATGATAGGACAAAAAAATGTTTTCTAATTTAGTGATTCATGGTCGTTTTAATTAGCATGCCTTTAACTTAAATATCTGTACCTATTTATGTCTACCCGTGCGAAGCCGGGACGGGCCACTAGTTCTTTATAAAATTAATCATAATAGACACTGTCAATTTAAAAAGAAAAAAATTGTTAAAGATTTTTTCACAAATAAGTGGAATTTCAAACCTTGCACTAATTTTTCAACAAATAACTACCAATCTTACAAACTTAATTTGTAACTGACATAATAATCGAATCAAAATATAGATTGACCTTATCTATATCTATATGTATACTATTATATAAAAGCGAAACTATTTTAAAGTTTGTAACGCTCGATCTCAGAAAGTAGTCAACCGATTTATTTGAAACATATTTTATTATTTTCTATATTGTTATGAGAGTGTTTATGGCTTTAATTTTTGTTCATTAATTATTTGTCAAACTTAAATATTATTAATTTTACATTTTTTGTCCATTTTTTTTCATTAGTTGACTTATACAACCACTCATATCTTAAAACCTATACAATATTTGACAAAGATTAGCATTGCTTCATAAAGTCAATATTGTTGCGCAAATTTTAAGCCTAAAATCACTTCTAAGTTAAACATACAACCTGAGAAATAAATAAAAACAAATTATAAAATTATAAACTTTTTGAATTTATTTTATCCAGGTAATTAGATTCCATCGCAATCGCGAGGTCGCTGCTTTGTTTCATTTCATTATCATTCCAACATTTTTAATTTTCTTTTCTTCCCATGCTCTTTCTCTCTTAATATGTGTTCCATTTAATAGTTACGTTTTTTCTCTTACCTACCTACCTACATATTCAATTTTTCTGTATTGTATAGTTCATCAACTAACCTACACACACACATTATTTTTTTGTTTCTCTAATTCTATCGTCACTTCGCTGAGCTGAGCAGTGTGGGCTCTTTTTTTTTTGAGTTACTATGGACATTTAATTAACTACAGTGCCGTGCACATGAAATGCCGATTTATCTAAAGAAAAATTAGATCTTTTTTTTATTTTTCTGGTTCGAGGAAGTGAATAGATTATAATTCTTCCAATTTAAAAATAAAAAAGTTCTATTATAATAGCTTGAATTACCAATTTTGTATCACTTCCTCAAACAATAAAACTGAAATTAAGTTAAAATTTTCTTTACAAATAACTCGAAGAAGGTACTTACAATGACGTCGATAAAAAGAGCACACAAATGTGGGTAGGTTAAGTCAGTTGCACTGAACATGAGCAGATGAATAAAAAAATGTGTCTATGGATATTTACACACGTATACCTATAGATGTATGAGAACATTAAAAACACAAATTTGTTTTTTTTTTACCGCAAATCTATACTATTATATAAAAGCTAAACCATATACACATATAAACTAAAATTAATATTATTGTAGAAAATATGCTCAGTCCCATTGAGAAATTTTTTCATATGCTAATACTAATATTCAAAAAATGTTCGTGGTTACAATTTGCGAAGCAACGCGAGCCCGTGTTGGCTAGTGCTTTATGTTTGCAACATCGCGATGCGCCGCCACCTTAGCCAGGCCAAAATCGACACCAATCTAAGATTTTTTTGATCTCATGTGATGTATCATTGGTTCGTTCCAAAATTATTTTTTTTTTTGGTTGCGTTTTCATTCATTCAGAAATTGGATTCTTTGCTAATGATGATTTTTTTTGGTAAAATTAGGGCCATTCAGCGGCTTCTATGCTCGTTTACCTTCAGCTCCTGGGTGAATTCAACCGATTAACGCTTGTATCTTTTTTTTTGGTGTGTATACAAATTTATCAGGAATCAGACTATGAAGACAAATCTGATCGGCTTCCCTATATTGAATTGCTTCAGGAAAGCCTCCTAAAACATTTTATCATGCTTCCATCATAGTCAATATCTGCGCTTGAAACAAAATATTCCATAAACCTTCTGATCCCAATAATGACAGAAGAACATTAAAGCCGCTTAGGACAAGAATCCTCACAAAACATTTAAGTCCTTCCACAGTGATTGGAGTAACATCAGTTACATTTTTGGCCAATGTATATCTGAGTTTCTTTTCGTAAATACTCCTATACTTCTTCATCGAAAAACTTCTCAAAAAGTTCAGTTGGTGTATCTTTAGAACTGCAATAAAGTGGCTGCGGAAGTTCTATATCTTTTAAATTTTGAAAATCACCTGCATTCCAATAAAAATCTGCCCCATTTCCATAGATCGGAATGAGCTGATGTTAAGGATTCGATTCAAATTGATCTTTTTCATCCGTGTCAATTGGCATCGCCGGGCGTTATTGAGTTAATCTTTCAATATGTGCAGGTCCTAATCAAACTACTGATGCAAAATATATTTATAGTTTTTATGAGCATCAAAATCTCCTTTACACTCCCACGGACGAACAGCGATGTTACTGAACAGCGATGTTTACTGAACCAGGAACCAGTAGTATCTAATTTATCCACCTTACTGCAAAGAATTCTCTCGATAGGACGATCTGAGGCGAAGCTTGAGGAATGCTAGTCATATTGATATAGATGTAGTTTTAATAATATGGCCGCTATAAAATAATGCAACAAAGAAAAATTACTTTGGACGGTTAGTGCAGGAGGCTTCGAATGCAAGCGATGCAAAATGTCTTCGGAAAGCTATCAGAGAGATAACTGGCAGACCTTAGACTATTGGCGTTAGTTTACATCCTTAAAGACTACTTCTGCATACTTCTTAACCCTATAAATAACTGTTCAATAATCCAATATGCCAGTCCTTTAGTTGTAAATGATAACCTAGAGTTAGACCATCACATATATGTGTCTGGAGGAAGTCAAAGAGACGATTGCTAGAACTGAAGATAAAAAAGCAACAGGAGAAAACAGAATAGTTTTTGAGTTTTACAAAAATTTAACAGAAAAAGATGTAATTTTGATGGTGGACTCGTTTAATTTTACCACAAGGTTTCCGAAAGGCGATTTTATGTCCACTACACAAAAAAGACGCCTTGGATTCAGACGAGACTAATAGAGGTATATCCTTTCTAAATTGTTCGTTGAAGATTTTCGCACTAGTACTTTACGCAAGGCTCATAGCATTGGTCGATAATGAGAATTTTTGAAGTCATTTTCAGGCTGGTTTTAGGGCAAATTATTCAACAATTGACCATTTGGTATGCCAAAAGGCTGGTGGAAGTTTTGCCAGAAACGAAAAGTGGAAATTCACTGCAAAATATACTGAAATCTTAAAAGGTAGATTTTTAAAGTTTTTTTTTACATTTTCCTTAAGCTAAAATTTACAAATAAATCTCTGGACCGAAATCTCCCACAGCAAAAATCTACTCGTACAGGTTGAACTAATAATGTTATTTGCATTTTTAAAGAAAAAAAAGAGAATGCAATATTATTGTAATTAAAATATTGTTTAAGATAAAAAATATTTTTTATTTTATTCCAATTTAAAAAAGTTGTAAGTTATAGTTTGATTACCAGTAATAAAACTTTGCTGACCAGTGTAATCATGTTGATGTTATCACGGAGATAATTTATTCTGTGAAGACTTATCCCAGGTGATATTTTTTGGAAGATTTAGTACGTCAATACCTAACATCTGACTGACGAGTTAAACTGCAAAAGACTTTTTAAATACGATCTGGTTTCCGATTTTCTTCTTTCTTTTTTAAATTTCAACTTGAAAGTCGTGTGCATATAAAACATCTGCGAACATAATAACAAAGTTCCTCGTATATGATAATTTTTGGTCAAAATCCATGTTATACCTACCCAAATTTAATATTTGTCTAAAAATAAAAAAAAACGAATTTCGCGCTTTTTTACGCGTAAGGAGAATATTTCTTAAAACAATCTTGTTGTACTATTTAAAGCAAATAAATTAACTACAATTTGTGCCTAAAATAGTGCCTTTCGATGTACCATTTTCAAAAAATCGATCCGTACGTCCGTATGTCCGTACATTCGCTACGTTTTTTTCGTCATCCATAGCTCAAGAACCAGAAGAGATATCGACTTCAAATAAATTTTGTTATACAGATAATAACTCAGAAAGATGCAGAAAGATGCAGAAAGGACTCTCAAGAAAACTACGTGGGTGGTTTTTTTTACCATAGCAGTTTAAAAAAAAGGTGAACATTTTGGTTAACCCTAAATATCTCACGAACCAATAACGCTAGAGACTTGAATTAAATTTTATCTATATACTAATATTATAAATGCGAATGTAAGTTTGTTTGTTACGCTTTCACGCAAAAACTACTTAACCGATCATCATGAAACTTTGCAAATACACTCTTGAAGGTATTAGAAGTAACATAGGATACTTTTTATAAAAAAAAATAAAAAATTTTACGAAAAATAAGAAAATTGTTTGTAGCTAAATTTGACGATATTTTGACAAACAATTTTCTTATTTTTCGTAAAAAATTTTTATTTATTTTTTAATAAAAAGTATCCTATGTACATATGTTACTTCTAATACCTTCAAGAGTGTATGTGCAAAGTAAATGTTTTTGCTTAACTTATTATTAATGTCCGTCAGAAAAGACCAAAAAATAGCAGTTGCTGTAGCTTCGTCAGGTATTGCCGCGACGCTATTAAAGGGCTGTCGTACGGCACATTCCGTTTTAAAATTACCATTGAATTTGGCACAGGAAGATTCGCCCATCTGTAATTTTAGTAAAAATAGTTCACGAGGTAGGATGCTGCGAGAATGCAAGATTTTAGTGTGGGATGAAAGTACAATGTCTCACAAGAAGGCTATAGAAGCTTTAAACCGGACCCTCCAGGACTTGCGAGATAGTACAGATATAATGGGAGGCATGGTAGTTTTATTGGCTGGTGATTTCCGTCAAACCCTGCCAGTGATTCAAAGGGGGACACCAGCAGATGAAATTCAAGCGTGCATTAAATCATCAAGCTTATGGCCGACAGTTGAAAAACTCCGCTCCGCCTGAAAACGAACATGAGAGTGCATCTTCATAATGACGTGGATTCAGGACTTTACGCAGAAATGTTGTTGAAAATTGGTGATGGTTGTTTAGACGTTGACGCTGAAGGCTACATATCACTGTCAAGAGAATTTTGTAATTTAGTAGAAAGTGATGTGGATCTCATTGCTAATGTTTTTCCGGAATTGCAACAAAATTGTGTAGTGATCAGTGGTTGTGTGCAAGAGCAATATTACCACCAAGAAATGAAATTGTAAATAGGATCAACACTGACATTTTAAACGAGGTTCAACGAGAAATGAAGGAATATTTGTCAATGGATACAATTATGGATACGGAACTAAGTACTTCATATCCTGTGGAGTTTTTAAATTCACTTGAACTATCGGGTGTACCGTCACATAAACTTCAATTGAAACTAAATGTACCCAGTAATGCTTATGCGAAATCTAGATGCTCCTCGGTTATGTAATGGAACAAAGCTTCGGATAACAAAATTGGGACAGAACATACTTGGTGCTACTATTTTAACAGGTGTCGGTAAGGGAAATAGTGTTATAATACCTCGGATACCAATTATTCCCACTGACCTTCCATTCCAATTTAAAAGGGTTCAGTTTCCCGTCAAGCTTAGCTTTGCTGTTACTATAAATAAGGCACAAGGACAAACATTACAGGTAGCAGGAGTGCATTTAGAAAACCCATGCTTCTCTCATGGTCAACTTTATGTAGCCTCTTCACGTGTATCTTATGCCCGGAATTTACACATATTTGCACCCGACGGGAAAACTTATAACGTTGTCTATAAAAATATCTTAAATTAATACTTTGTATTTTATTCTTTTAAATTGTAAAATTTAGAATTATTTATATTTGTTACGGTGAAATATATTTTAACATTTGTTGTTGCATTTCAATAAGCATATATTAAGGTGTTGAAACTTCATTGCCTGTAGTAATTTTTAAAAATTGTTGATCTCAGCCAAGCAATAAAATTTAGTTATTATATTGACTCATTTCTATTATTATACCCTTACCCTTTATCTCTCATACTTATTTAATTTCTCCACTGCGGGCGAAGCCGCGGGTAAAAAGCTAGTATTATATAATTGTAATGTGATACAAAAAAATATATTTTTGGAAAAAAATTCCAGTTAACGGTTTTTTATAAATAAAAAAAAAACTGAAAAAAAATATTATTTACCTCGAAAAATTTACGAACAAAAACCGATTTTATCTCCAAAACAATTTTGTGCAATGAAGAATAATGTCTTTAACATCTGGTAAAATGTTGAGAAAAATCGAATTGACAGTTTTTTTTACAAAAAAAAAAACTAAACAAAAATTAATAAAAGTTGGTAAAAATAGATTTTCGACTCAAATATCTTTTCAAGACTTTAAGATATTAAATCCTAAAAAGCCAATACTAAAACTTAGTAAAAATTTACTTTCGTTTTAAATATCTTTTCAAAAATTAAAAATCTCACAGAAAATATTGTTTTCGACGTTCAGTACATTTTTTATGAAAATCCAACAGTCAGTTTTTTCATAAAAAATAAAATCTACAAAAAATAGTACGCAAAATAATATAATGATTGATGTTCGGTTTTCGATATCTCGTAAACAATAAAGGATATTGACTTCAAATTAATTTCATTCATCCAATTTGTATTTGTTTATATAAGAAATAATTTTGTTTAAGAAATGCTACTAAAATTGGGTTTCGACTAAAAATCTCGTTAACAAAAAAATAACTTCGAAATCAAACTATTTTATTATTATGCAAAATATTGTTGGTAATTTTTAAATTTTTAAGAATAATTCAACTGACAACTTTTTTAACAAAACACGAAAACCTACAAACTTTTGAGCAAGACAAATCGACAGACAGGATGGGAAGTTATCAGTGTGGATCGCATCCCATCCTCTTTTCTACGCATATTTTGTGAACCTCATTTCGTCCTAAATGAAGATTTATCAATCAACATTCAACGGTAACGATGTAACTGGTAAAGTCGACGACACCAACGACGAGGACAACAACGACGACGCCGTAGAAGACGACGACAACGACGACGAAGAAGACGATTTCTACGAAGAATAAGATTAAGAAAGACATGTTGATTTTTTTTATCTGCATTTTTTTCCTTATATGTTAAATTGTCAAAATCTATGATTACAAAAACGGCTCCGATGGTTTTCTAATAAAAATATTTACAAAAGAAAATAATTTTGTTCCATGTTCTAAGATACCCAAGATTTTTTCAAAAAGAAAAGACATAGCTACGACTGTTTTGTATCTACTGTAGGATCGATAAATATTATCTAATTATTGAACTTATCAGCAAACCTAAAATGTCTACCAAGACGTTTTCATTTTAACACGTCTCCTATACAAGCTACTAACTTGATAACTACACTTATGCTTATGTCTTTTTTAAATAATTTTTCTTAGCTATAATAAAATAAAATATTTTAGTTCTTTCTCAAAACCAGCATCCAGTATATCTAAAATTATGAAATTTACTTACCCTCTAAAATCAAGATAGAAAATAATAAATTTAATAAAACAAAAAGATTTAAAATTTTAATAGAAGATAACAAGTGCAGTTATATTATTATTATTATTTGTTTTCACTTTTTGTAAAATTACAATAGGTATTTTATATTTTATATTTTTATTTTTTATAATATAATATTCTTACCAACTAAAATTATAAGTTTAAGACTAGCTTGTTTGTTCATTTTGTATGTATATATAATTCACATTTTTATTTATACTTTTTTTTATTTATAAAATTCACTATTTATTTTACATTTTTGATCGATATCTATATTTTATAAATTTTAGTTTCTAATTTTTATGAAACTTTACAATTTATATATAATTTATTGATTTGTATTGCTTATTACTAAGGAGAGAAAGAAAAAAACAAAAGAAAAATGGCTGAACTAAATTTAGGAATTTCGAATATTACGATACGAATTTGTTTTAAAAAATCGATAAAACTACATCTTTCAAAATCGACATATTTAACTGATAAAGTCAAATCTACACATTTCTACGCATCTCTATTAACATAGTCAAATCTTGGCGTAAGCATAACTTCCTATGGGGTATAGACAATCTTATGGTTATTTATATTTTCTTTGCCTCTTTAAATGAAATAACATTTAAATATTTAAATTCACTAATTAAAAACTATTATTTTTATTATTATAAGGTAAGCCCTGAGTTATTGATTTATGTTCATACATATTTCTATTTACATAATTTTTATTTGCTTTGAATTTTTCTGCAAAGTTAACAGTTTTTCTGTTTTAAAAGTACACCTAAATTCCGTTAAAATTGCTTCTCAATTGACGTATTTGTACAGCAGTTTATCCTTGAACCATCACTCCGAAACTATTGAAATCTTTTGCGGGTTGTGTCTTTGCTACAAGCATAGCAGTTTTCTCTTCCAAGACACAATCCTAATTAGATTCTCTACTATTTTCGCTACTTCCCGGTAGAGGACACTCCATGGTATTGGTGTGTGTATTCGCTGGCTGGGGTATGCAACCTGTATTTGGTGACAAACTTCTGTTGTTGTTGTTAGCGCTGTTAGTGTTCGCGTTGTTGTTGTTGCTGTTATTGCTTTGACCGGAAGTTGATTGCTGTTGTTGCTGATTGAGAACATCGGCTGGGATTAAGCCTTCTTTCACTCGTTTCTTTTGTTTCATTCGTCGATTTTGAAACCATATTTTCACCTGAAATTTAATATAGGATTTCACAATTAATATAACCGTTATTATCATGTAAGGTAATGCAATGAGGGCTTACCTGAGTTTCATTTAGTTGCAAGGTATTGGCGATTTCAATGCGACGTGCTCGAGTCAGGTAACGATTGAAATGGAATTCCTTTTCCAACTCCGTCAATTGTTTATTGGTGAAGTTCGTCCTGCCTGAATTGTTGCTGTTATTATTCAAAGAACCATTGCCCATTAACAGCAGGGGATTGTTTGTCACACCAGGACCCATTCCAGAACGGCATATTTCTAATTGTTGAGTATTCATTTGGTACTCGTGTATGGTGGCAGGTAGTTTTGGTACTGAAATAAAAAAATACATATTTGTTGTGATTTTTGTGGTTAATATCAATTCAAGAAAATAATTAAGTAGGCGGGAAGGTTTGTGGGTTTTCCTTTGAAATTTTGAAAATTTAAATTCCTTTTCTTTAAAAAAAAGGACATGTTTTGGGTATCTGTATGAGATTACTTCACGTGACCTCAGAAAATGTATACTGATGATACTGAATTGTTTGTATATTTTGGAATGATAATGTTTTTGTGGGCAGGGATAAGTCAGGGATTATAATCATCGTGTTTGACCACAAAGCATTTGTCAAGGGAAGGATTAATTCCCAATGGTAGAGTGTGTTGAACTGTTGGACAGGTTATGGGTATGAAAGTAATTGGCTTTGATGGTTTATCCAATGTTTATCTGATCTTATGAAAGGTTTTGAAACAAATACCGTTTTTTTAAACGTGAAATAAGTTTATGAATAAAGTGTAACAGAAAATTAAAATGTGTTTACCTACTTTTTAATTTTTTTTTTTTTAATTTTGATTGAAAAGCATTTTTACAAATCTAAACAACAATTGTATTGACTATTCAAAAGAAGATTATCTGTTGCTCATTTCAATAAAAATACATTTAAAAAACAAGCAAGATCTGTAAAAGCAGAGACTCTTTATTTTCCGATGGAACTTCGTTAAATAAAAAATTTATTAGTGAAAATTGTTTTAAAAATTAGTAAACCAGTGTGGGTGGCTGGTAAAAGTTTTATTCACAGCTAAGGTAAAAATTTAATTAAAGCTTTTAAGTTTCCTCTTAGGAAAATCCACCCACAGTCCAGTCTTTTATAAAAGTAAGGACTGTACCATAATTCTTAAGAACAGTGTTGTAATATACTTAATTCTTACTCTTCCGAAAAATTGGTTCCTTGGTATATAGCTGCTACCTATGTAGTATTGGAAAATAGTGACTGATTCTAAAAAAATATTACACCATGTGGATATCAGTATTATTTTCTTATTTTCAGAAGCATTCAGAAAACAGGCGTAGATTCTTTGTAATCTGGGAAATTATGTACATACCTAAATGCACCTTTTTCGTTACGTTCAAGAAACCAACATATTTCTTTCTCCGATTTTTAAGTTGGGTTCATTTTTAATCAAAATATTTGGAAAAGGTTCACGCTTAACAGTATTTTTAACTTCCCCTAGGAAGTTATTGTAATGGGTCCGATTTGTCGAATTGAACATTTTGACATTTCTCGACGTTTCAAGGTCCCTAGGGTCGAAATTAAAGATTTATAGAAAGATTTCTGTGCGTGCGTGTGTACGTATGTACGTTCGTACGTCCGTACGCCCGTACGCCCGTACGCCCGTACGTCTTTACGTTCGCAACGTTTTTTTCGTCGTCCATAGCTCAAGAACCAGAAGAGATGTCGACTTCAAATAAATTTTGTTATTCAGATAATAATGCAGAAAGATGCAGAAAGGGCTCTCAAGAAAATTGCAACGAAGAATAACGTTTTTGACATCTGGTAAAATTTGAAGAAATATCGAATTGATAGTTTTTTTTATAAAAAACATAACTAAAAGTTGGTAAAATTTGAATTTCAACTCAAATATCTCTTCAAAAATTTAAGATTATGGCTTCCAACTTATTTTATCTTATATTGTTTTCAACATTCGGTAAAATTTTGGGAAAAATCTAATTGACAGTTTTTTTTACAAAAAAAACTTTAAAACAAATTAATAAAAGTCAGTAAAAATTGATTTTCGATTTAAATAACTTTTCAAAACTTTGAGACATTGGCTTTAAAGTAATTTTATTTTTTTTTAAATATTGTTGTCAACATTCAGTAACATTTTGAAAAAAATCGAAGTAACAATTTTTTTACAAAAAATTAAAAACCTAAAAAAAATTAACAAAAGTTGGTTAAATTGATTTTCGACTTAAGTAAATATATTTTGAAAACTTTGAGATATTGGCTTTAAGCTAATTTTATCTTATGAGAAATGTTGTTTTCAACATTCACTAAAATCTTGAGAAAAATTGAATTGACAATTTTTTTACAAAAAATAAAAACCTAAAAAAAATTATTACAAGTTGGTAAAAATAGATTTTCGACTCAAATATCTTTTCAAAAATTTAAGGTATGGGCTTCAAATTAATTTTATTTTATAAAAAGTGATGTTAGGTTCTCGATATCTCGTGAACAGTAGAAGATATTGACTTCAAATTAATTTCATTCATCCAATTTGTATGTTTTTATATAAGAAATAAAACCTTTTGGGAAATGCTACTAAAATTGGTAAAAATTGGTTTTCGACTAAAAATCTCGTTAAAAAAAATACATTTTGAAATTAAACTATTTCATCATATGCAAAATATTGTTGGTAATTTTAAAATTTTTAAGAATAATTCAACTGACAACTTTTTTTTACAAAACACGAAAACCTACAAACTTTTAAGCAAGACAAATCGTGGGTCGCATCCCAGCCTCTTTTTTTTTTAATTATCTTCTAGAACCTGCTCTAATCTACTAGTAAGCAGACCAGAAAATTCTTTATATCACATTCTGTTTTATTTTCCTACAAAAAAGATTACATTTTGTTGACAAATTATCGCATTTTCTGGCTTTTTGCCGCGTTTCAAAACAATTTCTAAAAATTCTGCATGAAATTCTACCAAACCACACTAAACTCTTGAATTTAAGCTTTAAGTATTGCATATTTAGAAAACTGTGTTCTAAAAATATCTAACAACTATAATTGTCAATTTAGCCCTTGAAATTTGTAAATTTAAGATTATATTCTATAAATTTTGTCAGCCTCCTTTGAAAACATTTTTAAGAGGTGCCCAAAAACTCGTCTTTATGTTAAGTGTTTGGCCCTCTGGTACTGAAATCTAACTTACATATATAGTCATAATGCATATAGTATTTGTGTAAACATTTACTTATTTTTTTTATAAAAATCCGATTAACAACTTTTTTAATTTCCATTTAATTTCCACACATTGCTAAACCTTACTGAGCAGAAACGTTAATACAGTTCAACTGCTAAACCATCGCAGCTTCTCATGCAGCTAACATTTTATATTACCTAGGAGTCATTGGATATCTGTTTTGAGAAACTTCCAAAACTTATTAAAAAGTTAATTTCAATTTGTCCTTAATTTTATCAAAATAGTTGATTACCTAAACTGTAGCGTAATTTCTTCTATAAACTAATTTCCACTTGGCTTAATTCAAGCTTTTCCGACACAGAACTTTTTAGTCAAGAGTTCGAAGTTTACAGAAAAGATCGTCATGTTGGTAATGCAAAGGATTTAGTTGAAGGTATTCTCATAGCGGTAAAAAATAAACATTTCTCTTCTTCTGTATCTTTTCCATTTGAACTATCAATTGAACTGGTCTGTGTAAAGATAATGGTACAGACTAAGACTATTTTCATTTTAAACGTTTACATTCCTCCAAAAAATTAAGAGTCTGTTTATAGCGAACTTTCCTTGGCATTAGGCTTTACTATTGTCCTGCTCCGACGCCAATATTTTACTTTTAGATGATTTTAATGTACCACACATTGACTGGATTAAAGCTGAAGACGAATCCTGCGTTGAAGCCTCTCTCTTTCTCTCTTCTTCACAATTGAAACCATCTTGTCTGTATTAAAAACTCAAAAAATCGAATTCTCGATTAAGTATTTTCTTCTGACGTTATTAGTACCCCTGTTCTAGAATCTAGATCAGGAATTACTAATATTGATACAAATATCACATCCTTTGGATATTTTTTTTGACTTAAGTAATCACCTTACTGAACACAGTAATTCATTTGAATACTTATATAATTTTAATTTTAGAAGTTGTTGTCTGAAGATTTAATAATTTCTGGAATTGCTGATACATTAGCAATCCCTATATTGACGAACCATTCTCAAATAATTATAAATAATTTCATAAGCTTCTTAATAATTGTTTGGAAAGAAATATGCCTTTAAAGAAATACAAACTTTAGCCTCCCTTGGTAGACAAAACAATTGCTTTCACTGCGTACTTCACTTCACTTTTTAACTTCCCATAGGAAGTTATTGTAATGGGTCCGATTTGTCAAATTGAAAATTTTGACATTTCTCGACGTTTCAAGGCCCCTAGAGTCGAAATAAAAGATTTTTAGAAAGATGTCTGTGCGTGCGTGTGTACGTATGTACGTTCGTACGTCCGTACGTCCGTACGTCCGTACGTCTGTACGTTCGAGACGTTTTTTTCGTCTTCCGTAGCTCAAGAACCAGAAGAGATATCGACTTCAAATAAATTTTGTTATACAGATAATAAGGCAGAAAGATGCAGAAAGGGCTCTCAAGAACATTGCGTGGGTGGTTTTTTTTACCATAGCAGTTTAAAAAAAGGTGAAAATGTTGGTTAACCCTAAATATCTCATGAACCAATGACGCTAGAGACTCGAATTAAATTTTATATTATATATTGTAACGTAATACAAAACAAGAATATTTTTGGAAAAAAATCCAATTAACGGTTTTTTTTATAAATAAAAAAAACTGAAAAAAAAAATATGTCACCTCGAAAATTTTACGACCTAAATATGATTTCATCTCCAAAACAATTTTGTGCAACGAAGAATAATGTTTTTGACGTCTGATGAAACTCAATCGACCCAATGGTATAGGCTGTAGGAGCGTGGACAGACAGACAAAATTCTGCACGAATGCAAAACTTGCCATATAGTTCCTATATATCGCAAGTAAAAATCGGATGGATTTCCAGTTAACTTGCAAGAACCTTTAATTAAATTTGTTGATATCTGTAACGCTTTCGCAACCTATTTCCGTGAGCCATTTTTTCATAGCCCTGAAGTAGTTGATGAAGTATATTTTCATCCCTGTGCTAAAGAGTACGGTCCTTGATATTCTATTTGCGTTGAATGATTACTGCTCAGCCGTTCCCGATGGTATTCCTTCGATATTATTAAAAAAGTGTAGTAATGTTTTAGTTGAACCACTTACGTTCATATTTTGAGAAAAATCTAATTGACAGTTTTTTTTTTATAAAAAATAAAAACCTAAAAAAAAACATTAGTCAAAGTTGGTAAAAATTGAATTTCGACTCAAATATCTTTTCAAAAATTTGAGATAATGGCTTCTAACTAATTTTAACTTATAAGAAATATTGTTTTCCACATTCGATAAAATTTTGAGAAAAATTGATACATATAGACAAACTTTTAAAACAAGACAAATCGACGGAAGGGATGGGAAGTTATCAGTGTGGGTCGCATCCCAGCCTCTTTTTATTTTTTATTTTGTATACGCTAGTTATGTTACTAATACAGGCACATCTTTAAAAGATAATCCTAAGCAAATTTTGGAAACTTGTTACCCTAAAGAAATAAAATGCACGACTGGGTCGCACGAACTTGCTCCTGTATTCAAAGAGTCTGTTTAAAAAAGTATCTATGTATATAAGATTTAAAAACATACCTGTAAAATAAGTTTGTCTTCAAAGATATAAATGCCATTTGATTCGTCGAAAAAACCTCCATTTTTCAATTTTTTTGGGAGGGGGTTACATTCAATACAGTTAAAATAATTTAAAAAAAAAACTAATTTAAGATTCAAAATTTTACCTGAAAAATAAGTTTGTCTTCAAAAATTTAAATGCCATTTTATAAATAAAAAAGCCCTTGATTTTTCAAAAAATTTTTTCGAAAATCGTTAGAGCGGTTTTTTTTTAAATTAATTTTTTATATATAAAATTTTTCAATTTTGTTCTAAAAATATTTTTGGTATGCAGTTGTTTAGTGATTGTAAATATACGCTCTACATTTGAATTTCGTAAAAAAATATTAACACGTTTTTGAGATATAGAATTTTGAAAAAAAAAATTCAATATTTTTTTAAAAATCCAAACAAAAAAAAATTGCACTTTTGATAATCAAATATTGTTAAAGCAATATAAGAGCTTATTCACAAAAAAATTATTGAAATCAGTACATAAGTTGCTGAGAAAATTAAAAAACAGAATAACGGTTCTATGAGCGGTACCTTTCCTGAGCAATTCAAAAATATGTTTTTCTTATTAAAAGAAGCCAAGTTAAAAAATAAAATTTTAGAGAAAATTAAAAAAAAATCTATCGGTTTGTTTTTGAGAAAATTCGAATTATCGTTTTTTGACCAAAAAAATTGTATGGGGGCCACTGTTAGTTTTGATCTTAAAAAAAAAATGAAAAAAACGCCTAACGCGAATCTGCTCAAAACCTTAACTTCCAAGTTTGAACTCAATCGACCCAATGGTATAGGCTGTAGGAGCGTGGACAGACAGACAAAATTCTGCACGAATGCAAAACTTGCCATATAGTTCCTATATATCGCAAGTAAAAATCGGATGGATTTCCAGTTAACTTGCAAGAACCTTCAATTAAATTTGTTGATATCTGTAACGCTTTCGCAACCTATTTCCGTGAGCCATTTTTTCATAGCCCTGAAGTAGTTGATGAAGTATATTTTCATCCCTGTGCTAAAGAGTACGGTCCTTGATATTCTATTTGCGTTGAATGATTACTGCTCAGCCGTTCCCGATGGTATTCCTTCGATATTATTAAAAAAGTGTAGTAATGTTTTAGTTGAACCACTTACGTTCATATTTTGAGAAAAATCTAATTGACAGTTTTTTTTTTATAAAAAATAAAAACCTAAAAAAAAACATTAGTCAAAGTTGGTAAAAATTGAATTTCGACTCAAATATCTTTTCAAAAATTTGAGATAATGGCTTCTAACTAATTTTAACTTATAAGAAATATTGTTTTCAACATTCGATAAAATTTTGAGAAAAATTGATACATATAGACAAACTTTTAAAACAAGACAAATCGACGGAAGGGATGGGAAGTTATCAGTGTGGGTCGCATCCCAGCCTCTTTTTATTTTTTATTTTGTATACGCTAGTTATGTTACTAATACAGGCACATCTTTAAAAGATAATCCTAAGCAAATTTTGGAAACTTGTTACCCTAAAGAAATAAAATGCACGACTGGGTCGCACGAACTTGCTCCTGTATTCAAAGAGTCTGTTTAAAAAAGTATCTATGTATATAAGATTTAAAAACATACCTGTAAAATAAGTTTGTCTTCAAAGATATAAATGCCATTTGATTCGTCGAAAAAACCTCCATTTTTCAATTTTTTTGGGAGGGGGTTACATTCAATACAGTTAAAATAATTTAAAAAAAAAAACTAATTTAAGATTCAAAATTTTACCTGAAAAATAAGTTTGTCTTCAAAAATTTAAATGCCATTTTATAAATAAAAAAGCCCTTGATTTTTCAAAAAATTTTTTCGAAAATCGTTAGAGCGGTTTTTTTTTAAATTAATTTTTTATATATAAAATTTTTCAATTTTGTTCTAAAAATATTTTTGGTATGCAGTTGTTTAGTGATTGTAAATATACGCTCTACATTTGAATTTCGTAAAAAAATATTAACACGTTTTTGAGATATAGAATTTTGAAAAAAAAAATTCAATATTTTTTTAAAAATCCAAACAAAAAAAAATTGCACTTTTGATAATCAAATATTGTTAAAGCAATATAAGAGCTTATTCACAAAAAAATTATTGAAATCAGTACATAAGTTGCTGAGAAAATTAAAAAACAGAATAACGGTTCTATGAGCGGTACCTTTCCTGAGCAATTCAAAAATATGTTTTTCTTATTAAAAGAAGCCAAGTTAAAAAATAAAATTTTAGAGAAAATTAAAAAAAAATCTATCGGTTTGTTTTTGAGAAAATTCGAATTATCGTTTTTTGACCAAAAAAATTGTATGGGGCCACTGTTAGTTTTGATCTTAAAAAAAAAACTTCAGGCCCATTGCAAAACTTTCTAGCATTTCTAAACTGTTGGAACAAGTTGTTTTTGAAAGTGTATCATTTTTTAGCAAGAATCTCGTTTACGAACAGCAACATGGTTTTGTGAAAAAAAGATCAACTGCGGTACAAATCTCCTCATATTCTTAAACATATGTTCAAACGCTTTAGAACAAGGTATTGAAGTTGATTGTGTTTACACTGACTTTTCTAAAGCTTTTGACCAACTTAGTCACGCAATAATTTTATTTAAACTTAAAACAAATAAAGTTTTCCACCATATTTCTTAACTTTTGTAAAATCATACTCGCACAGAGGAATGGTTGAGAGTTTTAAGTCACTAGGCCCTAGTTCTCAACGGACTGTTGCGCCACCTTATTTATTTTTTAAAATTCACCATAAGAAGAATGAAGCCTTAAGTCGAATGAGCATTTTATATAACCTAAACTGTTTATCGATAGGTTTAAATCTAAATAAGGTTGGTTTAAAATCATTGTTAAGAACCAGTGATCCACTATCGTAAACGTCTTTATTTTATATTTTGTTCTGAAATAGTTCATGTTAAATATATTTTGTATAAGTTAACTATTTTCTGAAAGTTATATTAAAGAACTATTTTAAATCGAAGCCCTTTGTTTTTTATTCAAAATCTCAAGAATTTTCTAAGGCTTAAAAAATTCAATTCCATGTATAAAAACTCAAACTTTTGTCAATCTCAGGTCTCAAACATCTGCAACAAAGAATATGATTGTGATTTAAGTATTCAAAAGTTCAATTATTTACATGTTTACATTTAGGCGCCACATACTGCTGAGGACCTTAAAATAATGATAATAGACGAAATATGTACAAACATGCAATATACAAACAACAATCTTGCCCTCTTATCAAATAATCAAAAATTCTCAAGTGTCAGCATAAGATGTGATTTTCCCAAGGCACAATATAGCCCCTATCCCTGCTATATGCACGAGTGGCCGCTGGCAGTGGCAATGGCGGTGGCCGGCGGCGGCGGCGGCAACGGCAATGTCGCCAGTGACGCCATTACCTTAAATCGGTGACATTGCATTGATGTCGGCATCTAAAATACATAAAAGCCCAATTTTGACGTTGACAAGATTGGCGCCAATAATGCAATGCTTTTGACACTTTGAGTAGTAAATTAACAATATGATTTAATTTATTAATGCATGTAATATGATTTCCCCCCCCCCAAAAAAAAAAAGACTTGCGCCCTTAATGTTCTTTGAGATAACTGATAAAGGGTTAGTTTGTATTACGCTAGGTGTCTGGGATTAAACACACATTTTTATTTTGTTTAGGGGTCGCCGACAATCAAACTACAGACAGGCGAGTTTCTCTTATCACTAAAAATATACGGGTCTTCTATTATATACTTACTATACAAAGTATGATATCTTTAACTGGACCCTAGCAAACGCTTATAGTCTTAAATCATTTCGGAGCTTTCATTTTCAATTCCGGTTGTTGGATATCAAAAGAAGCGTTTGTACTATAATAAATCTTAAAATACCTAGTTTCATAAATCTGTCTATACCATCAGACTTATATCTTTATTGCTATTGGCTATTACGAAGTTTTTATATTAAATATTTTGTTTGTACTCATTTGATATAAGAATATGGGTTTTTTTTTAATGAATAATATTGGGAAAGTTATCGATTCGTTTAAAATCGAAATTTATAATATTAAATTTTATCACACATCCGTGATATGCCATATCATCGACTATAGACTAATAATGGTCAATTGGGGTTTATAAAATAAATTATTATGAGGTGGTATCTCATCTACCAATAAATTTATTGCACGCTTATAGTTGGCAGATATTTTAAAATATTATCTCACCAAACACCTATAATTAGGGTTTATTCACACAGTCATCATTTATAGTACTTTAATCATACTATAAAGTTTAGATTAAATCAACTTTTATTAAAAAAAAAAAAGAAAAACATATTTATTAACTAAACCGGTACTAAGATTTGTATTTTTATATGTGTCTTATCGATACGTGTAAATATTGGCATAGTGTAGTAAATACAAAATCTTGATCTCGGAACTATACCTATGATCTTATAAAAGCTCTATGAGAACGTTTTGAGAAAGATGATGACTGTTTTCAGATACTATAACTTTTGTTTTAGGTTTAGAGTTATAAATTTTGTATTTTATTTAAAAGATACAACTTTTTGTATACCTACATTCTCGATTCAGCTTAGGTGTGAGAGTTAAAAGCTTTTGTTTAACAAATCCATTACTTATCTTATCGCAATCCTTCTATATTTGACATCGCGTGTTAAAAGATACCTAACTATATGTGTGTATTTAAATATTTTATATGAATATTTGAATATAATTTATTAAGGTTTATTTCATTGATACAAAATTAATTACAACAATTAACTGTGTCTTACAAGTTTCCATTAGACAAATATAATAAATAACATATATCATATGAGTGGGGCGTAATTTAATGGCAAATTGTGAGACACATGATATTAAAAAAGAAATATTAGAATGATAATATAGTTTCAATCTTCTGATCTTAGTAGACCAGATTGAAAATATGAATACACACGGTTATCCATTTTGCGTTTTCAAAAGTAAACGTAAGTTAAACACATATAAAAAGTTTTTATTTATGATATTTCTTTTTATTGTTAAGTTTGAACTTTAACATTCTATGTGAAATACTACATCATTTAAATGACCACCACGTGAATTGTTGCAAGCATCGAATCTTTTGAGATAATTTTCGACCACTTTTTGACACATATTTGGCGCAAGAGTTAAAGGTTAATCTGCATAAACACTATCTTTCGAGTAGCCCCACAAAAAACAGTCCAGAGGTGTCAAATCGCATGATCTTGGTGGCCAGTTGATATCGCCACGACGAGAAATTACGCAGCCAGGAAATGTCTCTTGCAATAAAGCCATATTCACTCGAGCTGTGTGGCATGTGGCACCGTCTTGTTGAAACCACATATTCTCCAAGTCGTATTCTTCAATCGCAGGCAAAAGAAAGTCGGTTATCATAATGACCATAACGCTCCGAATTGATGGTGACACTCGTTCCATCGTCGCCGTCGTCGTTTTCGAAGAAATAAGGTTCAATCACATCTCCGGACCAAAGAGGGCACCAAACAGTGAATTTTTGTGGATGGCCTCTCTTCAAATACTTGAGGTTTCTCATAACCCCAAATACGACAATTTTAACATACCCACCGAGTGAGTAATGTGTGCGACGTTGTGAATGGTCAGATGGCTTCAATTGTTGTGTGAGCTGGGCTTTATAAGGATTTAGGCGTAAATCCAAGTTCTTTAAAATTTTTTTTTGGTGGGGTAGATATTTGCAGTTATCCATTTTTATCACACCACCCGATTTCAAATATTATCGGTAAAACCAAATTTATATTTTTAGGCAAAATATTATTTGGTTTTTAAGACATGGCCGCCGAAAGGTATCCTGAACGTACGGAGCTTGAAACGTAGAGAAATGTCAAAATTTTTAATTTGAAAAATGTGACCGATTACAAAAATCCAATGGGAATTTCTAAATAGTGTTAGTATTCCTCGTTAAAAAACTGTTACACACTTAAAATAAAGATTTAAGTTTTTGAGCACTGCTTAAAAATGTTCTTTAAAGGAGGCTGACAAAATAACATAACGTGTATCTTAACCTTACTTTTAAATATTTCAGGAGCTTAAGTGAAAACTTTAGTTATATGATTATTTTAGTGCACTGTTGTCCAACAAGTTATGGTCTAACTATTTAATTTGCACGAACAATCCAACAGTTTTCTAAATATGTCATATTTCTGAGTTGAAATATAATAGTTTAGAGGGTTTTTGGTGCAGCTTTTCTCCAAAAATGTTTTTTTTTTAAATTTCTTTTTATATGCGAAAAACGCTATAAAAATATGGATGCAGAAACTCAGAAAACTAGAAAACTAGAAAGTTTCTAGCTTTTTTTTGGCGTATTTTGTTCGGACAAATATTCGGGAGTCTATTATCTAAATCTAAATATTTTGATCTTAAGGGAGTCAACAAAACTAAAATTGTAGAGTGAAAAATGATTAGTTCTTGAACTTAAGGAAATAGCAATAGGTGCAAAGATATTAAGGTAAACAAATAAGTTGGGAAGAAAATTAAGTGTGGCACTCACAAATTACACGTTGCAGAATCTCTTTTAAGTTCAGTTCCCAAGACATTAAAAGCTTTTATATTAAACTAGCGGCCCGGTACGTGCTTCGCTACGTATAAGGCATAGTAATAAAAAAAATGATTATTAAGTTCATTTATTCAAACAAAAAAATATTTTAAATTGCTAGCTATTTAAAAGTCTAAATGACCCAAATGATTTATTGTTTGTATTATATTTATCAGCAAAGAGTAAAAACTTAAAAATAAAAAAAAAAAATATTGGGTACTCTTACTATGGTGGGTCTATATGGGTTAGTCTAAAACAGTTGGATAAACAATATTTTTTGTTTTTCCATTTTGTGCATGAATAAATAAACAGGGGTATCGACTCTGGAACAGGCAACATTGCCTTTGGGCCTTATTTTTGGACATCGCAAATGATAAACGCATAGGATACTGTAATCTTTTGAATTCAAATGGCATATCAGTTGGAATCATAGGGATACGCGGTATCAAACACACTTCTCCTTTTGATTTACCAGTTAAGATTGTAGTTCAATCAAATTTGGCAATAACTTTTTCACTGCCAATCTGGTGCCATTACACAGTTTTGATGGATTAATATTTCGCAATAATATAATCAAAGAACCAATTTTCAGATTCAAGCAATGCGGTGGTATACCAGCCGGTTCCAATGAATTTAAAAATTCAATTGGATAATTCATTGCCTCATCTTGATTCATAACACTGTCAATTGATTTATATGTCGTGACTACACCTGGCAGTTTCGCTTGAATTTGAAAATTAATGGAATTGATATGAATGTTCTTCGGTGCTAAAATGGCGCGTTCTCTCAACCAATCATGATTTCTGTAATTCTAAAGAATATTCGGAAAAACACATTCAATCAACTCATCTCTAGATTGCGCAATTGTACAAAAATTGTTCGGTAAAGTGATCAATCTGTTGGTACTGTCGATTGGTATTTTGCCATCACCAATTTCTAACAATTGTTTTCAAAACTCGTGGAATGACAGGCATTGTTTGATGAATGTCCCCTGACAGCAATATCAGAGCACCACCAATAAGCTGTTGATTACCGCGTAAATCTTGCATTGTTCGATTGAATGCTTCTATTGATTTTTTATTCGCCTTTGTGCACTCATCCCATAAAATAATTGACGTTAATCGCAGAACTTTTGCCATAGCAGAATTTCGTCTTGTTCGTGGCATTTTACCTTCACTCAACAACTCAACAATATTTTGGAAAATATAAACACAAAGCAATAACTCAACAATATTTTGGAAAATATAAACATAACAAAGCAATATCTAATTATCACTGATAAAATGAAATGACATATGATAACATTAAATTTGTTTGACAGAACTAACGTCACTTTTTTTGTCTTCGATTGTTTTGCCAAAGGTTCAAATTGACTTTCAAGTATTAGTTCAAATTGTTTGTGTATGGGAGTATAGAAAGATGTTGATTTTACACTTTTTCAAGATTTTTTAAAAATTTTCTCTACGTACAAACCTTCTCTGGACTTCCACGAATAATTCAAGACCAAAATTAGCCAAATCGGTAAAGGCATTGTTGAGTTATAACATTACAACGAAAAGTGGCATTGATTTTTATTACATAGATTAATAGATATGAAACGTTCATTATGTTTTTCAATTAGCCATTAGTTTAACAAAAGTGTCACTTTTGCTGTTTTTGGGAAATGTTTAGGAATTTGGGTTAAAATCTCAGTTCTAGCGCATTCAAAGCAAATTCAGTTCAAAAATTAGATTTCGTAAAGATCTTAAAGTATTTGTCATAGAAAATCAATTTCGAAAGAAAAAACCACTTTAAATCCCTTATTCAAAATTACTTCTTAAAAACATGAATATTTGCTTGTTACGGATGAGGTGTGGAATTCCATTGTGGATTCCATACGATAGATCGATCGATCACCCTGTTGTTTTCGAAAATTTGATTTCATTCGAAATCAGCTGCTTCACCGGAAGCGATTTACTTAAATGTCGGCCGCCACAGTCAAGTCAAAAACTTGTCTTCTCTATGTCATTCTTTCTCTGAAGGTTTCCATCCAGTTCGGACGTCCATCGAGGTAAAACATTTTTTTTTTCCAAGACTTATTTAGTGACATAATCCTCGTGATATTCGCACAATTTCTCGTTTCTAATTTAGAACACGAAAATACCTCCAGAGCTAAGAAAGATATTTTAAGACATATTTAGTCTATCATAAAAGGCAAACCTATTAATCTCAATACGAGTTGATCCTCGAGAACGAAAGCTTACTCGAGAAGAAATATCAACTAATATTTCCGTGAGCTAATCCTTTCGAAGGAGTTATTCCAGGTAACTAGAATTGGCTATTCTTCATTAAAATCAGCATATATCAATTAAGAATTTTGCCCACAGTGTCGTTGATTTCAATCCTGGAACACAAAGACTCCGAAAAGAATTTGACTGACACTGGTATTTCTAAAAGCCAAGTGCGTTCCACGCCAATTCATCGCTACCCCTTTTGCCCTCCAGGGGATTGAAGACTAATCACTCTTCAAAGTGGGAAAAGTTAGGAGAGCGCCAAATTCACCACGACCGCAAACTCAATGCAAACGGCGCTTTGCACTTGTTGAAGAAGTCCAGCAAGTACAGGTCAGTCGCCTTTTACACCTTGGAGTGACAACCTGTCGAGATCTTATACCCAAGTCGTCGTGTCAAGTGCAGTCGCAGTGATCGAGCGGTTCGTGGTTTGTGTGAATCTTGGGGACGGGAGCGTGCGCGAGTGAGAGAGGGGGGCTTTAGATCCCGAGTTGTCCAAATTTAAAGAAAAGAAAAAAAAAAAAAAGGAACGTTTTAAATCTAAATTAACCTAGTTTTTGGGTAGAAATCGTAAATTTGCTAAAAGTGTTTATAAGAAGAAGAAAAATTTAGAAAAAAAGTATTGCTCTAAAGAAAGGTAAAAGAAAAGAAAAGCATAAGAAAGAAGAAAAAGTGAGAGTGTGACGTCAGCAGATTGGCAAGTGGTTGCAGTAAATTTTTTTTTTATATAAAATAACTTTCAGCATCTTCGAGAGACAGCGGTAAAAAGGAAATTGTGCACAATCTCTGGACCGTTAAAAGTGGTGAGTTCTCTCCTTTATTTTGACATAATTTTTTTTGTTTACATAAAACTATAATTTGAAATTGGAATAGGTGTTTCTGAATAATACAGCTTGCTAGTCACGGCTGCCAAAGCAATTTCATATCTTTTTTTTATGCTTACCATGAATTAAAATTAATAATTAAGATAATACGATTTACCCGTTACATTTGAAATAAAGTAACTAAAGTATTTAAAAATCTAAATTCTAGGCTATAATTAGAATAATCTATACTTTAATCTACTATTAAAAAAAATCTACACTTAAATCTACACTAAGCCTATCATGCAATTTCTTTATAAATAAAACAACAAAAAAAAATAATTCACCTTATGAATTAACGAGACTTAACAAACAAACATGCAAAAATATTTAAAAAAATGAATTAATAAAAATAATGTGTTAAAATGTTTATAATGAACTAAAAGTATTTTTTTGTGGGGTTATGTGTGGTTTGGTTGATCGCGCTAAGAGGACCGGTGAAATGAATTAGCCCATTTAACCGGGATAAACAAGGGACAGCCCACTTGCTCCAATATTCCCGAGTACGGCTGTCATAGTGTTAGAGGGTGGGATTTCCAAGCAAGGTACTCGAGGCAGCTTCCATCTGCTGCCCAACAATGGAGCTAAATACAGTGAAAAGTGTCCGTCCGATGTCCCATTGTAAAGATATCTTGGCATGAGATAAAATTCTTTCGTTTGCGTCTGGCTATCCACAGGTCAAGAACCTCGCCCACCGACGTACCTAGCTGTGCCCTATGCGAGCATGCCAAGTCCGACCTAAAAGAGTAGACTCCAGTTTAGCTATTTGCGAAGCCGCAACATGCTCCTTCTCTCAGAGAAGATCTTATGAAAATAATTTAACGCACTACTAAAGTTTTTCTAAGTTTGGAATTTTGTGAAAATAGAGATTTTTTTTGGCGAATATCGTTAAATTACTAACAAATATTTAGATGAAATCTTCACTTATACAACCAAACTGTATAAGCTTTATGACTCATATGACCCCCAGGGGGGGTGCATCGTTAATTGGTCAAAGTTGATGAATTTGTACTGAGCGATTGGAATAGGGCAGGATTTCTGTTCTTGGTCCAGTCCTTAGTTATCAACAAAGTTTAAAGCAGTAAAATACAAATTTTATTTTCATTTAAAAAAAGGAGAATAATAAAAATATAAGGGGAGTTCATATCCATTAACGCAATACGATAAGTTTTCAATTCAAGGGAATTCCTTACAAAATAAATAAAAAATAATCTCCCTGGAGGGGTCATGACCCCTATGACAATTATTTCAAATTTACCATAGTTTGTCCCATGAACAGGAACATAAAAGAAGTCATAAACACGAACAGATCTAACAGGAATAAAAATAGAGAACAGAAATAATACTGACGTCTTGAACGAAACGAACCTTAATCAAAGAGTTGACATCTCACTTCATAAGATGGAATTACTCTATTTGACCAATAGAGTTTACGTTACGTTTTACGCTGCGATCGTATGAAAGTAATAAAATACAAAACTCATGTTCTAAAAACATAAATCAACACTCATTCAAATTCCTTTTTAAAAAGCCTAACAAGGTATTTTTAAAACTCATCATACTATCAAGAATAACCCTAATGTCCTTAAGAAAGTAAACTCTTTAAAGATCAGACACTCGAATCTTACAAGCGAATAAAGTAGGATATGAGAAGACATTTGTTGATGTTGAGGTGAAGGTTTTTGATTAAAAACCAAGCATAAGGCCGTTCTAGATCAGACTGTGCGAGTTTAGAATCAGACACTTATTTAAAATTATTTTAAGTCATCATCAAAAAGTTAACAAGAAGACGATCAAAAAGGCATTAGGAAGACCATTAATGAATTAAAAAAGAAAAAAAAAAAGGACCAAGATAGCTACCTTGAGGAACACCATAATAATTGAAAATAGTTTTAGAAACTTTCGAACCAATAGCTTCAGACTGTTAACTCTCCGTAAGATAGCATCTGACCCACCATAGCGAAACCACAATTTTACTAGATCGTATGCAACAATATGTAATTAAAAATCAATAATGATGCACTCGTAGATGTTTGATGATTTTGTTTGAGATGAGTAACACACGGTTTTTACAATGCCAGCAATAAAAAGTTTGTATCTTACGTAAGTAGTATCCGTGTCGTGATGGTAAGTGCGTAGGGCTGTATTGCCAAAGTCTTGGGTTCAATTCCGGCCTACCTCTTGCGAGGAATTGACAAATACTGCAAGAGTAATTCTTGCCATGAAAAGTGCCTTTTCATATTAGCCGTTCGGATCCGGCTTGAAATTGTAGGTCCACTCCATCCCTGACAACATAACTCGCACACAGGAATAGTTTAGAGTTGTTAGTCGCTAGGCCATAGGTTCTAATTATCAAAGGTCTGTTGCTGCACATAATTTATTTTTATCTCACTTTTGGGTCAATAAACGTGAACAAATTATACAAGTTTTGAAATATAACAACTTACATATTATCAAAATGAAGTTGTAATTTTTTTAAACGTTTAACAACGTTTTATTTTTTATAAAATTTTAATATTCAAACAATTTGTATTAACATTCAATATTCTGATGATGCATGTCCGACAATATGGAAATAACTTGGGACTTTATGTAAGCCCAGCGGGATGCAGTTTTGAATCCCTGTAATTGCATATCTTTCTCAAAACTTTCTTGTTTTTATTCCCGCTTAAATTCAAGTTAATTTTTCATCTTTTTTTGTTCTTCTATGTTGCTGGGATGACCTCTTGTTTTGTTTTTCTTCTGTCATATGTATGTATCGCTTTTAATTAACAGAAAAACTGACGTGCCGTCAATTTTTGTCTGCCTGTGTTTTAATAGAAAACAACCAAAAGGGTTTTCCTTTTGTCCAAAAACATTGTTGGAGGTTTTTCTAATAATAAATGAGTTACAAACGTTGTTCTTTTTTTCTATTAACAGAAAATAAAAGAAGAAAAAGACCAAAGAAAAATCAAAAACAAATGTATACCCGGACCCGGACGGACATCATCTCGTCGTGCGTCGTCTGGACAAATGACAGATTAGAGATATATTTCGTCAAGTCATTGTCCAGAAATTAACCCTTTATCTTTCTCAGCTCGAGCAACTGAGAGGCTTAAATGTCTAATGACTTAAGTGATGCTTATATACCTACATTTATTATACCCTCCCCCATGCATATGTAGCTCCTTGTTGCGATGACAAGATAATTCGTTGGTATTATGGAAATGCGGGACGTTTTTAGGGATAAAATTTAATATCTTTTATTATTTTTGTCTTCTTCTTAATGTTATCATTCCGTGATGTCCACTTTGGTATAGTGAATGTAATTTATATAGCTATGCATTTGTGTGCCTGGTTAATTACACAATAAAAGCAGAATATTGACTCTTGACCATCTGTCCAGAGAGGTATCAGAAATGTGTGACATGGAATGCATTTTCAATATTAATTTTGTGCAAAGAATGTAAATTGGATTAAGTAACTATATAAATACAAATATAACCCTTTAAATGAAATTTAATTTATTTGTTTAAAGGGTCCTAGTTGCTATAGCTATCCATCGATGTCCAAAGTCACCAAGAGAGGTCATGGGATTGTTTTGGATTCAAAAAATCTGTCCGATAAACTTATCAACATGCAGAAGTGAAGTAATTTTGAAAAACAAAATAACTCCCAAATTTCATGCCTATATAAAACATTAATTCCTCTAGGAGTTACTTTATTTACCGCGTAACAACAGCTACATTAAAAATTACTGTATAGGTAGATATTTGTACTTAAGGTATGTTGTATCTGCTGGATGGTATTTTTGTTGTTGTTTTCACTACGAATTCCTTACAGATATCCCTGGTCCTTGTTTTCATGTTTTATTATGTTAGTGCTTCTCTAATGAATTCGGACAGACAGATCTGGGATTGGTGCACACGGAGGCGGCTCATCCATTAATTATGTGATGACAGTTTCTGAGATCTGCTGGGCATTTTCGAAAGTTACAAACATTTTTGGTGTATATAATTTAGAAGTGTATTGTATATATGGTGTATATTTGCTTAGTTTTATGGATGGAAGTTATCTCAATGGGATGAGAATTTGTTAATTTAGGAGTTTACATTTATGATGATTCAATCTATGGTATGGGAAAATTTGCAAATATATAATTTTTAAACATGCTTAAATCCTTAAAAAAAATGAAATTGTCTTTGGAATGAAAAAGTATGCTTTATTCTATTAGATTCTAAGACGGTGTATTTGAAAAAGATATTAGGTAGGTACTGATTGATATTTTTTTTTACTATATCTATACTTTTTCAGATTATAGCAATTTAAAAAAATTGTAAGCATATAAGTCATATATAATTAATTTTAATAATAATTTTCTTTTTTTCCAGCGTATTTTCTACACCATGGAAATTATTAATATGTATTTATATCTCTTTCATACAAAACTGGTTTGAAATAAGACTCGTTAAGCCTTCAGTTTTTAATTGAACGTAAAGGGAAACAGCTCTTTTGATGATATCATAAGAATTTAATTATATTATTAGTCAAAGATTTTCTATTGTAATCATTTATTTTTATTTTTGTATTATTGTTTATGACAACGTCACTTTTTTTGGAGTTAAATAGAACAAGTGAATTATATTGATTATCTAATCATAACTTCTACAAGCCTTGAATAAACACCCGAGAAAAAAAATGAATAGAAAGATGAAATTATCATATACCGCGCGTCGGCTTTATAAGGGAACCTCGTAACTCAACCTTTTTAACTTCCCATAGGAAGTTATTGTAATGGGTCCGATTTGTCAAATTGAAAATTTTGACATTTCTCGACGTTTCAAGGTCCCTGGAGTCGAAATAAAAGATTTTTAGAAAGATGTCTGTGCGTGCGTGTGTACGTACGTTCGTACGTCCGCGATGTTTTTTTCGTTCGTCCATAGCTCAAGAACCAGAAGAGATATCGACTTCAAATAAATTTTGTTATACAGAAAGATGCAGAAAGGGCTCTCAAGAAAATTGCGTGGGTGATTTTTTTACCATAGCAGTTTAAAAAAAATGTGAAAATTTTGGTTAACCTTAAATATCTCAAGAACCAATGACGCTAGAGACTTGAATTAAATGTTATATAATATATTGTAACGTGATACAAAACAAGTATATTTTTCGAAAAAAATCCAATTAACGTTTTTTTTTTATAAATCAAAAAAACTGAAAAAAAATTTTTTCAACTCGAAAATTTTACGACTTAAATATGATTTGATCTCCAAAACAATTTTGTGCAACGAAGAATAATGTTTTTGACATCTGATAAAATTTTGAGAAAAATCTAATTGACAGTTTTTTTTACAAAAAATAAAAACCTAAAAAAAAACATTACTCAAAGTTGGTAAAAATTGAATTTCGTCTCAAATATCTTTGCAAAACTTTGAAATATTAGCTTTAAACTAATTTTATCTTTCAAAAAAATATTGTTGTCAACATTCAGTAAAATTTTGAAAAAAATCGAATTGACAGTTTTTTTACAAAAAATTAAAAACCTAAACAAAAATTGAACAAAAGTTGGTAGAAATTGATTTTCGACTCAAATATCTTTTCAAAAATTTGAGATAATGGCTTCTAACTAATTTTAACTTATAAGAAATATTGTTTTCAACATTCGATAAAATTTTGAGAAAAATCGAATTGACAATTTTTTTTACAAAAAATAAAAACCTAAAAAAAAACAATACTAAAACTTGGTACAAATTTACTTTCGACTCAAATAGCTTTTCAAAAATTAAAAATATTGGCTTTAAACTTATTTTATTTCACAGAAAATATTGTTTTCGATGTTCAGTAATTTTTTTATAAAAATCCAATAGTCCGTTTTTTCATAAAAAAATAAAATCTACAAAAAATAGTACGCAAATTTGGTAAAAATTGATACATATGGACAAACTTTTAAGCAAGACAAATTGACAGACGGGGTGGGAAGTTATCAGTGTGGGTCGCATCCCAGCCTCTTTTTTCAAAAAGGACATTGGAATGCCATTTTTTAGAAAATTTGTCAGCGGAGCAACCCAGAAAAGTTGAAATCATTCCGAAAAATTGTGAATAGCACGTAACTTCCCTACTACTCTGTTGCCTAGCAAACATTGTTAGTTCAATAAAAATGCAGGTAAGAAAACCTCGTGGTAAGAAAAATTCGTAACTCCATCAAAATATGTATATACGTAATTTGGAACGACATAGAAAATCCGCCATACAAATATTTTGAAAATAACTCAAAACTCGTCGGGGAATCCCAGTTTGTTTTAAGTGCAAGTCGTTTCTGCTGTTTTTTCTTATTATCCATAACATAATTATGAATAATTTTATAAAAGTTTGAACCGGTACAGAATTATGAATTCAAGGGAAAAGCAACTTGTTAACCTGGCTTAAAATAAGACATCTAAATCTTTAAGAGACAGAGATAATAATGTATTTTAAGTATTATGATGGCACATGATTTTCTTTTTCTGATTACATTTTTTTCGAAAAGCTTGTACGAATAGATCTATTTTTGTATAGACAAATATTTAGCTGCAGTAACAGAATGGACGAAAATTTACGAATTTCAAAAAAATGCCAAGACAGCGTTGTAAAATAAATCCAAGCAGAAGGCTTCACACATGTTAAAGAGGTAAGTTTGAATATCGGGGCAGTTAACCCTATAATAGTAGAGCACATTTAAACCTGTGAAGTTTTGCCTGTGGAGGCTCGAAATGAAAACACTGATGACCCTGATTTGACGCTTAATAATTATATCGATGATCCTGATTTCATTCCTTATAAAGCAGATGCTTCCAACACAAAAAAATAAAGAAAAATGGTGCAAAAATCATAATATGAACCTTTTAGCGATCACCGCGTTTCGGTTAGCCTTAACTTATTTTTACAAAAAAAAAAAAAAAATAAGTGCTAGACTTGTGGAGTTTTCGAAGCAAAAAATCTTTTAGAGTACAACCTTAATGTACAAAAGGTGGATGAGACAAGAACGGAAAAAGAGGCCAATAAAATGCGTTCCTGTGAGTAATCTTTCTCAACTTTACTAAAAAAGAAAAAAAAAATCACTAATAAAAAGTACGACTTGCAAGACTTGAAAACATCATTCCCAAGAAATTTTGTATGATAACAGTCCACATCATAACGAATAAAACTTTAGGCATTTATCTCTGTTTTCTTTTTTTTCCTATTTAAAACAATAAAAATCAATTAAAAAGATTTCTTATATAACTGAGTTTAATTTATTTATTATGAATTTATTATTTAATTTGTCAGATAACGTCGTAAATCCAACAAAATAAAGAGTATTATAATTTTTGTTTTAACAACATTATTAGATTTAAAACACTATTTTTAAGTAGAAAAAAACATAAGGATATGTTAAAAATATAAGCTCTGTGAGACATTTTCGTCTCTCCTGCTTAATTTGAATTTGGGAGTTACGAAGTTTCCTTATGAGGCCGAAGATACAATTTTTTTATTGAGTAAAAGGAAATTTTATAGTATTCTGTAGTTACCAGTAAATTGTCTAATATTAAAAAAATTACTAACCAACTAGTAAAACGATGTGTGTAGTTTTTTAATCAAAGATGGGAGATGATGGTGGATCTAAGACAACGTAACGTCTTTTGGAACAGCATTAGAGTTAGGTTTTTCTTTTTTAGATCATCAAATGTTCTCAAATACTTTTAACACTCTGACGTCACTTTGTGACATCAGTTAATGTTTTTAAAAATTAAGCATGAGAAAACAACAATATTTGTAAGATTTATAAACGCTTTGTATTCATACAAGTACCACATAAATTCATATGTTATTTCGATAAAACTGTATCTATATAAAAGGGTTTTCCAAAAAGATATCTTATTTCGAACAGACCGCTATTTAAGCAATTTGAAGATGTCATCTCTTGAAATTTTTTAAGTTTAAAACTACACCATTGATAAAAATATCATTACAAACGCTTCAAAAGCAGCAAATTTAAATTCTTAAAATTCTTTACAAAATTGATGAACATTTAACAGAACTCACTCAGTGACTGTTTGAAAAATTAAAGAACTTATCGTCATATATATTTTTTCGAAAGTAATTACTGAAAATGATGGAAAAGTTAAAACTGTTCCAGTAAATATGTAAAACCAAAAATGAAAAAAATTAAAACCATACGCGTCGCTCAAAATCAGTTTTACAATGTGGCTGATTTTGTCGGTAGTTGTAGATCAGGACGGAAACCTATGGGTAGATTTGTCGATATTGAAAATGCCTAAAATCCATTGAACTGATATCGTTTTCCATTGTCAATAGGTATTTATTTCTCTTAAAAAAATAATATTTGTTTACTATCGCAATGAATTGGAATTTATACATATATACATATATATATATATATATATGTCTTTTGCTACAAACCAAAAGTTATTTGTGTTGTTTTAAGAATACTTACTTTGTATTTGAAATTCCCTTATTAATTTTTAAGCAAAGTTACCTACATAAAACTGTTCATAATCGAACCTTTTTCACTCTTTAATAAATGTCATATGGCGCTAGCTTGGCACTTCAAATTTAAGGAAACATTTTGTGATTTTATTTTGAAGCCAATATTAAGCGATAGCTCCATGTAAAACTCTATTGAAATCAGTAAAACTTTCTTTTTTCAGAAAGCTTCGATGATAATACATATGTGTATTCATTTAGTAGCTTAAACAATTTTCTTATTCAATTATAAAAGAACAGCCTTTGCTTGAACAGCCTTTGCTCTTACATTAGTCATTAACAAAATTTTCGTTTACCATTTTTAAATTTAGTACTATAAAGGAACATTTAATTTGTAAGCCTTACTAAAACTGCACGCATTTTTGAAAGCTGCAAACTATGATTAAGACTATAATACCACCATGTCAAAAATACAGAATTATATCACAGTTTACAATCTTAGCCGTTTTTTATAATATTTTGATTTTATTTTAAAGCCAAGAAAGGCTGGGATGTCTCCCACAATACCCGTGTTTTGTTGGAAAATCTATCAATAGTAAAGTAGGATTTTACACGAATAACAAAAACAATATACGCAGTACGAATACTACCGATAAAAGTTAAAGTAGGGTTTTTGACATTTATACGAGTCTCGAATGGATCTTATGTGATTTCGTTCTCAAATGTTGGTACGATTGATATTGCATTTGTATCTCGATGGCTGTGTTCGTTGAGTAATTGTACATTTGCAATCATGTGTTTTCCATTGGGGAAAAAAATCAATCTGTTAGTGTTGATATTATTTAGTTTAGTTAATGAAAATGGACTAACTTGGCTTATTTTGCAAGAGAAAACAATTGAAAAGATAATGAAGTTTTGCTATGTTTCCACCAAAGGTTTATTTCAGTTTAGATTACATAAATCTTTTTGGTGTTTCCACCGCACAAGAAGATTTAAAAATTATTAAGTTTGACAGCACTTTCTAAAATGCAAATGATGTTTCGATGTTTCTTATGATGTGCAAGTGAGATAGTTTGATTAGTGTTAAACAATGAAGAACTGAATAGTTCAGCATCATATAAGAATATGCTTCCTACTCCATGTGCAATTTTTTTTTTTAATTGGAAAAACAAAACTATATTTTTTGTACACAAACATGCAAATAAACAGACCATAATGCATTATCTGTAAAACCAACTCCTCCACACAGGTTTTTCTTCACAAATTTTGACTCGACTCCGATCCCCGACCGGAATCGAGTCGAATCAAGTTCATTTCAACTCGATTCAGGTATATAAAGAATCGAGGTGAGCTTCAAGCTCGCTTCAACACCACATGTTAATGTAGTAGTCTACGAACAAACCCCCTTCTTGAAGTTTTTATTTTATGTCAAATTGTTTGGTTAAAACTTTGAAATCGACCATTACATTACACAGATGTATTTTCTTGATTTTGATAGTCAACTATCAAAAATCAGCTTAGACGATTTCACCCCTGGTCTGAATGTCGTTTTTTTTTGAAATATTTAGATAAATTATTCTGGCAAATATTCAATTGTATCAACTTTCAAATATAAAAACCGGACTACTGCGTATCGTTTTTTTTGGCAATTTCTCACTGTACTATATATGGAATACCAAAAAAACACAGTTAATGATAACTTTCCATTGATTCCCTTACAAATTTCCAAATGATTTAAATGATACGTGAAACTGTCATTAAAAGAATTACAATACTTAATTAAAGTTTAGGCTGTTTTGCTTCGAAGAAATCTAAGACGTCAATTAATCAAATAGTATTTTTTATTAGACTTTTATATTTGTATAAACACTGTCAATTGGATTTTAGAAATTTTAACTACAATATTTTTTATAAGTTCAAAAAGTTTAATATATCAGTTTTTAAAGATATCACTTCATCACTTGTAGCTGTCAACTCCATTTTTCTTAAAAGTTTAACAAAAATTTCATTGTCTGTACTAAAAAATCATTCCTAAAGGCAATATATCTTTCGTTTGTAAAACATTATGTTTTATTTATAAAAAATGAATATTACTTTAGTTATTTTGTGGATAATATCATAATGTGTAAAATAAAAGTAAATTTAACTTAAACAACTACTAAGTCTTTTCTAGTTTATCCCGAACATACAGACCATCTATAGATCTTGAAACACCGAATTTTTTTTAAATTTCCAATTTCACAAATCGGTACGTTTACAATACCTTCCTATGGAAAGTGAATAATGGATAGTGAATAACTCACTATCAGAATGTTATCAAACATTTAATAAAATTTTGTCTCCTTTTTTTTTTTTTTGAAATGTGTACTAACATACATTTCAAAAATCACCCTATTAAAAAACAAGCAATAAAATTGTATGCGCATACGTTTGCAAACACGTTTGCATACACCACTAAACAACCCCTTTATCTATATTATCTTATTCTTGACGTATAATATCGACCTGTAGTATATCAGCTACTGGAATTTAAAATCCTTTTTTTTAAGCTAACACCTTCGTCAGAACAAACAAACAAATCTAAACACAAGAGATGATAACGCACAATCGATTTAAACACACGCAAAAAGATAAAGTTCTCTATCAATATAAAATTTACAATATTTACATAATGACACAGATATCTCTCTACCCCCACTTAAGGTCCTTTGTTGACACATAAATTGAAATTGCCTTTTTAAAAGAGAATATTTAACATTTTAATATATACATGTGACTTAGGCTGTGTCTCAATAGCGCATGCAACATGTCAAAATAGGTAAAGTACAAAATGTAGTAAATATATAAAATATGAAGTAGGTAAGTCTTATAACTCTACACAGCAGGAATCCAATGTAAAGTGAAAGGTGGTAAAAACGAATCGTGACCAACAGCTTTATAGTCATTATTGCTATTGCTGGTAATTGTGGCCACTTAATTTACATATATTTACCATAATAAACTAACCACCCGCACTAAAACCTTCGACACGGCCGTAGACAGGATTCTACTTCAAAGGGGCATCATTAATGCGTATAGCCTACTTTAAGGCCTATGGTGGCATTTATTACAACCCTCCTCTATAGCTACGTACGTTGGCTTCAAATAATGAGTTTTGTCCTGGTTAAAGCTGATTGTTCAAAGTTGGTGAGAAGTGGTGCGGTCACAAAAAACACGCATCCTGATTAATTAACTACAAAACCACCCTTAAAATGCATACAACGAAGTTTTGTGCTTGAATTTCCTCTTCCTTCAATTTAGAGTTCACTTTAAAAAAGTAATTCTTCTGACCACAACCTGTGGAAATAAAAGTCTGATGGCTTTATAAAATAGTCAACCCCAAAACGTAGGAAGGACAGCGTTTTCAGAGATGGCTATCTTTTCTTTTGCATTTGAATGACACGAGACTGCATTCAGAGAAACTTGAACTTATCGCGTGGTTTTCAAAACAAATTTTTACCTGTGTTTTATTTGTATTTATGTTTCTGTATTTTCAAATTAAATGCAGGTAGATATGTGGCAAAATATTAAAGCTAGTCATTGTGATATTGATTTTTTCGTTAGTGTCATAAAAACAAAAGGGAAGGGGAACATATTTTGACAACTCTAATTATAGGTTGTGAGGATATATTTTTTTCGAAGTGAATTTAAATACAAAATTATGACTGGTATAGTTAATTTTGTCAGTTCGTGCAATGGATTCAAAATGATTGTCTGATTGGACTTTTGTTCTGAAGTGAAATAAACTTATTGCATGCGCATTTCCTTAGACAGAAGAAAAAGACATCTACCTATAGGTGATTTTATGACTTCAGGCTGGAAAATAACTGCTATTTTTTTCCAAATCACCATTAGCCGATAAAAAAAACATTTAATTAAATAAAATAGTTTAAGGAAAAACAGCAAAATCCCACGTGCCTTAAAAGTTTAATTTAAGCGAAAACGTACAAAAAACCCAAATTTCATATATTTTTAGTAATTTTAAGCTTTGTTCGATAAACTTTATGTATAGCAATATTTATTTATCACATATCATATCATATCATATCACATATCACACCATTTCCAAAACCTACTGTCCAATAAGTTCATATTTGCCTATGCAGAAACCTTGGTTATTGAATAAACTTTGGTATCTGAAATAGACACTAATAAAATAAAAATCGTCCTTCAAAAAGTCAAAGATGGAAAAACACTAGGTGAAGACAGAATTCCGTATGATTCAAAAATGGAACACCGACTTTTACTAATAAACAAAAACTACTTTTCAACAACATTTCAACAACCAGCATCATTCCCTCTTCGTTCAAAAAGTCAGTTATTTTCGCTATTCATAAAAGAAAGGTGATCCAAACGATGTTGCAAATTACCGGGGAATTTAATTTATGAACGTTTAAGCCAAGATATTTTGCGAGATTCTAATGAACAGATTAGAAAAATGGGTTGATGATAACAACATATTAACGGACTTCCAAGCAGGATTCAGGAAAAATTACAGTACAGTGGACCAGATATTTGAGTTAACGTCGATTGTGAAAGCATTCCAAGGAAGAAATAAAAAGATCTACTAATTTTTTTTTAAGTTGAGAAACGTTTTAAAGAATATGTATACTGGTACAGAAGCAGCAGTATGGGATGGATCTTTGTTCACACAATGGTTTGATACTGATACCGGTGTTAAACAAGGATGCCTTCTGAGTGCTTTGCTATTTGCATTATTTATAAATGATATTGGCAAGTATATGTCTAATGGAATAAGGATCGCTAATCGTAACGGGTTATCCATTTTGCGGTTTCAAAACTGTATAGGGCTAGAATTCAATATCTGTCAAACAAAGTTGCTAAAGCAATTTTTTTTTGTCAGTAGAAAGTCTGCCATTTGCGAAAATGGATCGCTTAATTATCGCACAACACTTACAAATTGTAAAAATCTACTACAAAATCCCCACATTTCGTGCTTTAAGAGGAAATTATGGTTTACATAATCGTCCAACCACGCAAACAATTGGAAACATTGTGAAGAAATTTGAAGAGACATTTTTTTCGCTCGCACCACTGAAAATTTCGCTGCTGTAAGCTGTAAGACCCGAATGTGTCGATTCCTCGTCGTCGTTCTCAGGAATAAGAACTGTCTTTCGGCACATTATAGCGTATTTTGCATTTGGACCTACATCAACATTCATATAAAGTCCAGCTCACACAACAACCGAAGCCAGCTGACCATTCACACCGTGCGTCGTAGATAAGTCGAATGGCTGCTTGAACAACAGGCGCTGGACGCCGATTTTTCGAACAAAATTTTCAGTGACGAAGCACATTTCTCACTCGGAGGGTATGTTAATAAAAAAATTGTCGTATTTGGGGGAGGCCATTACATCCAAAAAAAGTCACTGTTTGGTGCGCTCTTTGGTCCGGAGGTGTAATTGGACCTTACTTCTTCGAAAACGACGATGGACTGGACTGACTATCAAAGTAAATTCGGAACGTTATGGTCACATAATAACCGACTTTGATTTTCCTGCTATTGAAGAATATGACTTGGAGAATATGTGCTTTCAACAAGTCGGTGCCATATACCACACAACTCGAACGAATGGGGCTTTATTGCAAGAGAAATTTCCTGGTGGCGATATCAACTGGCTACCAAGATCATGTGATTTGACACCGCTAGACTTTTTTTGTGGGGCTACCCTAGAAGAGTTGATGTTTGCAACAATTCGCTTGGTGATCATTTAAATGATGTAGTGTTGCACACATAATTTTAACGTTCAAACTTTATAATAAAAAAGGAACGTCATGAAAAAAAATATTTTATACGTGTTTAATTAACTTCCCATAGGAAGTAATTGTAATGGGTCCGATTTGTCAAATTGAAAATTTTGACATTTCTCGACGTTTCAAGGTCCCTAGAGTCGAAATAGCTCAAGAACCAGAAGAGATATCGACTTCAAATAAATGTTGTTATACAGATAATAAGGCAGAAAGATGCAGAAAGGCTTTCAAGAAAATTGCGGGGGTGGTTTTTTTACCATAGCAATTTAAAAAAAACTGAACATTTTGGTTAACCTTAAATATCTCACGAACCAATAACGCTAGAGACTTGAATTAAATGTTATATTATATATTGTAATGCGGTACCAAACAAATATGTTTTTGGAAAAAATTCCAATTAACGGTTTTTTTTATAAATAAAAAAAAACAGAAAAAAATATTTGTCACCCCTAAAATTTTACGAACAAAAAATGATTGTATCTCCAAAATAATTTTGTGCGACAAAGAATAACGATTTTGTTATCAGGTAAAATTTTGAGAAAAATCGAATTGACAGTTTTTTTTATAAAAAATAAAAACCTAAAAAAAAAACATTAACCAAAGTTGGTAAAAATTGATTTTCGACTCAAATATCTTTTTAAAAATTTGAGATTATGGCTTGCAACTAATTTTATCTTATAAGAACTATTGTTTTCAACATTCGAAAAAATTTGAGAAAAATCGAATTGACAGTTTTCTTACAAAAATTAAAAACCTAAAAAAAATTAACAAAAGTTCGTAAAAATTCATTTTCGACTCAAATATCCTTTTAAAAATTTGAAATGTAGGCTTCAAATTAATTTTATTTTATAAAAAAGTATTGTTTTTAACATGCGATCAACTTTTGAGAAAAATCGAATTGACAGTTTTTTTTTAATAAAAATGTAAAAACTTGGTAAAAATCTACTTTCGAATCAAATATCTTTTCAAAAATTAAAAATATTGGCTTCAAACTTATTTTATCTCACAGAAAACATTGTTTTCGACATTCAGTAATTTGTATAAAAATCCAACAGTCAGTTTTTTTCATAAAAAATTAAAACGTTAATGCAACTAAAATTGGTAAAAAATGGTTAACGACTAAAAAATAGATTTTTAAATCAAACTACATATTTCGTCATATGCAAAATATTATTGGTTATTTTTAAATTTTTTAGAATAATTTAACTTAGGTATAACTTTTTTAACAAAAGTCGAAAACCTACAAACCTTTTAAGCAAGACAAATCGAATGATGGGTTGGAAAGTTATCAGTGTGGGTCGCATCCCAGCCTCTTTTTTACGTTTAGATACTTTTAAAACCGCAAAATGGATAATTTACCGATCTTTGTCAATTGGAAAATCTTAAACAGTGTAAAACTTAACACTTCAAAAAAGTCTATGCTGTTTTGCATTTGTATTTGATTTGGCTGTAATCTATAAATTCTTTATTCCCAATAATTGAGTCTCATTGATATAATTTAATGGCTTTAAAAGTAGTATAGTCTAATTGGACAATTTTAATCTCTTGATCACAGTTACCATGCATCATGTCTGGCATTTTAAATAGCTGGAATGTAGTTTACCGTTAAGTCTTCGGACGTACTGCCAAGTAAAGATACAATTTTCTTAGCCGTACCCCACGAATGTGGAATGCTTTATCCAACTCAATATTTCATATTCTAATATCTAAAAATTCAAAACCTTATGCGTCAATACATCTTTTAAATTCTATCTTACGTTTAAAACGGTTTGCTTTTTATTTAATCAATTTAAGAGTAAAACTGAACCCTAGGAAATTAAATCTGTTTAACTTTATTTTCTGGATTTTTTTTTTTTTTTAACCTAAAAGTGGTTTAAGAGTAATCCTTTATATTTTTTTAAATTTTCAAATATAAAAGAACTAATATAATTTAATCTTGTTCTTCATTGTTTTTCAATAACTCATTTGCAAAATATTTTATTTTAAATTAAAATTTTAAAAAGTTATTAATAAAATAAGTCCAACTATCACAAGCCATATTTTTCACTAAAACTCACAAAATATCAGCAATACATTTTACATTTTAATACCAAAAATGATCATACAATTTTACTTTAGTAAATCTTATTCTTAAAACTCTGTTTTGAAGTTTATTTTTGAAAGTCTTTTTTAAATCGTTTTTGAAAGTGTTAAAAATTGACTTTAAGTAGTTTTTGTTTTTTTTTTGGTTTTGTTAAACTTTTTAGTATTCGCGTAGCAACTCAATTTTTAATAAATCACTTTCCACATATAATTTTTAAAACCCGTTTTGTTTTCCATATACACTCTTGTTGACAAACAATATTACACCATGTCGAAATAGTAACAAAAATTGCCCAAAAGTTTGATCTCAATCATTTTAGAGGTTGGATGTTTCAAAGACATAATTTAACCATTTAGCAAAAAAAAAGTAAATAATGTTTTATCTTTTTTGACCAATTGACCTAAAAAAAATTAAAAAAAAAAACAATAATTATGAGCTCATCACTCTTCTTTTAAATGTTTCGTAAAAGACAAACATCAACATCCGATCTTCATATGTCAAAAGTCAACTAACTCATATCAGCCACTTAATCAATTTCAGTCCTTCAAAATCTTTGTCAGTATCAAATAAATCACAAAAAAAAACATTCACTTATTTTGAAGGTGTAACTCTCATCAGTAAAGTCAAATTCTGACAACAAAATTCATAGCCATTGACACTTTCCTTAAAATCTTAAGTAAATTATGGTGCAAATATACAAATACCCAAAACATAAATTCAGCTAAACTTTGAAAGGGTATAAGACTTAAATTCAAATAAAATTTTGAACCTTTCAATTTTATCTGACACAAGTATAATTAATTGCAATCGTTTTTGAAAGGCAACACATTATTTTGAACTTTTCTAACGCACCATATTAGACATTTAGAAATAGACAGAAATCAAAATACAAATATTTACAGAAGGGGGGGACTCTCAGCAGCTATACATATGGATAGAAGACGATGGGCGTTTCAAAGTTGTCTGTTTTTTTTTTGTCAGCACTCGTGCAGATATCGTTCCCCTCTTATACCAACTTCTATAAGTGAAACTGAATAAAAAAAGTTAGTCTAAAATTTGCCTGTTTAAGCGGCTTTCACTTGATGCAGACAACTTTTTAAATACAAGTCGCGAGTATATCTCAACAGCAGAAAATATTAATATTTGTTTTTATTTCGAAATGACACTTATAAACATGCCTTCGTCTAGATATCTGTCCATCTATCTAGATACTTGTACCTACCTTTTGCTATATACTGTTATGTTATGCGTGCGGCATTAGAAATATCTATTTAAACAAATTCCATGTTATTTGGAGGCTTACATGGCTCTAGCTATGGTGTATTTTAGACAGAGTTTACCCACCAACAACAAATGATCGATCACTTCAAAAACTGTTCTCCTTGCTTTTATTTTTTGATTTTGCTGCTACACTTTTACAATCGATGGCATTGTGAATTTATGAGTGTTAAAAATAAATAATATATGAAAAATGCTTAAGTACATAATATGAATTATATTTATATTTAATTCAATCAATGATTTTTGTTTTGCATAAGTTTTGGGACAAAAATGACATGTAACACTTGCGCAAATATATCAATTGATGTCTGGGGGCTGCACTTGTGTCTTGTTTTTCATTGGACCGTGAAAATTCAAATTTTATTTTTTCTGTCAATTCACTGAAACACAATAATATAATAAAATGAAATGAAATGCAGACCGCAAAGACAGAAACTTTTTCTTTAAATACCTATTGTTTAAGGCTCTGCGAGTATATTTTGCAATCTTTACCATTCTCAAATAAAAAAACGGTTGAAAGAAAATAAGTCACAAACTTAATTGAATTGTCGAAAAACTTTTCTTATCAATTTTTTGTTGTTTTTGTAGGTTTTCGTGTTTTGTTCAAAAAGTTGTCAGTTGAATTTTTCTAAGAAATTAACTAAAAATACCAACAACCTTTTGCATATAACGAAATAGCATAATTTCAAAATCAATTTTTGTTAACGAGAAAAACAATTTCTACTTAATTTAGTATTTTAAAAGTTTTTATTTTTTATTTTATTTAAAAGTTTTTATTACTTATGTTAACAAATACAGATTTCATTTTTCTAAGAAAATTTAGCACAGAACGAAATCATTTGAAGTCAATACCTTCATTTATTCGCAAGATATCGATAATCGAACATAACTTTTTACCAATTTTGCGTATTTTTTGTTGGTAGATTTTAATTTTTTATGAAAAAACTGACTATTGTATTTTTATAAATATTTTACTGAATGTAGAAAATAATATTTTCAGAAAATAACATTTTCTACTAATAATATTTTCTACAAGATGAAATTAGTTTGAAACAAATAAAATAAATTTTTGAAAATACATTTGAGTCGAAAATCAATTTTTACCAACTTTTAGTAATGCTTGTTTAGGTTTTTGTTTTTCTTAAAGACATATCTCTTAAATTTTTGTATTTATTAATGTTATGCATTTAGTCAAATTCAGCAAAAAAATATGAGAATTTATTGAAAAAAATGATTTGGCGGCCTGTACATTCCCGTTGATGAGAGTTAAGGATAAATCTTAATACACAAATTTTAGGGCCTTCAATTATGAGAAAAACCATTCACTGGGACTTTATGGCTATAAAATGTGGAGGAGAATAATTTCTTATGGCGAATTAAAAAACAAAAAAAAAAGGCTGGGATGCGGCCCACACTGATAACTTCCGTGTCGTCGATTTGTCTTGCTTAAAAGTTTGTAGGTTATCGTGTTGGGTTAAAAAAGTTGTCAGTTGAATTATTCTTAAAAATTTCAAAATAACCAACAATTTTTTTCATATAAAGAAATAGTTTAGTTTCAAAATCTAGTTTTGTTAAATAGATTTTTAGTCGAAAACAAATTTTTACCAATTTTGGTAGCATTTTTTAAAAATTTTATATATTATAAACAAATACAAATTGAATGAATGAAATTAATTTGAGAGATATCGAGAACCGAACATCAGTTTTTACCAAATTTGCGTACTATTTTTTGTAGATTTTAATTTTTTATGAAAAAACGAACCCTTGAATTTTTATAAAAAATTACTGAATATCGAAAACAATATTTTCTGTGAAATAAAATAGCTTTGGAGCCAATATTTTTAATTTTTGAAAAGCTATTTGAGTCGAAAATAAATTTTTACCAAGTTTTAGTATTGTTGTTTAGTTTTTTTTTAGGTTTTTATTTTTTTTAAGAAAAACTGTCAATTCGATTTTTCTCAAAATGTTATCGAATGTTACAAGCAATATTTCTTATTAGATAAAATTAGCTTGAAGCCAATATCTCAAAGTTTTAAAAAGATATTTACGTCGAAAAACAATTTTTACCAACTTTTATTACATTTTTTTTTTGAGGTTTTAAATTTTTTGTAAAAAACTGTCAATTCGATTTTTTTCAAAATTTTATTGAATGTTGACAACAATTTTGTTTGGAAGATAAAAGTAGTTTCAAGCTATTATCTCAAATTTTTGAAAAGATATTTGAGTCGAAAATAAATTTTTACCAACTTTTGTTAAAATTTTTTTAGGTTTTCATTTTTTTGTAAAAAAACTGTCAATTCGTTTTTTTTTCAAAATTTTAGTGAATGTTGACAATAACATTTTTTGAAAGATGAAAGTAGTTTATAGCAAACTTCTCAATGTTTTGAAAAAATATTTGAGTCAATTTTTACCAACTTTTATTAATTTTTTTTTTAGGTTTTTATTTTTTGTAAGAAAAACTGTCGATTCGATTTTTCTCAAATTTTTTTCGAATGGTAAAAACAATATTTCTTTTAAGTTAAAATTAGTTGGAAGACATAATAAAATATTTGAGTCGAAACTTTTTTTTTTTAACCAACTTTTGTTAAATCTTCTTTTAAGTTTTTATTTTTTGTAAAAAAAATTGTCAATTCGATTTTTTTCAAAATTTTACTGAACGTTGACAACAATATTTTTTAAAAGATAAAATTAGTTTAAAGCCAATGTCTCAAAGTTTTGAAAAGCTATTTGAGTCGAAAATCAATTTTTACCAACTTTTGTTAAATTTTCTTTTTATTTTTTGTAAAAAAAATTTCAATTTGATTTTTCTCAAAATTTTTCTAATTTTTAAAAACGTTATTTGTTGTTGCACAAAATTGTTTCGGAGATAAAATCATTTTGAATTCGTAAAATTTTCGACGTGACAAATTTTTTTTTTCAGTTTTTTTTTTGATTTATAAAAAAACCATTAATTGGATTTTTTGGGAAATAAATATGTTTGGTATCACGTTACAATGTATTACATATAATTTAATTCAAGTCTCTAGCGTTTTGGGTTCATGAGATATTTAGGGTTAACCAAAATTTTCACTTTTTTTTAAACTGCTATAGTAAAAAACCACCCACTCAATTGTCATGAGAGCCCTTTCTGAATCTTTCTGCCTTATTATCTGATAACAAAATTTATTTGAAGTCGATATCTCTTCTGGTTCTTGAGCTATGGACGACGAACAAACGTCGCAAACGTACGGACGTACAGAAATCTTTCTAAAAATCTTTTATTTCGACTCTAGGGGCCTTGAAACGTCGAGAAATGTCAAAATTTTCAATTTGACAAATCGGACCCATTACAATAACTTCCTATGGGAAGTTAAAAAAAATACCGCCGTCCTCGCCGTCAGCCAAAAATCTACACCAAACATTTGATCTGTTGATATGAATTATACGCTCTTGCATCTCATCTCGATAGGTTTCGTCCAAAATTTGATTTGTTTAAATTTGCACTTGTTCAGAAATGTGCGGTGATGTTGCTCCGACAAAAAACACATTCTGAGAAAACAATTTTATCATATGCCCAGTTTGATAAACGATATAAATATCCTCTTAAGCTTAATTTTATATAAAAAACAGCTTTACAAATTTCAGTCATCAACCGCTATCAACTGTCAGTGTCCCTTTGTGTTTAACTCAAAATTTGGGGGAAACTACCTTTTTTTAATTCGATAATATATTAGCTTTAATAATAACTTTTTTGCTACCATTTGAAAAGAATTTAGAAAAGTACCATTTTTCATGTCATTTCAGCTTTCTTTTATCAATCAAGCGCAAACAACAATTTTGAGACCGCATTAGCCTGTTCAAAAATCAAAGCTTTTTTCAATTTATTAACAAAGATAAAGAAGATTACACACTCAATCTAAGCCTCAATTTAAGAACCTTCTCTATTGAAACACTTAGCTTATTAATTTGTATATAATTTAGATACCTTATGAATTTATAAATATCAAATTAACTTTCAAAATCTGGAATAAGAATAGATAAGGGATGTTATAGCCAACAAGGACCTTTTTCAATTCAATTTCTATAAAGGAATAAAACCAAGTATACATAATTAGGTATAATCGACTAAAGTGTCAATGACACAGAATATACATAAAGGGGGAGCTTCAAGTTGTTGTTAATTTCCTTAAAATATCCAAGTAATCTTCTGGGTAATCCTGGCGAATTTAAAGTGTCACATTGTCAATTTTATATTACGTATAAGAGAAAAGGATATCAATTTTCGGTAAAAATATAAAGAGTACGAATACGTAAAGGACCAACTTGAATAGAATGAGGAAAATTAAAAAGAAAAATGGTAATCTCTCTTGGTTGTATATGTTCCTATAGAATATTAATACTATGTACCTATGTATGTATATAGAGGAAATTTAGGGACATCTTTACAATATATGTACATATACATATAATATATAGAAAAATTATATATTTACAAAAAAGAGTATGCATTGTATATAGACACACAAAAAACAAACACAATTTAGCCATACAATAGGGGAGGGTGAATAATATAGAATTTATACATTTTTTGGTGATCCGTCATGTTGTCAGACTGAATTATTCGAATTAAGATTTCACCATACAGAAATTTGTTGCAGATGGAACTATAAACAAAGATATATGTTGTATAAAAGCAAGAAGTTATGGTTAAGAGGGTATATACGTTAACAGCTGACGAAAGAACTCTTGAAATGCTTTAATTTTGTATAAAATTAAGATCTCTAGGATTTAAGATAGATCTTTTTGTTGGAATTACATGAATCTGGAAAATCAAATATAGCTTCGTTTTGTGACTTTCTTTCAGATATTATAAGAAATCTTTGCCTCTTTTTATCTTATTTTTATTTTTATTTCCATTTTTTGTATTTTCATTATTAAAATCAAAAAGTGAAAGAAACAGATATAATTTAGTTTTTGGTTTGAAAATGGTATATTTTAGTTTTGAATATTTAAAATATTAACGGCCAATTTCTTAACAAAGTTTTAGTCTCTAAAGCTCGTTTAATTTTTAAATTAGAATTTAATTGAGTTCTACCTTATTTCTTCATCAAGTTCTTAAGCTTTAGAACTCCGATTTAGATCTCAGTTTGGGATAGAACTTCGATTTATTAGACCCTCAAAATTTGGGCGTTTAGGATATTCGGTTTAGCAATGTTTTTATTTCTTCAAAGGCCCAACTTTTAGATTAATTTGGGTTTTTGATTAAATTTAAGAACACAAGGTCTTACATGTGCAATATTTAAATATTTTTAGAATGTACATAAACATGGACGGTTTGCGATAATGTCATAATGTAAAATGTTGTGGATGTTGATAGTTTCATAGAGTGTAAAATGTACATAAGCATTTCAACCCAATAAACTTCTATATCTACTTTTCGTGCGCTTTATTTTAGTTTTGCATATTTTTTAAATCAAAAGGTGGGAGGGATAAAGTATAATGACAACGACTATTGAGACTGCACTATCTATTTGATTTAAGAGATATTTAAATTATGTCGAGAAATAACATCTTATCTAAAATAATCAATATTCCATGGACAACATCATGACTAGATAAAGATTTTTCATCTCGACAATAATTTCTTTTTCTACTGATTTTATGAAACTGTTTAATATTATACTTTCTATGATTTAAATTCCATGCATCATTATGATATTTTAGGAATTGCAAGCCTTGAGACCAATTTTATTTTGATTTTTATTCAAGTAAAATAAAAATTGAAACACGAGTACATATATGTATGTATGCATAGGTATACTCGTATGTACATACATATGTACATGTATTCATACATACATACATACATGTTTACAATTATCAAAAAAGAATAATTTTTAATAACACAAATCGTAAACAATATCCAATAAGACGCGAAAACACGATTTATATTTCGAAAAAAAGGGGAGAATATCAAAACCAAAGCCTTAAATAAATGTACACTCGAACAAAAACTGACTGATTTTATTTAAATTTTGTTCGTAAAATGTTAGAAATTTGAGTCAGAACTATCTGCGGGGTGATACAAAAATAGCAAAATTACGTTAGAACTTAGTTCCATTCAACTGAGATCTAAAATTGCTATAGAACTCAAAAATGATTTTAAAATGAATTCTACAGACATAATTAGATGTGAAGAAATGCTCGAGTTCTAAATATTTTTAAAATGAAATTCCATAGATAAACGGTCCTGTATGCATCGAAGGGGAGTGGAGGAGAAGATTGAACGACGAGCTGTACGGGCTGTACAGCGACGTAGACTTAGCCAGAAGGGTAAAAGTCCAACGACTAAGATGGCTGGGTCACGTAGAGCGCATGGAAACCAATGCTGCAGCCCGAAAAGTCTTCGAATCCACACCCACAGGACAGCGCAGTAGAGGAAGACCGCAAATCAGGTGGCGCGCACAAGTGAAAGGTGACCTCACCCGACTCGGAGCGCGAAACTGGAGACATCTATAGCTAGGGACCGAGCTAGATGGAGAAGTTTGTTGGGTGAGGCCCTAGTTCACACAGGACTGTAGCGCTAGCTTAAGTAAGTAAGATAAACCGAGAATTACTAGATCGATTTTTTTTATTTAGAACCAACAAACTGTGTATTTAAAATTTTATTCAACTAACTTTTTGTATTTTTTTTTCTCATCAGGAATGAAAATCAAAAGGCTAAGTTTTTTGCTTGGGCGTATTTCACTTTTAAGCTCTCAATTTTTAGCATTTAACAAGTTAAAAGTATGCCATTCGTAGAAATGAAGCGATACACATTTCAGCAATGCATTGAAATTGAAAAACTAACTACCAAACTAGTTGGAACCACTTTAAGGCCATCCTGAAGCACTTTAACAGCTGGAATTAGTGTAAAGGGCTTTTTGTTTAGAGGTACCGAACTTTGAAATGTAATAAAACAAATATAATTATATTAAATGGACACGAAATGTACATTACATTTAATTTTGAAATACAATCTCCGAGAATTATAATTTCAATATGATTTCTTACATGTGAACGCAATGTAGTCTAATTTTCGATTACTTTGTCCACCATTTGTGGCCGTATATCAGCAAAACTATCGGGATTGTTGTATTAAGAGTGGCCAATCCTTTCATTCTTATCGGCTAAGATTTGCGACTTGCGACAGAAAATAGTCAAGCGAAGGGCGTTAAGTACTACGATCTTGGAGGCCAATTCACTGGTACGTAAAGTGAAAATATGAGATTTATAAATATTTTCTCCAATAAATCAATTGTGTCAGGAGATGTGTAACATGCTGCGCTGCCTTGTTGAAAAGCTGTTGCACGTCATGGTTGTTGAATTGATGAACGAAAAAATGAGTAATTATCGCCCTATAGCGGTGAAATTTGAATCTACTGTTCTAGTCAGTATTGTTTTTAAAGAATCAAAGACCAATTATTTCACCAACCCATAAACAAAGCAAACAGTCAGTTTTTGTTGATGTAACGGTGTCTCAACACACACTTGAGGAATATCCTTACTCTAAATACGGTGGACGAAATTCCTACGATACGTTTTTCAAATATTACCATTTTCAAAACAAATTAGTACAATTTGAAAACCTTGTTCAGGTGTCAGCCAAATTAAACTAAATATAAATCACCTGACAGCTGACAAAATGGCCGCCAATTAAAATAGTGTTGTCAGCTTAAAGTTTTATAAGTCTAATAATAACGCCATTTAGGGGAAAATTAAAGCTATCATTAATTATCATTATTGAAACCAATCATTGGAATTTTTTTGGCAGGTCGTTTAAGGCGGTCATTAAAAAGTTTCTGCCATTGAAACAAATTTCCTGATTGAAATCATTGAAATTGTATGGAATTGGAACTAAAATCAGTATAACGATTCGTTTTACTTTTGAACATAAAAGTATTAGCTGTTGAGGAAAATTAATATTAATCCGGAAAATAGAAAAATACATTTTTAGCGAAAATAAAGGCGCAATTAAACTTTGTTTCTCAAATAAAATTCTTTGTATGATTTCCGATGGAACACTAAATAATTTGCACTCAAATCAAATGGAAACACAGTCCAATATCTATTTTACAAAATGTACGGATTGATTTCAATAATAGCTAAAACTGGCCCCTTAGTGATGAGGACCATTTCAAAACGGAATTATTGTTGAAAAGCCTCTCCTTCCTCAACGTATAACTGTGCTGTGGTTTTTGGGCTTGCGATGGCATGGTGGCGTGATTTGATCTCACTTATTTAAAATTGAGGCTTGTGCATTGTGCAACTTCTACAGTGAATGAATTGCCCTATGATGCTAAGAGTTTTGATTTTTCTGACCGCGTTACTTCTCGATAAGGTGATCACAATCGGCCACCAAGTCTTGTGATTTAAAATGAAATGAACATTTGTGTATTAATTTCTCTTAAACAAAACTAGTTTGTTTTTAAAACAAAGTAAAACCTTTTATTGGAAAGGCCGTTTTAGACAATTTAAGCCTTTTGAATTCAATTGGTACGTCTTTAAAAATATCAATTGTAAATTTGTTTATATTGTTAATACAAAAGTTCCAAAACTGCAATTAAAAATTTAATGTTGGAGGTAGGACGTCTAAAACAAAATATCAAACAGCTTAAATACCAACATAACCAACATTTTTAATTCCACCTTTTAACTATTATAGCTTCAAAAAGTTCCCATCACAATAACAAGAGGCAAAATGACTCAGTAAATATTGTTAGTCATTCTTCAGGCCAAATTGAATTATCATTCAATTGAAAGCGTTAATAAAAATGGGAAGCTATTGTCTGTCAAATTGTTCGCTACTATTTTTCAACTCTTTTTATTTCTTTTTTTGTTAAATTTGACTGTGTATTTAATTGGAATTTATTTCGACTCAAATAAAAGCAATTCAATTAATGAAAAGAAATAATTTTAAAGGGCCTCATGATAAAGCTTCAAATAGAAACTTGTTCATTTTTGAAATATGTACTCTTTTCTTCATATTTTGTGTGTATGTACTTCTATATCTATTGCTGCGGCATGTTTAATTTTATTTTGACTTCAAAGAACCCGCTTCTGTCGGATTTTGACATGCATATAGCTTATAACAGTCACCGATAAGGAACTTCTGTGCTTTGATCTATTCAAAATTTCAATTTGATGGGCCTGTTATGTGTGTTACGTACATACGTTGTACATATTTGTGTGGTTCATTCAATCTTTACTGAGTTAACTGTTCTATTGTTGTAATTGGCCCATAAATTCTTAAGTTTTTTGGAACTATTCAAAATTCATTACTGCGCTTGATATTGACAAAAGTTAGCTTATTTCGATAGCTAATAGTAATTGAAAGGGAATAACATATTATATTGTGTCAAGTTTTGACTAAAAAAGAACTTAACTTAGCCAAAGTGAGTACATTTTAATACAAATTAAATCACACGAATGGATCGCATAGTTATACTTCCTCTTTTATGGCTCAAAAAGGTCAATTAAATCTTATTTTTTTAAAATGTTTAGACACATTTTATAATAATAAAAGCTAAGCCCAATTTCTGTACAAAATTTGTGTTCAATTTCTGTATGTTAAAAGTTGATACGTATACTGTTAATTCAATGTTTCTCAAAATTTTACCAGATGTCAAAAACGTTATTCTTCTAAGCATATAATTATTTAGGAGAAAAAATCGTTTTTTGTTCCTAAAATATTCAAGGTTACAATAATTATTTTTTGTCAGTTTTTTTGATTTGTAAAAAAAATCGTTAGTTGAATTTTTTTCAAAATTTTATTAATTTGATATCAAGTCACAATATAACGGGTTATCCATTTTGAGGTTTCAAAAGTATAGGGCTGGAATTCGACATCTGTCAAACTAAGTTGTTTAGCCAATTTTTTTGTCTGACATTTATGAAAATGGATCGCTTAACTATATACTCGTAGCACAACGCATAAAAATTGTTAAAACCTACTACAAAATTGGTGATTCTGCCACAGCCAAATATTGTGCTTTAAGAGGAGATTATGGTTTAAATAACTACGCAAGCAATTGGCAAAATTGTGGAGAAATTTAGAGAGGCTGGATTGGTTACAGATATTGTAAGGCCTGTGCATCATAGTTTCGCTCGTACCACTGAAGTTGCCGAAGAACCGAATGTGTCGATTCCTCGTCCTTCTCAGGAATTAGGACTGTCTTACGGCATATTATGGCGTATTTTGCATTTGGATCTTCACCTACATCCATATAAAGTCCAGATCACACAACAACTGAAGCCAGCTGACAACGATGTAGATACGTCAAATGGATGCTTGGACAACAAGCGGTGGACAGCTATTTTTTGAAAAAAATTTTCTTCAGAGGCGAAGCACATTTCTCACTCAATGGGTATGTTAATAGACAAAACTGTCGTATTTGGGGTTCTGAAAAACCTCAAGTAATTGAAGAGAGGCCATTACATCCACAAAAAGTCACTGTTTGGTGCACTGCGCTCTTTGCCCGGAGATGTAATTGGACCTTAATTCTTCGAAAACGACAATGGAACTACTGTCGGAGCGTTATGGTCATAATGATAACCGACGTTTTTTTCCTGCTATTGAAAATAAGACTAGGAGAATATGTGTTTTCAACAAGACACATACCACACAACTCGAGCGAATATGGCCTTATTGCAATAGACATTACCTGGCCGAGTAATTTTTCGTCGTGGCGATATCAACTGGCCACCAAAATCATGCGATTTGACACCACTGGACTTTTTGTTGTGCGACTACGTGAAAGACCGTGGTCATGCAGATAAACTCTTGAGCACTTAGAAACCAAGTTATGGCTGAGATACTGCCTAAAACTAACTGTCTAAAAGCGTCGAAAATTACCTCACAATCGATGCTTGCAACGCTTCGCGTGGTGGTCATTTAAATGATAAAGTATTTCACACATAATGTCAACGTTCAAACTTTATAATAAAAAAGAAACATTATGAACAAAAATATTTAATATGTGTTTTATTTACATTTACTTTTGAAACCGCAAAATGAATAACCCTGTATATGTATAATAGATAAAAACATCTTATAAATTAATAATGTTCCTGTCTCAATATTCTTCTACATATTTAAATTAATTTTTATTTAACGATATTATTTCTTTAAAAGTCGAACGAAAAATTGATAAATGAATGTAATATTTATATTTAAATACCTTTTTAGCACAAATATTAAATAGGTATACGTTGGCGTTCACTTAAAATGTTATTCGAATACATAACTTGGAAAAACGCTTAGTACCAGTACCTATACAGAAAGATAGGCAAAAATTGATATTAAATTTATTTATAAATTCTTTTCGCAACAAACTGCCACTTAAGAACATGTTTATTTCTTTTTTTCTGTTTCCTCCCTTTTTGCACAAAACGTGACATTCTCCTATAATTCCGAAAAAAATGCTTATCCCATTTCCAAATAATATTACAAAAAAAAAAACTAAACAATATAACACTTCTGCCATGTGCAATATTAGAAATATTTCAGTTTGATTTTTCTTTAGGGGTTGATGTATTAAAATTATTTGCAGGCTATAAGATGTTACACAGAAGGGAAAAAAGTAAAGCGAAACAGGAAAAAAAACATCCCCTTATCAAAATCTGACATTTTTCCCTCCCTCCCTTTTTAACACGTTTTGTGAAGTAATTTTTTGTTGTTGTTGGAAGTTTTATCGTGTATTTTTATACAATGTCAAAAAAGGAATTGAGCTGTCAATTCGACTAAGGGATATAAAAGGGAATAAAAATGGCAGCGATATAATATATGTTAAAGCAAAAAGGGTCCATTGCATCGTTGTTGAGAGTGGAGAAGTTGTCGTTCTTCGTTCGAAGGTAGAAGAAACCCTAATTTTTTTCTTCTGATATTGAACTTCTTGTGTTCACTTGAATCTAATCCCAATACAAAAATTGAACAACCCATTGAAAATAAAATGGAGGTATAAGCTTCTTTGACAAGGGAATTTCTTTAGATATCGCCATATTGATATTGAAAATAACAAAGGGGTGGAATATTCGCAAAAGCTAGCAGCCACTTTACTGACACAAAAAATTAATACCAATGAAGGGAGGAATTTTGGGGAAAATAGGATATTGAATTGAGGAAACCAATCAAACGAATGAAATTGCCAATACCTATACCTAAAATTGGAGAGAGAACAATAGTTCAAATAATGAAGCTCTAGGTTTCCAAATTAATCAATTTTTGAAATTAGTTAAGTGTTGAAAAAATCAATTATATAAGATATTATTATTATTGGACTCTCAAAGATCTGAAATCAAGTTCTTGATTTTCCGAACAATTAAAAACTTAAGTATTCTTAATCTAAATGTTGGGTGTTTTTTTTTTCAGCTGCATGAGAAGCTTAAAGGGTTTTTTCTATGGTTTGACAGTTGAGGATATCAAACAGTGTTGACAATTCTATTTAGTAATGTTTGTTTTTCATGCCAAAATAACGCTGCCAAATTTTTGAAATATAGCTTGAAAAGAATAAATCTGTTCGCAAAATGTATAGTGCGTATGGATTCGTCAATAAGGGAAATTGCCGTATGTGGTGCTGAACAGTTACCTGGGGCGCCACTCAGCTAGGGCGGCCAAATTAGTAGAACAAATTTAAAACTGAAAAAAGGTAACTAAAATGTATTTAACATTGTTGCCGTTAGTAAAAGAAAGTTAAACTTAAATTTTTCGAGGTTACGCCTATGACAACGGCAGAAAGATGGTTGGAATCAATTAAGGTGTACATAAGCTAATTCTAGACGAATTTCCTCAAACATTTTTTCGATCTTGTACTGCACATACAGTTGGACAAAACAATAGCACTAAATTAAGCTTTATTTTATACTAGCCGACCCGTGCTAGCCTTGCTTCGCAAATTGTCACCAACACATTCTTTTTGTGCTTATGGATTTTCTTCCGATGTTAGCCTTTCTTTTACCCATTTTATATTTCTATGCGATAAAAGAAAAACAACGAATTTAAGCCAGTATTTTATATTTCTTAATAAAATTATTAAAGTTGAATAGATTTAAAAGATTTTTTTCTGGGTTGCGAGGATATGCTTCAGCTCTTAAAAAATAGTAAAAATAACTGTAATACTTTCATACAAAGTAAATGCAACAACAAATAAAGAGATTTTTGCATTTCAACCGCGACAAAACTATAGCACGTACACATTTTATCAACAATAGCCTTGTCTCTTTCTACTCTATTATAAATTTTACTGTTATTTAAGATAATTTAAGCTTACACAATAATCATCTTATTGATATAAAAGTCACAGACTAGTTGTAAAGTTAAGTGTAAAATTTATTAAAATGGCTCGTAACAAATATCACACCGATTTTAAAAAGAAGATAATTGCGGATTTTAATGCAGGTCAATCGGTGACCAGTATAGCAAAAAAATACGCTATTCACCATTCCGTCATTTCGCGAATAATAAGCCGATTTCGCAATTCAGGTTGCTTGGAAACCAGACATCGTGGTGGAAGACCAAAAAAAACACTATACGAGATGATAAAACTATAGTCCGGCTGGTTAAAAAGGACCCTTTTATTTTGGCAACAACAATTAAAAGTGAACTAGGCTTGTCTGTATCCAGTAGGACTGTCCAACGAAGAGTTTTGGATGCTGGTTTCTACTCGTACAAAACTCTTAGGAAACCAATTATCTCTAAGAAAAACCAATGGGTGAGACTCGCCTTTGCAAAGGCGCACGAAGGCTGGACTGTTGCTAAATGGAAGACGGTGTTATTCTCGGATGAGTCTAAGTTTAATCTGCAGGGTTCCGATGGAAAAAGGCAAGTCCGCAGGCCTAATGGCCAAAGATTAAACCCACGTTTCACAAGAGGAACAATAAAACACGGAGTAGGAAATATTATGGTCTGGGGATGTTTTTCTAGTGCTGGAGTCGGCCCAATTCATAAGATAGAAGGCATAATGGATCGCTCTATGTATATAGACATTAGACATCCTTGAAAATATCATGCTGCCACACGCGGAACAAGAGATTCCGTTAAAGTAGATATTTCAAAATGACAATGATCCAAAACACACGGATAGTGCAAAATTGGTTTTTGGAAAATAAAATCAACGTTTTGAAGTGGCCAGCTCAGTGAACTGATCTCAATCCCATAAAGAATCTATGGGACATTGTAGATCGTCAGATTAACCGGAATAGCTGCAAGAATAAAGATTCGCTCTTTACTCAAACAGAAATTGCTTGGAAAAGTATCCCCCAGGAAATCATAAGGAACTTAATCAAGTCAATGCCTCGTAGATGTCAAGCAGTTATTAAAAGTAATGGTTACGCAAGGAAATATTGAAAAACAAGTGCTTTCAAGAACAGAATTTAATTATGTGCTTTAGTTTTGTCGCTATTATTTTCAATGAATTGTTAAATCTTTTGTTATATTTTCTTTAGTGTGTAAGTAATGTAGGTAGTAGGTACATATATTTTTTTTGTAATACAAGAGCTAAGGTAACCTAAGCTCACTTAATAAAATTCATTCAAATTTATTCAAGTTTTGAAACTTATTTAAAGAAATTGTAACCCAACTATATTAAGTGATATTGTTTTGTCCGACACTGTACGATCCATTTGCTAGTAAATAACGCAGCATAATGCTATTTTCTGCTGTTAAAGACTTGTATAACTTTTTTCGTCATCACCGGAGCGCTGGGCTATCTACAAAAACATGCAACTACTCAAAATTTATGATTCTTCAATCGAAATCGTAGAAAGTGCAGAATTTGATAAAAATTCAAGATTCAAAGCAAGTCAACTAGGTCTCAATCCATTGATCCAAAATTGTAACTTACAGCCCTATTATGGTTATCAAATATCAACACGATATTTGATAATAGTTGATAATTATTAACAAAATTAATGAATCGGTATTATGGTGATCAATTATCAATATTTTTGATAAATAGTGAATTAAAAGATCTAGTGTGAATAGCTTTATTGATAAACTCTGTATTACGGCTATCAAACATATTGATACCCATCAAATATTCTATCAGCTACAAAATCTTTGTTGACAAATGTATCAAATATTCGTAAATGGTAAAGAATTGTAATTTAAATACGATTTATAAAAGTTTTTTTTGTAGTTTTTATTGAATATACAAATTGAAGAACGAAATGCCTTCACTAGAATTGTTGTTTGAAGGCAATTGTACTGAGGAACGAAGGTTTATCGTGCAAGCTAAAATAAACGCAGTATTACGAGATGCTTGAAACCCACTGGACAAATTATAAATTCATGAATTAAAATAAGCAAATTAAACTTGGTATTACGGCTGTCAAAAATTATGATATCCATCAAATTTTCTATCAGCCACAAATTCTTCGTTGATAAATAGGCATGTAGGTACCATCAACTGAGCGCTCAGAGATTTATGCACAAATGCCTTTTGCAACCTCAGGATTTTCCTCCATTAGTTCCACAAGCCTTTCTATTTATTTTCTGTTGCTAACTATTCTACTCCTAAATAAACAAAATATTATTAAGAAAAAAGAGAAATTTATTTAATGAAAACAACTTATGTACATTATTCCGCCGAAATTATTTATAGAACAAAACACAAGAACTCAACACAAATGACAAACGTCAAACATCAAACAAAACCTATTCACAATCGTATATTGATTAATATTCACAATGAGTGAAAAATTATCATTTGATACTCATAATACCAAATTATCCATAAATTGATAGAAGTTATCAGTTATAAAATAATTGATAGTTGATAGCCATAATAGGGCTGTTAGAGTTGATTTCCTTTACCACATAATCGATGCGACGTTATCTTCAACATCTGAACGAAAGCAATAATTGACAACGAAGAATGTAATAGCTAGGGATCTCTTGAGTCAAATTAATATATTCAATCAAACGTCAAATCTTACTGATCTCAAACCGCTACCGATTTTAAATAATTTAGCTTCAAACCATTTACTTGAATTTTATCCAAATTTAACAACTGCGTTCAAAATTTTTTTAACGTTTCCTATAAGTGTTGCTACAGGGGAAGCTAGTTTAAAAAATTAAAATAAAAAAATCATATTTACGCTCAACTATATGACTGAAGCAATTAACAACCTTGGCAACTAGAAAAATACATGCTGAATCGTATTGAAGAAGAAGAAATCGTTACAAGATTTACAAAATTGAAATCGAGAAAAGCAGCATTTTATTGTAAATATTTTGTAAAATTATTTTATGGAAAATCCTTAAAATGTATCAAATAAAACTTTTAAATGTTAGTTTGTACGGTTTTCGTTTTGCTTTTAAGTGTGGGGGCACCAAAAATTGAATTAACCTGGGGCACAAAAGTCCGCCAGGTTCAACAACGTGCGTATTTTAAAAAAACGCTAAATATAGTTTACTTCTTTCGAAATGTAGAAGAAGTTGCTGTTACGTGTTCTTATTTTTTACTTGCGACATATGTACATATAGGAACTACATATATGGCAAGTTTTGCATTCGTGCAAAATTTCGAACTCGAGATTTTAATCAAACATGATATTACGATGGTAGAGAAGTCGAAAAAAGTGGGTCCCGCGATTCCGTCCGGTCAATTTTGTCTGTCTGTTCACGCTCCTACAGCCTAAACCATTGGGTCGATTGAGTTCAAACTTGGAAGTTAAGGTTTTGAGCAGATTCGCGTTAGGCGTTTTTTTCATTTTTTTTTAAGATCAAAACTAACAGTGGTCCCCATACAATTTTTTTGGTCAAAAAACGATAATTCGAATTTTCTCAAAAACAAACCGATAGATTTTTTTTTAATTTTCTCCAAAATTTTATTTTTTAACTTGTCTTCTTTTAATAAGAAAAACATATTTTTGTATTGCTCTGGAAAGGTACCACTCATAGAACCGTTTTTTTGTTTTTTAATTTTCTCAACAACTTTTGAACCGATTTCAATAATTTTTTTTTTCTAAACGAGCTTTTATATTGCCTTAACAATATTTGATTATCAAAAGTGCAATTTTTTATTGTTTGGATTTTTAAAAAAATATTGAAATTTTTTTTTTCAAAATTCTATATCTCAAAAACGGGTGAACATTTTTTTACGAAATTGAAATATAGAGCGTATATTTACAATCACTAAACAACTGCATTACCAAAAATATTTTTAGAACAAAATTGAAAAATTTTATATATAAAAAATTAATTTTAAAAAAAACCGCTCTAACGATTTTCAAAAAAAAATTTGAAAAATCAAGGGTTTTTTGATTTATAAAATGGCATTTAAATTTTTGAAGACAAACTTATTTTTCAGGTAAAATTTTGAATCTTAAATTATTTTAATTGTATTAAATGTAACCCCCTCCCAAAAAATTGAAAAATGGAGGTTTTTTCGACAAATCAAATGGCATATGGCTCAAAATCACCAAGGTGCAGAATTGGCTTCGCTAGCAATTTTATGTCTTAAACCTTGACTTAATTAAAAAAAAAAATTAATAAAATACTAAAACTGACCTGTTTTATGTTTCTATCAAACAATATAATTTATTAATAAACTAAATTTTAAATGAAATCAATATACACGCATAGAAAATCATTTCGGGAACGCGTCCCAATCTACAATCTTCAACTTCAAGCCCAAAATACAATTGAAAGATGTAAGGTATTCAACCCCGGTCATCACTTAATACACCGTATTTTTTATACAGAATCTAGTTTTAGAAACGGTACTAACAGATTATTTATTTTTAACTGTAAAAAATGCAAAAACAGTTTGTCCGATACCGCACAAGTCATTTCAGGGAACATATCGATAATCGATCACAAATAATTTTAAGTGAACGCAATAATTCTGTGTCAAACGTCAGTCGAGGAAGAAAACAATAACAAAGCCGGCTGTCAGAGTATTTATCGTAAAATAAGTTATATCTAAATGGTAATTAAATTTCTATTCATCATTCGTAGAGCGTACATCAATAGTCCGTTATTCCGTGAACGCATTTATTACATTTAATTATTGATGAAATACTTTTCTACGACACGAAATTTCAAAGTTACCTCAAATATTTTCCTATTGACAAAGTCAGATCGCATTTAAGATGACCGCCGTATAATTAAAACGCGCGCTTAATTGAAATCGTCATTTCGGGAACGGTCATTTCGGGAACGTTCCCGGACATGATTTTTACGTATTTTGCTTGTAGAAGATTTTGTATGTATTGTTTTCATTATTGCTTATTTAATATAGATACATAATATACCCATGTTATTAAACAAAGCTTAAATTATGTACTTTGTTTTGTTTTTGTTGATTTTATCAAACTTAGAAAAACGTTCCCGAATTGATGGTTTTTGTATGAAGTTTAGTACTAAACAATAATACTAAGAAAGTATAGAGTTCTGTGCGCTGCCCTGTCAAAGTTTATTAATATAAAATGTTTGCAATAGTATAAACTAAAATTCATCATTATAGCTTGCAATTTTTTTTGTCATAAAAAAAATTTGAAATTTGCAACCTTGGTGATTTTGAGCCATATATATCTTTGAAGACAAACTTATTTTACAGGTATATTTTTAAATATTATATAGATACTTTTTTAAACAGACTCTTTGCATACAGGAGCAAGTTATTAGTTTTCAAAAACCAACCAGCAAAAAAAAAAGTATTCCAAAACTAATTTGGTGACAACTATATTTCCAGGAATGGTCAGCTTACTTAGTTTTCTCCTTTGAGTGACTTAACGCCTCTCCACTACTTTTAATGTTGCTATGTTAGTCATTGATCAATGTCGACGAACCAATATTGGAAATCAATTAACGGTCTGATTTACTGGGAAAAACTAGTCAAACAACGAGACAGATCGAATGGAATATGTGTCATAAAATTAGTTGCAGTTTTGGTATTAACGGCAATGGATAGCATAGCGATCGCACTCGGCGTTAGAAGCATTAAAACTTAACACAAATGTGAGTTTTTCAGTCCATCAAATTAATGATATTGTAACACTTGATGGCAAAGTTTAAAAACTATAGTGATAATTTGTATTCGGCTTTACTTTCGAAAACGAAAAATTAATCATCCTGGACCAGGACATGTGTTTGTGTCTTTCAATCTATTAGGTGTTGATATTATAATGGGTGATTTTTTTGAGGTTAGGATTTTCATGCATTAGTATTTGACAGATCACGCGAGATTTCAGACATGGTGTCAAAGAGAAAGATGCTCAGTATGCTTTGACATTTCATCATGAATAGACTTACTTACTGCCACAACGTCGAATTTTCAGTGAATGGGCCCTAGAAAAGTTGGCAGAAAATCCGCTTTTTTATCGACAAATTTTGTTCAGCGATGAGGCTCATTTCTGGTTGAATGGCTACGTAAATAAGCAAAATTGCCGCATTTGGAGTGAAGAGCAACCAGAAGCCATTCAAGAACTGCCCATGCATCCCGAAAAATGCACTGTTTGGTGTGGTTTGTACGCTGGTGGAATCATTGGACCGTATTTTTTCAAAGATGCTGTTGGACGCAACGTTACGGTGAATGGCGATCGCTATCGTTCAATGCTAACAAACTTTTTGTTGCCAAAAATGGAAGAACTGAACTTGGTTGACATGTGGTTTCAACAAGATGGCGCTACATGCCACACAGTTCGCGATTCTATGGCCATTTTGAGGGAAAACTTCGGAGAACAATTCATCTCAAGGAATGGACCGGTAAGTTGGCCACCAAGATCATGCGATTTGACGCCTTTAGACTATTTTTTGTGGGGCTACGTCAAGTCTAAAGTCTACACAAATAAGCCAGCAACTATTCCAGCTTTGGAAGACAACATTTCCGAAGAAATTCGGGCTATTCCGGCCGAAATGCTCGAAAAAGTTACCCAAAATTGGACTTTCCGAATGGACCACCTAAGACGCAGCCGCGGTCAACATTTAAATGAAATTGTCTTCAAAAAGTAAATGTCATAGACTAATCTAACGTTTCAAATAAAGAATCGATGAGATTTTGCAAATTTTATGCGTTTTTTTTTTTTTTTTAATTCTCAAGCTCTTAAAAAAGCACCCGATATTAGGAACCTAATATTAACTAAAATCAGGCCTAATAATTTTTTTTTGTGTGCTTCTCTTGTGGTCTATTCCACTCTTTAATTAGTCCTCACTTCGTTTTGACATCTCAGTTTTATCTAATAAGCTATAAAGCTCTGGGTCGGACGTGTGTCATTTATGTCATGCAACAAAAATACGCCTAATAATCTTTAAGCCTACCTTACCCGCAATACCTTATTAAACCTCTCAAGATATTTATCGCACTTATATATAAGAATGTTCCGCTTTGAAATTGCTTCACCGTGAGACAAGCTTATTCCATTCTATGGATAGTGTGAACTTGTGTTGCATGACAACTGACTGCACAAAAATTGACAAAATTATCTTCCAATATCCTTTTTTTTGTTTGTTACTTCTTCCCGGATGATTGGAGATGTTGCCGTGGATGGTGGTGGAATCCGAGGCACCCGTGCGTCGGTCGTCTTCCCTGACATCATGAGAGAGTAGCTGAAGCACGACAAAACAACAGACGATGGGAAGCGAAGAAGAGAAGTTTTTATTTTTAGGTGACATACCAAGGAATTCCTTTTGGAACAGCTTCGATTGTTGGATTTGGATGGTCTGGTCTGGAGATGACTACGACAACGACGACGATGAGCACGACGATGATGATGATGATGATGATGATGCTCTGCTTGGCAAGATATCTAAAACGTCAATCAGACCTTCCTTGATGGCATCTCGGTCTCTACGTTTTCGTTTTCGTTTTTTTTTTTTCAAGTTCCACGCAGTTATGAAATGATGTGAATCTGAATATAATATTATTATTTTGTGCCTCTTGTTGCCGAATATTGAAAATCATTTGGACAGACAGACAGACAGACTGAGACCGGAGAAGGAAGATGACATATTCGTGTGGCGGGTTTGTATTTTGGCCCGATTGGCGCTATAATGCTCATTCAATGATCATGAGGTCTTTGTTTGTTGGTCTTTTTTTCTGGGGATATGGTCTATCCATTTTGTGAAAGGTAATATCTAGCACGCTTTTTTTGGGTGAGAATTAAACACACGACACGCAAGCGCACCACTCATATAAAATTTGGGTCATTGGACACTTTTATATGTTGCACCTTTGTTTAATTCTTTTGATTTCGTTATGTTTTCGATCGAAATCTTAATAATTTTGAGAGTTTTATTTTTTTCTGTTATTATTTTGTTTTGTTTTCTTTTTTTTTGATGGAATATTGCGGGATGAGGGCAACTTAGTGGAATGATATCAGTTTTTTGTTTTCTTTGTTCGAAAAGTCCAAAACTCAGTGATCACGTCGAAATTGATTAGACACAGTTGGGAAGTTGTTTTGATATGTGAATGTTCGATTTAAGAATTTATATATTTTATGACTGCTTTTAGTTATAAGTTTGTTTTTCTCTTTTGTTTGCCTTTCATAAACTTTGATGTACCTTAGTATTGATACAGACGTATTCAAATTCAAAAACTGTCTCCGGTTAAGTTGTATTTAATAATGTTTATTCGAATGTATTTTATCTTAACTTATTCTATAAATTCAATCGCAGGAAATAGTATGCAGAAAGTTGAAATTTTCGGAGATATAGCCCTTAAATTTAACTATGGAAGAAAGAGTTATGTATATTAATTACTGACTTTTGTCAATTGTTCAATTATTAAAGCATTACTTTTTGAAGAGGTTCAAATGAAAATATTGGGAGTACAATTTAAGAAAAATCAGTAGATATTTATTTATTTTATTGTAAGGAGAAAGGAGAAAGGAAGCCATTAACAATGAAAAATGACATCAGCGAAATAGAATTTTCAAATGATATTTCTTGTAACGAGGCAATTTATTTATTTAAAAAAATCGAAAGCATATGCAATCAATTGTTAAAAAAAAAAACATTGTTGTTTTCTGTCAAGATATACAGGGTTTTTCAACGCTACAAAAGTAGAGCGACAGGGACAGCAAACGACGTCATATTTCTTGCCGCTCTCTTGACATTTTTCTTCAGTAAGGTTTGCCATTTCATGATGGAAAGATATACGAGCCAACAACGAGTCGAAATTATTAAAATTTACTAACGAAATTCTGAGTCAGTGGCTTCAACGTTAAGAGCGCTACGTCCAATTTATGGTCGTCATAATCGTCCTAGCAGATGAACAATTGAGCGTCTAGTGGAAAAAGCGTTGGGCATCTGTAACGTCGTTGTGGTGAATTTTGCGAAATTTAGGCTGAGCAAAAACTTTAAAATGATTTTGATTTTCTACGAAAAATCATCTTCAGCGATGAGGCTTATTTCTGGCTGAATGGCTTCGTCAATAAACAAAATATGCGGTATTGGTGAGGCAGCAATCCACACGTACTCCATGTGTCATCATTGCATCCCGAAAAAATTACGGTTCGGGTCGGCGGCGTCATTGGGCCGTACTTCTTCCGTGATGATCAAGACCGTGAATGGGGATCGCTACCGTTTAATGATAACCGAATATTTTTGGCCCCAATTGGATGATATGGACTTGGAGGACATGTGGTTCCAACTGGACAGCGCCACAAGCCACACAGCGAATGTCACAACTTCGTACGAATATCGAACGTGAAATTGAAGCAGTATCGGCCGATTTATTCGGCGTGCGGACTTCTGCAAGCGTGCTCGTGGTAGCCATGCAAAAGAAATCGAGTTCCATACATAATGGCATCCTTTTCTTTGTTTTGCATAATAAAATTCAATTCGATTTTTCTTACAAAAATTACCAGAATTCAATGATGTTAGTCGTTGATGTTAGTTTTGTAGAGGAAAAACTTTTTTTTTTATTCCAGCGTGCAGTAAAGGGGTTATGAATACGCTTATAATGATTAGACACAGTGCGATCAATTGGGAAAGGGGGATAGGATAAGAAAGGAGAAACCGATGCACATTGGGTTTGAATGTCTGCACATTGTAATGAGTAGGTAATAATGCTTTTGTGACAATAGACAGCATTGAGTTTTCGAAGCATTAAATTCTACACGGTTTTTGATCCCCCCATGAACAATAATTTTAAGATCAGGATCTAACGAGCTTTTCATATACGCTGACATTGATAGTCCACATCCGAAGAACAAGGATGAGAATATACAAACGAATATGAAAAGCTGAGGGTACTGTCATCAGCGAAACAATTTATAGGTAAGAAGTATCAGACAGAAGATCATTTTTAAAAATAAGGAAGAGCGTCGAAGACAAAACGGAGCCCTGGAACACTCCAGTGGATATCAGCTATAAGCCTTTCCAATACTACTTAAATTGAACAGTCCGAACGGTAATTTCTTACCAGGAAACAAATAAGATGTTTTCATCAATACCAAATGCACTAATTTTCGATAAGAGAGCTTGATGCCAAACTCTATCAAATGCCTTTGAAATATCAAGTCCAAAAACCTTTGACTTATAGATTCCTACCTTGAAACGCAAAGAAAAGTTAAAATATTCCATTCGACAAATTAAGCCAATTGCAATATGTTCCTATCGGAGGATAAAAATCAACTTTTTGAGATATCTAAACATTAATAGACCTAATTCTGTCGTTTGTGGATCTCGTAATACCACTGATCGGTGGGGATTTGACAAATATGGGATTTAGTCAACACTACGGTCTAAGGCAGCAATTTTCAACTGTTCGTATAGAAACGCAAACAGTTTCGATTGATAACATCTCTTACTTGTATCAACCTTTGTCGTACCACAAGGTGTCTTACGACTAAAATCCAAAGTGTATTAACTTTGGGAACTGAGACAGCATAATGTTCACGATTTTGGTAGTGAGTTTTGATAATTTCAATGCATTGTTAAAGGGTGTATTGTTCTATTTTTAATAATGGCGTAGTTTTTTCTTTTCTAAAGATGATAGCTTTAAAAGTAACAGCTGCACATTCGAATTTATATCCTTGTCACGAAAAGTGCTTTCTCAAATTAGCCGTTCGGATTCGACTTAGAACTGTAGGTCCCCTCCAGCCCTTACAAAGTTACCCGCACACAGAAATGGTTGAGAGTTGTTGTAAGTTACTAGGCCCTTGTTCTCAACGGACTGTTGCGCCACCTAATATATTTATTTCAAACTTAAGTTTGATTCAACAAAGTCCTTTCGAAATGTCAAACCATTGAAGAGATTCCAAATATTCGCATGAATGAATTGTAAAATAAAAATTGTACACAAACATATATTTTTGGAATCCGAAGAACGAGGATGTGTCATTTCAAATGTTCACAACACTGTGCACGAACAAATGTCACTCAAAGAAACTCGCTGCATGCATACCAACCGACCAACAGTCTTCAGCGTCAGTGTCAGCACGACACATCCCCAATAATTCCAGACGGGAAGGAGATATCGACAAACGTCTTAAATGTCCTTCTATACCTATATCCATAAATGCATCCGTAGCAAATGCAAAATCCTCTCGGGTTTTATTTTTTCCTTTTGCATGTCCGATCTTAGCTGTCCCGCTTCCCATATCACTACGCTGCGCTGCGATACCTGGGCACTGCGCCTGATGGCTATTTTATTCAACACTGTGGTGCAGGTATTATTATAATTATTATTGAGATGTTTAACTTTGATAAAACATCACAAGAACAGGTCTGTCCGTTGCTTCTGTCAATTAATTTTTTGTCTTTTTATTTGCTTCAGCGATTGTGTGCGCGATGGCGATGTTTGATGGTAGATGGTCGCGTCGGGGTCATAAATGCGCAACACGAGGGGATCACAAATTGAAAATTATTATTTATGATTGTCGATAAAATTTAATAAAATTGTTAAGAGCATTCGCCGACGTCCTCAGCATAAGCGTATTCCAATTCCAATTGATGGCCAAGAGTATAGAAATACATAGTCGAGGACGAGGATAAGGAAAAGGATGAGGAGGATGATGTTGCTAACACCAGAAAAGCTGCTGTTGCTGCTGTTCTTGATGACCAATGAATCTGTGACAAGTGACTTGACTTCCAGATCATTGGTGTATCTCTCTGTCCGTCTGTACGTCCATCCGTTTGTCCAAAAGGCTTCTTCTCTCTATGGCTCCAATGTCCACTGTCCCGTGTCCACGGCCTTTATACGTAAACATATATAATTTCAATTTGTATGATAAATTAATGGAGAATGATTTAAAAAGTGTTTGCAAGTGGAAGTGGAACATGGAAAAGATGAGTCTTCTCTAAGAGTATCTATTGGAAGAAGAAGTGAGTATAATATCTATCGATGTCAGTTCTACCTATGCCTATATCCATGGCCATGGAACTTGATGTTTTTATAAAGGTATAGATTGAGGCTGATCATAGCTCAAAGACTTTTCAATACGCAACGCATCGGTTATTAATAACTGTCAATCGGTGTAATGCTGTCTTCTACCGGTTAAGGAGATCCCCCGATACGCAACGCACGCTGCACTTTTCAATTTTGAGGATTTAGATAAAGCCTTTCTATTCAACGTCATGTGGTTATGTGGCGGCATAAACATGCTGAGATGAAAATAAACTGACAAGAAGAGAAATTTTTTTTAAAAGAAATGTACCTGCCATCCGATATGGGGGAAGATGAAATGAAGTATTTTGAAAAGGTTAAAAAAACGTATCTTAGAGAAAAGTCTTAGAAGAAAACAGGTAGTGTACAATGTACATGTATGTAAATTTTTTACTCCTACTTTTATGTAGAGTTATGTAAAATTGTTAGGCTTTTTACGTTGGTATTTACTTGAAGGCCTTGAATTTAAAATTCTTCAAATTCTTATGAAGAAAATGAGATATCATCGTCGTTATTAAGTCTATCCTTTGTCATTGAATCATTAATAACTGCTATATTATATATACTGACACATAATATGTGACTCCTTCTGAGGACTTAGAGACAGTTGTCTTTTGTGCAAATTCAACACCTTTTTCTTTGCTTGGAGTTGCTTTTATTATACCTTGTTACCCATTTGGATTTAAATACTATATAAATTATTGGTTTTCATGAGAAAATTAAAACGACCATTCATTTAATTGGATAATTACTTCGATCTTACAAAAACACACGATCAACTATATACCTATTGCTGTAAAGATATGATGTTAGGTAATTATTAATCAAGTTATATTTTCAACTTAATTGCCGATTTACAATTTTTAGAAACACTAGTTTCCTCTGCAACATGCTTAGCTTTATAATATACATTTAAAACTAAGGTAATTAAACTATAATCAATACTTTATTTTCCGAAATTTTCTTGGTGGAGGACGTTTTTTTTTTTTAAATGCTTACATTTCTTTCTGATATTTTTTTTGTTGTTTTTAGACTCAATATTTTAAAACAAATTTCTAAGCTTTTAATTTATTCAATTTTGTATTTAATTTAATAACATTAACAAACAATTTCTTGACAGAGTTCTAATAAAAGCTCGATCTTATAATTCTCGATTTATCTTTAGAACTTCATTTTAAAAATATTTTAAACTCGAGCATTTCTTCACATCTTATAATATCTGTAGAACTGGGTTTAAAATCATTTTTGAGTTCTAGGAATTTAAGATCTCAGTTGAATGGTACTGAGTTCTAACGTTTTTTTTTTTTGCTGTTTTCGTAGCACACCGCAGCTGGTTCTGACTCGAAATTCTGACATTTTACGAACAAAATTAAAAACATTTGTCAGTTTTCGTTGTAGCAGACATTTATTTTAGGATTTACTTTTGATGCTCTCTCTTTTTTGAAATAAAAATTGTGTTTTTGCGGTTTAATGTATTTCGTTTAAGATTGATATTTTTAAAAAAATTTGTGTTTTGATAAATGAACACATATTCGTGTTGCATTGAACATCTTTACTTGAACAAAAACCAAAAGAAATTGGTTTGGATTTCATTTTTTCCAGTGTTCTTGAAAACTGGAAACATTAGTTGAAATATTAAAGTCTTTCCTTTATGAATGACAGAAACTATTTTATTGAAACGTTTCACGAAATCGTGTGGTCTTGTGTCTATTTATGCAGACTTATAACTCGTGGTCATTATAACAGCTAAAAAATATAAAATATATTTAATGCAGCTTATATATTTATGACTTTTTGCCAAACCGTCCATGTTTATGTATTTTCGAAAAATGTGTTATTAACACATACAAATCTTTGTGGTCTGAAATTTAATGTAAAACCGGATTGAATCAAAGAATTAGACCTTTCGAAGAAGTAAAAACATTACTTAACCGAGTTCTAATATTCTAGACCCCCAACTTTGATTGTCTAATAAATCAACAAATTAAGTTCCATCTTGTTGAAACCACAATGTCATGCAAGTCAAGCTCTTGCATTTTGGGTAAAAAAAGTTGGATATCATATCACGGTAGCGCTCACCATACACAGTTACGTTACAATTCGCATCATCTTTGAAGAAGTACGGTCCAATGATGCCACCATCCCATAAACCGCACCAAACTGTGACTTTTTCTTTATGCATTGGTAGCTCTTGCAATGCTTTTGGCTGATATTCACTCCAAAATCGATAACTCTGCTTATTTACGTACCCATTGAGACAAAAATGACCTTCGTCGCTGAACACAATTTTTCGGCCAACTTTCCAAGAGCCCATTCGCCAAAAATTTTACGTTGCAGTAGGTCGTTCGGCTTCAATTCTTGCACCAGCTGTATTTTGAAAGGCATCACACCTAAATCCTTCCACAAAATTGTCCACGTTGTTGAGTAACAGAGGACCAATTGCTACGAACGGTGACGAATGTCATCATTAACACTGGCCGATATTAACAGCTGCTATATTTTCTTCAGTTCGCACTCTACGTAAGCGTGTTAGTGGTTTAATGTCTAACAATGTAAATTTGGTGGTGGTGGTACCCGTGGCATGATGGTTAGTGCGTTGGACTGTCATGCCAGAGGTCTTGGGGTCGATTCCTGCCTATGTCATCTAATGTTTTTTTCACGGGTACTGCCTCTTGCGAGGAATTGACAAATTTCTCCAAGAGTAATTCTTGTCATGAAAAGTGCTTTCTCAAATTTGCCGTTCGGATTCGGCATATAAACTGTAGGTCCCCTCCATCCCTGACAACAGTACTCGCACACAGGAATGGTTGAGAGTTGTAAGTCACTAGGCCCTAGTTCTCCACGGACTGTTGCGCCACTCAATTTATAATGTAAATTTGGTGCGAAATTTAGTCACAATAGCCCGAATAGCCGCTTCAATGGGTCGATTAAACTGACCGTAAAATAGAAGAAGCGCGCGATGAACTTTCTTAACACAGCACGCATTTTGATAATAAAATTCAGTAATTTGCAAGCATTGTTCATGTTCGTTTGTATGACGATTCATAGTTAAATTATAGACCAAACTGAAGATGTTTGACAGTGAAACAAAACACGAAACGTGCGTCAGCTGTTTAAACCAGTATTGCAAAAAAGATAGTAGCTAAAATACATATGTTAAAAATACTTATAGATCTATTCACGTTACTCAATATTTGTTTCGTATTATCTCACAGATTTTTCCAATAACTTTGATGTTAAGAAAACAAAATTTTGGATTTTCGGAATCCGAAATGAGACAATTCTTCTTATTAAGACAACCTACTAGCTGAAAATGATCCACATCATAGAATTTCCATGGATTTACGACGCACGTTGCTGGTCACCAGTCTTCAAAAGTATAATATTCTAAGTTGATCTTGAGTGACGCACATGATTTTAACAGCTGACTCTATGCAAAATGAGTTTTCAAAATTTTTGTAGTAAATTTTAAAAATTTCAAAGCGTTGTTGGAGCATCTATGTTTTTTTAGTATTGACATAGTTTTACTAATCAAATTTGAAAATAGCAGGTTATTAAAAATTAAACTCTTATTGGAAAACCTTTTATTTTGAAAAGTTGTGATATCTTTGTTAAGAATTTGAATTCGTTAACAGGACAAAAAATCATCCCCTTTTTCAACAGCTTATTTAGAAAATATATTTTTTTGAATACTTCCAAAACTGTATGATGTTTAAGGAATTACTGCAAAGCTTTAATTTAGTTCAGTGTTTCTTTATGAAATTTCTGTAGGGCAAGTGAAAACCAATTATGATTTTTCTAAAAACATTTTTGTATTTCGTTAATTATTCTAAGAAATTTAAAAATTACCAACAATATTTTGCATATGATGAAATAGTTTGATTTTTGTTCGAAAACTAATTTTTACCAATTTTAGTAGCATTTGCGTATATAAAATGAATGTCGAAAACAATATTTTCTGTGAGATAAAATTAATTTGAATTCAATATTTTTAATTTCTGAAAAAATATGGAAGTCGAAAGTAAATTTTTACCAAGTTCTTAATAGTTTTTTTTAGGTTTTCTATTTTTTGTAAAAAAAAAAACTGTCAATTCGATTTTTCTCAAAATAAACAAATGATAAAAAAACGTTATTGACTCAAAATCACCAAGGTTGCAATCAAAATTGGTTTTGTGACAAAAAAAAATTGCAAGCTATAATAATGACTTTTAGTTTATACTGTTGCGAAATTTGTATATTAATAAACTTTGACAGGACAGAATTCACACAGAATTCTATACATTTTTAGTAATACGAGTATTGCTTAGTAGTAAATATCTTACAGAAACCATCAATTCGGGAACGTTTTTCTAAATTTGATAAAATCAACAAGAACAAAACAAAGCACATAATTTAAGCTTTGTTTAATATATATGGGTATATTATGTATCTATATTAAATAAACAATAATGAAAAAAATTCATACAAAATCTTCTACAGTTAAAATACCTCAAATCATATCCGGGAACGTTCCCGAAATGAACGTTCACGAAATGACGATTTCAAATAAGAGCGCCCTTTGATTATACGGCGGCCATCTTAAACGCGATCTGACTTTGTCAATATGAACATATTTGAGGTTTCTTTGTTATTTCCAGTCGTAAAAAAGAATTTCATCAATAAATTAAATGTAATAAATACGTTCACGAATTGACAGACTATTGATGTACGCTTTACGAATACGCTTAATGAAAAGAAAGGTACTTAACATTTAGATATAATTTATTTGACGAAAAATACTCTGACAGCCGGCTTTGTTATTGTTCTCTACCTCGACTGACGTGTCACACCGAATGGCTGCGTTCGCTTAAAATTATTTTTGAACGATTATCGATATGTTCACTGAAATGACTTGTGCGGTATCGGACGAACTATTTTTGCATTTTTATAGTTCAAAATAAATAATCTTTTAGTACCCTTTCTAAAACTAGATTTGGTATAAAAAATACGGTGTATTAAGTGATAACCGGGGTTGAATACCTTACATTTTTCAATTATATTTTGGACTTGTTGTTGAAGATTGTAAATTAGGACGCGTCCCAGAAATGATTTTCTATGCGTGTATATTGATTTCATTTAAAATTGACCTAATTAATAAATTATATTGTTTGATGGACACACAAAACAGGTTAGTTTTAGTATTTTATTCATTTTTTTTATCAATTAATTCAAGATTTAAGACATTAAATTGCTAGCAAAACCAATTCTGCACCTTGATGATTTTAGGCCTATTTTTCGTGGCATAAAATCATTTTGGAGATAAAATCATTTTTTGTCCGTAAAATATTCTGGCGTAAATTATTTTTTTTCAGTTCTTTTGATTCATAAAAAAAACCGTTAATTGATTTTTTTTTTCAAAAATATACTGCGGTAGCACGTCACAATATATACTATACAACTTAAGTCAAGTCGCTAGCGTTTAGGGTTCGTGATACGTTGGGTTAACAAAATTTTCAACGTTTTTTTTTTAATTTCTATGGTAAAAAAACCATCCCACTCAATTTTTTTGAGAGTCATTTCTGCATCTTTCTGCATTATTATCTGTATAATAAAATTTATTTGAAGTCGATATCTCTACTGGTTCCTTGAGCTATGGATGACGAAAAAAACGTTAGGAACGTCCGGACGTACGAACGTACGTACACACGCACGCACAGACATCTCTCTAAAAATCTTTTATTTAGATTCTAGGGACCTTGAAACGTCGAGAAATGTCAAAATTTTCAATTCGACAAATCGGAACGATTACAAAGACTTCCTATGGGAAGTTAAAAATGAATGCTTCATAAATTTAATTAGTAACGTGATATTTGTTTTTAAGTTTGTTTTAGTTTTGGAAGAATTTCTTAGCGTTAGATAAAATCACAAACTTACTCCAAAGGGAATAAATTTGGTAATGAAAAACAGACTGGGATGTGACCAAAAGTGATAACTGCCCATTCAATTTTTCTAAATTTTACCATGATGTCAAAAACGTAATTCCTTGATGCATTCAATTATTTTGTAGGTTAAAATGTTTTTTGAGCGTAGGTACAACTTTTTCTTTAACAATTAATTCAAAACAAAAAGAGCTACAATATTAAAAGTTTCTTTAATTTGGAAATTTGACAGACATACAAAAAAGTTATGCTTAAAAGAGATGCTTTGAAAACCCTGTATCTGAAAGTAGATATAAAATCACTAACTCTAATTTTTTGAAAATATGTAGACGAAAAAAAGTTAATTTTTAAGTATTTCGTATTAAAATGGACATGTTAAAATATTATTCAAATGCATAACAATTTAAATGAGATACGAAAGCGTGACTTTGGTTATATCAGAACTTTTTTAACAGTGAATCTAATTTAAAAAACAAAACAAAAGGTTTCTTTAAATAAAAATCATTTTCAAATAAAATAATGCTTCTCCCAAATATTCAAATGGATTCCAGTTCTCTAATTGTCCATTCGTCATACCGTAGAAAAGAACATATAATTCTAATTAGAAATGGACCACAAATCCCCATTCCTCTATAGACACGAAACATAACAACAACAACAACTTAAAATTGAAACAAAATAAATACAAAAAAAAAAAACATTACTTGTCCCCTTCGATTACCGCCCATCATGTTATATTATAATATCAGTTTAATAGTGGGTGTGCCGCTACTTTAATTTACCATTTAAATACTTTAACTGGTGCCGAGCGCACACGCTCTCTCGCTGGCTTTAAAACTTTTAGATACAAACCTACTTCAAAACCTCACATAAAGAATTCCTTTGTATATAGTAGTTATATAAAATTAATATTTTCTTTCTATTTTTTTTTATTAAAGGCCAGTTATTTAGGTAGAAAAAATGAAAACAATACAAAATACAACAACAACAAGAAAAATTGACAGAGTTCTGAATCGAATTGATGGATTACCCGGCGCCAGTCTTATTTGAATTTATTGATAATAAAAAAAAATATGAAGACGAGAAGTGAAAATATATTTAAAAAAAAAATAAAAAAAAAATATTGAAATGGAGCCGGGTTATGACATGAAAAGACCGCTTACTCATGCGCATCGTTTACACTGTCTTGTTGCATTTTGTGGTTTTTAAAAACAGGGTGTTACGATAGTTACTCAATATTTTAAATACATTTTAGGGATGAATTTTTAACAGAAAAGAGAATATCGAAACAGAGATGTGTTGCAAGAATTAAAAAAAGTTTTTCCAAAGGACTTTGAGCGTAGGTTAAGGCAATGTTCTTATATTCACTGTCTTTTTTATTTTAAAATCAAGAACCCTTATATCTAATTTTTCAGTTTGGAATTAAAACATAAAAAGAGGCTGGGATGCGACCACGACCAACACTGATAACTTCCCATCCCGTCTGTTCATTAGTCTTTCTTAAAAGGTTTGTAGGTTTTCGTGTCTTGTTAAAAAAGTTGTCAGTTGAATTATTCTAAGAAACTAACTTAAAATAACTAACAATATTTCTTATACGATGAAATAGTTTGATTTCAAAATCTATTTTTGTTGACGTGATTTTGTCGAAAACCAATTTTTACCAATATTAGTAGTTTTTATTTTTTTTATAAACAAATGCAGATTGGATTTTTCTAAGAAAATTTAGCACAGAATGAAATAATTTTTAAGTCAATACCTTCAGTCAATACCTTTATTTATTCATGAGATATCGAGAACGGAACATCAATTTTTACCAACTTTTTGTAATATTTTGTTTTTTTTGAGTTTTTATTCTTTGTAAAAAAAACTGTCAACTATTTTGGGTAGATTTGTATTTTAATGCAATAACTGACTGTTTAAAACAATATTTTCTATGAGATGAAATTAGTTTTAAGTCAATATCTTTGAGTTTTGGGAAAATATTTGAGTCGAAAATCAATTTGTACCAACTTTTAGTAATGTTTGTTTTTAGGTTTTTTTTTTTGTAAAAAAAACTGTAAATTCGATTCTTCTCAAAATTTTACCAGATGTCAAAAACGTTGTTTTTCATTGCCATACATTATTTTGGAGAAAAAATCATTTTTTGTTCGTAAAATATTCGAGTTGACATTTATTTTGTATTCCGTTTTTTTGATTTAAAAAAAAAAACCGTTTAATTAATGTTTCTCCAAAAATATACTAGTTTGGTATCACATCACAAAATATAATATAAAATTTAATTCAAGTCGCTAGTTTGTGAGATATTTTGGGTTAATCAAAATTTTAATAAATCAGCTCTAGACGCTGAAGAGCATCGAAACATTGTATTTTATAATTTTTTGTATTATTCTGTTCAGTCATAACTCTGAAAGCTTTAAATTCTTAAAATTTTTAATAATGTAAGTTTTGAAAACTGTACTATATTAAATATTGTACTTCATTCTTTTGAATCGGAAAGTGACAGATGCTTTTATTGATAAGTTGGCACAACTGTCACTGTTGCCAAATTAAACAACAAATTCGTCGTAACTGTTTAAGATACGTGTCCTTCTTTAAGATTAGTTCCATAAAATGTTTGTGCGGAAACAAGTGTTTGCAGTCCACACCTTAAAAATGTTGCAGAAAGCCTTCGCTTACCAGTCTCAGATTTTATGAATAGTCAAAATTGTTAAAAGAGGGTCGAGAAAGTGTTGAAGACGATTCATAACCTAGACGACCATAAATAACAACTGAAAGAGCTACTCAAGTTTAAAATATTCAAATACTCGGTCCTCCAAAGCCAAACTCGTCAATTGACCAGTCCGAGACTTTGCTGACGTTTTTGGAATAAGGAAAAAGTCACTGGACCATTTTTTCCTCAATAATCTAAAGAGTTTTTAATTAATAAAAAAATGAATCCGAAATAAAGAATGAATCGAATCGAAGGCTTCACAAGAAGATTGCCACTAATACTTTATCTAGAACTTTTTCAAGTGTTTCAAAAAATTACGGTTTCCTTAGAAAGTGCAAACTTTTTCACGTTATAGAAATTTATATAAAGTAAAAGCAGAATTAAACTCAAATTAGGTGCATTAATTTAGCTCAGAAAACTGCACCTTAGTGTTAAATAGAACATCATTATGCCAAATAATTATTCGCAAAATATTTAGTAAAAATTATTTAATTTTTTCAAAAGAGTTCATAAAAATGAACTTGTTATTTTTCCCTGAGAAAAATATCTAAAGGCTTTCTTTAGATTGTAATATTCTTGGCGTGATGGTTAGTGTGTGGACTATCATGCATGAGGTCTGAACTCTATCTCTGCTTGTGCCACCTAAATGTTTTTTTTTTCACGGGTACTGCCTCTTAAGGCCTCCGCAGACTGCAGACTTTTTATCGGCCGATAGTTTAGTCGGGTTTGGCTGAAAGTGCGCACACCGAGCCAACTAAACACTTGGTTGGTGAACAGGGCGCAGACTATCCAACAGTCGGCTGACTATTCTATTGTGATTTGGGAGACGCCATATTCAAAATAAACGCACACGACGCCAATTCACAGAGCGAACTGAACTATCGGCCGACTAAACAATCGTCATGTATGCGCAGGCGTGTATGCGCCAATACTCATTAAACAGTCGGCCGATAGTTGGCCGACAGATTAGTTTGAATGTAATCGGGTAGCCCCTCAAACTTTTTTATCGGCCGATACTGAATCGCTGTAGTGTGCACATATGCATTCCTCTCCATGCTGATTAAGAAGCCGACCAAACTATCGGCCGATAAAAAGTCTGCAGTTTGCGGGGGCCCTTAAACTGAAAAATCCGCTAAGAGTAATTCTTGTCATAAAAAGTACTTAAGGTCGGACTCAACATAAAAAATGTAGGGGAAGCCACTTAGTGCTTAACGGGCTGTATTACAACCATTTTTCTTAAATTTCTTTTAAACTTAACTGTTAAGATTCCTTAATCCTTTTGAATCTGTTTTTATTAAATAATTTTTGTAAGAAAATGTGTACAAAAATTTGAAGTTAATAAAGCTAAACACCCTGTTAATCATCACATTGCTTCTGTTGGTATCGACCCTTGAAAGAATGCATTCCTTCTGATATACATATTTACTTTAAGACGTATTAATGGTGATAAAAATGCTGACGGGATGGTCTCTAGGAGATATCTCTTTACTTTTGGTCAGTCGCGACAATCACTTCAATGTGACAAACATTTGTTGTCATTGTCAAAAAATCGAACCTAATTGTGAGTGAGGAGTCTTTAATGAAACTTAATCAAGATATTCATATCCAAAAAAAAAAAAAAACGAATGTCTACAATTTTATCTTTCTGATTGAATCTAATTTAAACATTATAAAACCTTTCTTATTATAACTATACCTAAAGTATCTATGTAGATATTGTATGCAAAAGAAATAACATGCATTCTTTGTCCTTCTGGAATTTTATGTTTACTCACCTAAAAAGGTTCCGGACGGACAGACTGAACAGGAAAATCGCATTAACTTTGCTAACAAAAACCCAAAATAAAGACATCATATCATCATCCGAGTCTATAGTCGTATATGGCGAGTGTCCTTGCTCCTTGCGAACTATCGAACATATACAAAAAGTCACTCAAAATGTTGGGTAATATTACCTTCGTATATAAAGAGCAGGGGTGAATGGGGAATTTCTCAATTTTATTCCAGTAACAGGGGTTAGACGTGAAGAACTATCTTATAGAGTTTTATATGAGCGCCAGTCAACATACCATCATCGGTGAGATATCTTATCTTTGGTCTTTCTTTGCTTTTGTCATATCCATAATAATTTTTGAAACGTGCACGATATTCAATATTTGCGATGGAATATTAAATTTCAACCACCGCGCTATTTTAACTGACATTGACACTCATACCGCTACTTTTTTTCAACTGAATGCAGTGTCATAAGCGACTGTTAAGAGTGTTAGATGGTGACAGAAATAGTGCCCTGGGCAACATTTTGAAATTTCAACACTCTAAAAACGTGGTTCAAAAGAACAAAAACAAAGGCTGGGATGCTACCCATACTTTCCATTGATACTTTTAAAATTTTGAAAATTATAATTTTTGTAAGATTAACTTTGAATTAAAAAACTTGTATGATATATTTTTGGTAGAACTTTGGTTTATGTTAAAAACACTGTCGATTAAACTCCTTAATAAATTTAACAACAATATTTTGTTTATAAGATTACATAAGTTTGAAGGCTATATCCTTGTTTCTTCAACTTGGCGATTTTTGCGTCGGGACTTGGGCCTACACCCGTACAAGATCCAACTGACCCAGGAGCTCAATGGTCACGGCCGTATACAACGCCGTTTGTTCACTGACTGGGCTTTGAATCGTTTGAAAGAGGACCCCAATTTTGGCCGAAATATATCATCTTTAGTGAAGAGGCGCATTTTTTTGAAAACGACGTTTGTGGGGCGGTCACCGTCAACAGCGAGCGCTACATAAGGATGATAAATAATTTCTTATGACCCAAATTGAACCATATGGACCTAGACGACATGTGGTTCCAGCAGGACGGCGCTACGTGCCATACAGCAAACGCCACGATTGACATTTTGCATGAACGATTTGAGGGTAAGGTAAGGTTATCTCTCGCACGGACAATGTGAATCCGCCACCAAGGTCATGCGATTTGACCCCGCTAGATTTTTTTCTGTGAGGTTTCTTGAAGTCGCAGGTCTATGCAAATAAACCATAATCGACCGTCGTCGCTCAAATTCAGCTGGATCTATGCGGAAGAGTCATTAAAAATTGGAACACTCGGATCCCTGCCACCGTAAGAAGCCGAGGAGGACATTTGAATGATGTCGTATTTCACAATAAATGGCATACATGCGCCTTTCAAATAAAAAAATAATTTTGTTAATACCTATCACACAGCTTGTTTTATTCCATTTCAACATCTACCCGCAATTATTGCAAAAACCCTTTATTATTTAAACGGAACGAAAAAAGTCATCCCTTTGACTATTTTGGTAGTCAAATTGACTATTAAATAGTCGATTTTAAGCCGATAACCGCGATAGTCAATAGGACAGTTATCGGTTGTCAATTTTGAATTATGTTTTACAACTTGGTACTCAATATGAAAACTGCGGTAGTCAATATGACAACTGCGGTAATCAATATAACAATTTTCGATAGTCAATTTTGGTAGTCAATATGACAACAATATGACAACCAAGTTGTCATATTGACTACCGAAGTTGTTATATCGACTACTTCTTTTGTCATATTGACTACCCGGAATTGAAAATCGAAAATTGTACTATTGCCTATCCATTAGTCATTTTTTTAAAATAAGGTTGTCATATTGAATATTTTGGTAGTCAATGCGATAATTTGTCCAAATTTCTAGATGACTATCGACGATTGGTAATATGACAACTTTTTTTTTCTGTGAAGACACTTTTAAGTGCAAATGATTTATTAGAACATGCAGTTAAAATACTACATGCAGTAGAGAGTTGTGGGTGCATCTGTTTGGAAAAACAATTTAACACCTATTTGAAAATTAAAAATATTTCAAATTTAATTCAACTCAAAAGTAAAAATAACAACAATTAAAATACCCAACGAAAAAGTTTAAGCCTTACAAAATGCTCCACTGTTGACGTTGAACGATCGATCGATCTTTATGAAAAAGTTTATTAAGTTTTAAAAATTTTGAACGAAAAAGTAATGATCCTTCTAAGTCAACCATAGCAATTTGTCGTACTAAGTTTCACCGATATAAGTTCTTACAGAAAACAGAAACAATAACTCTTTTTATAATTTAAATTAAATTATATCGTGTGAAATATTTATTGAACAAATAAAAATTAATATTAAGTTATTTAAGTTTGACGTGACTTTAAGTGCCCAAATTTAGCAGATTTAAGAGCATAAAGATCAGATCAGCCTAATTATAATAATAATAGTAGATGATAATATTCAATTTCTTGGGATTGGTCGAAGTATAAAAATACATATTGGAGTTCAACTTTATCGTGGCGCAGAGACATAAGGCCCAGGAACATAACGCCCACATTTTTTTTTGGGGCTTATGTCCCACCCGAGTGGGACATAAAGCCGAAATTTAATTTGGGCCCTAAGTCCCACCCAAGTAAGACCTAAGTCCCAAATTTGTTTGTTAAAAATGGGACAATGTCCCCAAATTTTTGCAGAGCCAAAAAAGAATATAAAGTTTTTGTATTTCAATACAATGAACAATAATTTTTGATACGGTGATAATACAAAAATTAGGAAAAACAAAAAAGTTTATTTTCAACATTATTTGCAGGATCTCAGGATTTTAACTCCCTTTTTCGGGGTCACCCGCTCACGCAACTCCGTTGCTCCGCTTAGGGTATGTAAAGTCGCCAGGCAGGCGCAAATATCAACAGCTTTTTTGAATAAAAACACCTGTGGGTGGCACGCTTCGCGGGATTTCAGGATTTAAACTCCACAAAACAAAGTCTTGTGGTATTGAAGTACTCCAAGTTTTGTCATTTGGTGATTCTTATTAAGTGGGACATTAGCCCCAACATTTTTATTTGGGGCTTCGGTCTTACTTGGGTGGGACTTAAGGCCTAAATTCAATTTCGGTTTTATGTCCCACCGAAGTGAGACATAAGCCCCAAACAAAAAAGTCGTTACGTATCACTCTACAAAAATCATTAAAACTCGTCATTGCATTTAACAGATATTTTCGTTAGTAATCCAATTACATCATTTTAAGATGTCGCAAACGAAGTTCATTTTGTATCTAACACTTTTTCAACTTCGTTTTTTTTGGCTGTATTAATAAAGTTATATTTATGTCAATTAAAAAAATCATATTTAATATACGCAGATTGAGTACTCATTTCCAATAATTCACATTTAATTTTCTTTACAAAAAAAGCAATTGGCGTTACTAATTTAGTCGAGGATTTCTTATGCTTTCAAAATCTTTGGTTTAGGTACTGTTCCACTACTGTATGTAATCATTTAGTATATAAAATTCCTACTTTTATTCTCCTTCCAATTATTTATGAAAGTAATAGCAGACTTAATTAGACTAAACATAAAAATGATAGAAATTTTTCTATTGTCCTTTACAGCAAAATAGGTGATAGTCGTATATTTCGTTCAATTTAAAATATGTAAGTTCAAAAGGACACAACAAAACCTTCGTCACATAATATCGAACTAGAAAATAAGCTTGTTTATGCCTCCTTACATAAATATAAAAAAGTGGTACCATAGGACGTATGCGTACTTTTTACTCTTTTTCTTTGAATAATGTACAAAATTTCTTTGCGTTTGAACTGAGCCTCAAATAAAAACACCTATTTTTGTTTTTTAGTGGTTCTAAGGTGCCTCTTAGTCCTCCAAAAATTACCTAAGACTAAGGAATGGTCCGAAAAAGATTAAATAATATAAAATAAAATGAAAAGAGGGACTCGAATCCTTCCCATTTTTACTCTTAAGACGTTACAACTAATTTTTTGTTTCAAAAATCTAAACTGTCAAAAATATACGTAGTATCAAAATTGAAACTAAGCTGTTTTCTGTGGAGAGATTTTACACGAGTTTTTAGTTGGCATGGTAATTATTGTTCTTTCTCAAGATATTCAAATCAAAACAAACTGTCAAAGGATTTTTTTTTAAATGTACAGTATTTCAAAAACAGCATTCTTTGTGTAAAAAGTTATTCTTAAGACCATATTATTTCTTTTCAAATTTCGAATTAAAGTTAAAAATGTTATTATTCAAAAACAAATTTCCACTTCGTATAACTTTTGTATTGCATAATATGTATTTCTTAAGCCGATAGTAACTCGAAATATTTGAGCAAATACAAAATGTTCAAATGTTTTTAAAATTTCTATTATAACATAATAAGAAAAAACCACTTATTTGAGGGTATTTACTTCCAAGTTGAAGTTGGATTATCAATATAGATTTAGATTTCAGGGACTTTAAAATATTAACTGTCAAAATTCTTGGTTTGACAAATCCAACTGATTATAAAAAATTTCAGTACGAAATAAATAAAATACATTGGCACAACAGTCTGTTGAAAAGTAGGACTTAGATACATATAATCTTCAACTATTAATGTGTACGAGTCATATCGGTATGGGTACACAGAAAAAAAAGTTGTCATATCAACAATCGTCGATAGTCAACTTAAAATTTGGGCAAATTGTCGCATTGACTACCATAGTCAATATGACAACCTTATTTTACAAAAATTGACTACTGGATAGTCAATAGAACAATTTTCGATTGTCAATTTTGGGTAGTCAATAAGACAATAAGACCAAAATTGACTATCGAGGATTGTTATATTGACTACCCAGTAGTCAAATTAGATTTCGGTTTTCAACAAAAATTGTCATATTGACTACCGCAGTTGTCGGATTGATTACCACATTAGTCAAAACGACAACCGTAGTTTCAATTTCCTTCAACCAAAGTTGTCATGTTGACGAATTGTAAAAAAAATGTTGGATCCCAAAATTGAGAACCGAAAATTGTTCTATTGACTATCGCGGTTATGGGCTGAAAATTGATTACCAAATAGTCATATTTACTACCAAAATATTCAATAGAATGACTTTTTTCGTTCTGTGTAGTCTTATATTCCGAATCCTTATTAAAGAAATCGCTTTCATGACAAGATTTACGCTTGGAGGATTTTTCAAGAGACAGTAACCGTGAAAAAACTTTAGGTGGCAGGTATTGAACCCAAGAACTCAAGCATGACAGTTCTATGCACTAAACATCACACCACGGGTATAACAATAATCAAAACAATGATCTTCAGAGTTCAAAAATCATTTATCATAGAATAATTTTGTATTTATTTTCCAGATTCATAAATTCATATTTTTTTTAATTTCAAATACAATTTTAAATTTTTAGACATCTTTAAAAATTTTGTAAACACAATTACGTGAATTCTCGTTTTTTTAAAAAAAAATAAATCAAATGATTTGCCTCAAATTGTGAAGTTGAATTTAAAGTTTTTTATTACAACACTAAGTAATGATGTAATACCCGTGGCATGATGGTATGCGTTGGACTCTCATGCCAGAGGTCTTGGGTTTAATCCCTGCCTGTGCCATCTAAAGTTTTTTTCACAGGTACTGCCTCTTCCGAGGAATAGACAAATCATGAAAAGTGCTTTTTCAAATTAGCCGTATTCGTAATTCGGCTTAAAATTGTAGGTCCCCTCCATTCCTGATAACAGGACTCACACACAGGAATGGTTGAGAGCTGTAAGTCACTAGGATCTAGTTCTCAACCGAATGTTGCGCCACCTAATTTATTTATTTAAATAATGATGGTAATGTTTAAATATGTAGATTTTGAATAACTTATTTACATTTCTGTTCTATTCGTATGCGTCCATCATGTTTTATGTGGGACTTACAGCAAAAATTAGAAAGTCTTTACGTATTTTCTAAGATTTAGATAATATTTTAAAACCATTTAGTAATATTTAAAAAACCTCGAATCTATCATTCCAGTTACCGTGAACTATGAAAAATGATGATGGAATTCATCAAAACATAACAAAACCTAAAATTCAAATGTAAAAGTTGCGCAAAGCTTACCTAAAACAAAACATATCTATACACCATCATTTTCTCACAACCAGCATTTAAGTCTATGATGTGTATAGAATTAGTTTTAATAATTATTTCTCATTCTGACACTGTGTCCGAAAATGTCTATTTGATGTGATGTTTTGATATTTCTGACACTCACGCAAACACGAGGTGCTTGTTGGATGGATTTTAACTCAAAGATACCAAAAAACTTCCAAAATACCAACAACAACAACCACAACAAGAAAATATTTTATATCAGTAACGAACTTGAATATTCAAAAGAATTAATTATAATTTCTCTCTAAGTGGCAGCAACAGCAGCAGACCACCATACCACTGACTGACTGCCACACTATTTGGGTTTAACCATAGGGTTTTTTGTTTTTATGATTTTTTGGTTGATGTCGTGACAAATTTTTCCCTATCACAATTTACCATTAAAAGGGTCAGAGAACTAAACAACGTAGGTACAAGGCATAATATACTCTACTCAGGTGGGTACGAGAAGTGAAAAACGGTGTTAGTACCTTTTTTCTTTAAAAAGTTAAGTTAAAAGGCAGCGAGTTGTAACTATTTTTCTTGTGGGGTCTTCGTGTCACATTTTTTGTATTTTTATTCCTGACGAACATTTTTTGGAGTTAGATTGACATTGACACTTCACAGGAATGTTTGGGGTTTTCTACAGTTTTTTTATTTTGTTTGGTTTTCTCTTTCGTGTCTTTTTTTGGTAAACGTTTATATTTAATTCGAAGGCATAACATTTTATTAATTAACGTCATTATATAGCTGAAGGAGGGTCAAGGTGGCAACTCATTTAGCTTGGGGATATTTATTAAATCTTTAAAATAATGAGTACCTATGACTTATGGTTGTAGAGAAATATTCTCAGTGAAGCATGTCTTAAAAGCATGAAGTGATTGAAATTATATTTTTTCGATGCTTTTGCTAAAACTGAAAAATCTTAATGAAGTTATTAACTAGAGTAATAAAACATTTTTCTAAATGACAAGTTTTGCATTCGTAAACAATTTCGAACTCGAGGTTTGAATCAAACATGACATTACGATGGTAGAGATGTCGAATAAGTGGGTCCCCCGATTCCGTCCGTCTGCCTGTCTGTATCATCTTTGGGTCGAATTACTTTTAATTTGAGAGTTGAGGTTTTGAGCCAATTCGCGTTTATAGTTTTTTTATTTTTTAAAGCCTAAAAATAGCAGTAAAGTCCCCATACAAATTTGTTGGTCAAAAATCGAAAATTTGAATTTTCTCAAAAACAAACCAATACATTTTTTTAACCGTTGTTTTGTATTTAAGTTTTCGCAAGAACTTATCAACCGATTTCAATAATTTTTTTCTACACAAGCTCTTATACTGGTCTCAATAATATTTGTGGATCAAAAATGTTTGTTTTTATTTTTGATTTTTAAATAAATATTAAATTTTTTTTTCGAAATGCGATATCTTGAAAATTGGTCATCATTTTTTAAGAAATGGAAATAAATAACATATTTTCAAAAGCTCTAAATAACTGCATACCAAAAAATAAAATTGAAAAAATTCAGTTTTTTTTAAGAAATCAAAAGGCGTTTAAATTTTTGAAAACAAACTTCTTTTGCAGCTTCATTTTTAAATCTTAAAATACCAGAAAACATTTTTAAACAAACTCTTTTGGATACATGAGCAAGTTCATACGAACCAGTCGTGCATTTTATTTAAATTAGTATTCATATTAAAATATTTTAAAATATCACTTAGTTTTCGGAAATACTCACTAGTTTTGAAATGACTTACGAGTATTCATTTACTCTATATGAAGTTTTGAAAAACTATGACTATTATGTGTATACCTTTGTGGTTTTAAAGAAGACGTTTCAGAGTTAATTTTGAGTTCTAATTCTTTCTAATTCATAACACTGATTTAAGCTACACGCTTACATAAAAACTAAACTTTCAAAACAGTATGTTTTTTAAACCCGAGAGGATAATCTTGTTTTTAGATGTTAAAAACAGTTTTAGGAAAAATCTCTTAGATTTTTTTTAAGAATTCATCATTCGATCGAACTTAATTGTGTTTTATCACGCGTAGCCCTAAAACCACAATTTATTTTGATTTCCACGTATAAAGAGGAAAATTTCAAAATTCTGGCGTGATTGATAAATTATAAGGTTAATTTCCAATTCAAGATAACAACATTTTTTTGAGAAATACTTTTTGGTTTGTATGACAGAAAAAAAAGGAATAAAGTTGAACGGTGTAATTGATATACAAAAATTCTTAGCTGTGAATCAAGCCACAAGAGTTGGCTATATTTCAGATTTTGGGACGTTTGAAACGCATCCACGTTTAATTTTAACAAAGGCCTAATGCTATTCAGAACTGAATTTTTAGTTAATGTCGGAAATAAAGACCAAATTAGTTCAAAATGTTATATTTGAATGGGTCCGTAAAGATGGAAACAGCAGAATCGAAATTTAAAAAAATATTGGTAACAAGTTTGAGTGCTATTTTTGAGCTATTATTGGCGGAAATCGAGATTATTTACATCAGCACTTTTGTGCTTTGCCGTTGTTCAACCATTCTGCCTTTAAATGTTTATAAAAGATAAAAAGAAAATACTTTTAAACATAAAACACTTTAGTAAAAACACGCAAATTTTTGGGTTTCTAAACAGCTAAGCAACACAGCTAGTTATAATTTAAGGTAAAGTATTAAATAAACGACAAGATCCGAAATCAAATTTTAGAATTTAATAGCTACATACCAAAATTTGGTAAAGGAACAATCCGCCAAGTAACCAACAAAAATAATCTTAAACGCCTTGAGTTTGCAAACAAATTTGTACATCATCCTTGATCAATTTTGGGAAAGTATCGTGCACTTTTTTGGGGATGTGTATGCTTTAATAGCTCCAGAGATTACATACCAATCGACGCGAGGCACGGTACGATGTTTTTTTTTTCTATATTGTGCGCGTAGTAAAGGGGTTATGAATATGATTAGAAAGGAGAAACCGATGCTCATTGGTTTTGAATGCCTGTGCATTGTAATGAGTGGGAAATATTGAGACTGGCAAAGCATTGCACATTCGCGTAGTGCGGCTAAAGAAAGAATCTCTGTACTTAACAGTTCGTCCGAAATTGGACTCAAGGGTAAACTGATGTGCATTCCTAGCAGTACGGGTATAACGGTTGAATTGTTTAAGGGGAGGAATGCAACTGGCTATTTCAGTAGAGCATTGTTTAAAAAAATAACGATAAAACAATGACAGGCATGATTACCTTGCGGCGGTATTCAAGAGAAGCAAATGCATCGGTAAGAGAACGATCTCCTATCATATTGAATTTAATTTTCAATTATATCCAGAACAGTCAAGTACTTTATTAGGGCACCAGCCCAAATGTGAGAATTATAATCAAGTTTCGGACGAATAAAAGCTTTGTAAATTTTAGCCAGATCAGAAGGGGTAAAAAACTTCTTGCATCGTCGGAGAAAACCTAAACACTTAGCAGCATTTTTGGCGATGTCAAATATGTGATCACTCCACAACAAATGGTTTGTGATGCACATACCTAGGACTGATAGTTGTTCAGTCTCCTCATAGAAAGTGGCATTGGGGGAGGGTTACGCTTGATGTTGAAAAGAATCAGTAACAATCAAGTAACATATTAAATGGATAAGATGATAACCGACTTTTTAAGGAATTTAAAAGCCCGGACTTAAATATCAGAAGTTTTTTTAAGACCTTTTTTTAAGACCTTGATAACAAGAAATATCGATAAATTCTGTCTACGGCGAACGACTACGAGTTACATAGTCCATTTATCAGTTCTATTTTTCCTAATTTTACTTATAAATCTGTACGTTTGGCCTTGATTGTGGCTTTTATATTTGCTTCCAATACTTCAAACGTTGGTTGTTTGTTGGCATAAACCAAGTACTCAATACAACCCCATAAACAGTAATTTAGAAGCTTTAAGCCATGCGAAAAGAGGGGGCCTGGGCCATTTCTGGATAAAAATTTCTTATTAAAACACCCATAAATATTTGGACAAAAAAAGTTGTCTATGATTCGCTCATAGATTTATTTTTTTAAATACCATTTTACACAACTTGGAAGCGTTGTCATTAATGATGAATAGCAAAATCTTACTGAGGAGACATTTCTAAACGGTTTAACATTCTCAACTATCAAACAATAGACAAGAACCATCTAAACATCTCATGCTTTACAAAAAAATCCTATATAAAAGAGAATTTGCGAAAATGAAGACTCTGCAAACTTTCCAAAATTTGTTAAAATCAATATCAGACCCACGCAAAAAGTTATCAACATCTACGAAAATTTCATTTTGAAAAATAGTCTTAAGTTAAAACTAATTCTTGAAGTTGGGGAAGAATAGCTCAAATACAAACGGAAGGTTCAAATAATGACTGGAATTGGCGCAGTGGTTCTCCCTGACTCAGCAGCGTAGGTGAGTTAAAACAATTCTCATACTTAATGAATATTTATTTTTTTACAGTTATAATGATGATTCAAAATGTCAGAGTAATTTTTAATCTTACGTCTAATAAAAGCAATATCAAAACCGTAGAAAAACTCAGATAAAAATTAAAGCCTTTTTTTAAAATACTATTAAAAGATGGAATATGGGTTGAAATTGTATTATAGAATAATAATTTAAAGAGTCTTAAAAATATTTTATGTGAAAGATTGTTTTTTGGCGATGACAAATTAATTGAACTTTATGAAAGTTGATATAAATGATTGATACTTCATTTTAGCCAAGAATTAAAAGGTGTAAAAAAAGTCATGTTTCCCTTATATAATAATAATATAATAACAAAATTTTGTAAAACAAATTTTTTTTTAGTAAAAAAAGTGTAAGAATAAGTTTTACTTAAAAAAGACTCTTTTTTGAAATCCAGTTTGCTTTTTGTAAATTGGTTTTGCTCCTTGTTTTGGGCTAATTTAGATTTCGGAGTTTTAATATAGGTGAAACTTATGTTTTTGTTTTTGATACAAAATCATTCACTTGAACCGAACCATGTTTTGTAAATTAATTGTGGCAATGTTCGAAGCTTTGGTCAATAAATAAAAAGATTTGTAATTTACTTCAAATTCTCTCGAGACGATTTTCTTTAATTTTTATAAAACTCCTTTCATGCATTGAGTCTTAAACTATCTAATATACAAATCTATTCCAATAAGGTATACATTTTAAACTCTAAGAATGGAAAAACCTCAGGTCTTGGTCGTTTTCGCGTCGGCTCTTGCATTTTTAAAACATTTAGTTTGGTTTCAAGATTTGTAAAATATAAAGAAGCTTAAGCTTCGCTTTTCAAGTCACGGAGTTAAAGTCATAACAATATTTTCGTTTTATTTTTATTATCTAACTTACCTTGAGGTTTTGGCACATTCCGTTTTAACTGCATCCACTTGTAGGTTGGCAGTCCATTTGGCGAAGTTTGTTGTTGCGCCGTCAGCGTGTGTGTTGTTCCGCCGGGCGATACAACATGCTGACTTCGCGAACTATTGCTTGATGAACTTCCCATTCCTCCTCCTCCACTGCTGGCCATTTGTCCAACCCGGCTAGTAGACATACCAGCTAACGAGTCCAATACCATAGATCCCTCAATGCCTGTCCCACTTGGATAGCCGGCAGCCATTGCTGCCGCCGCTGCCGACGCATTAGCGCTCGAATGATGTGCCGGCGGGTGCTGCAAATGCTGCGAATGATGATGCCACGCATTCGAGCCCATCATACTTCCATGTGTATTCTGCTGTTGTCCCGCCACCGCCACCGACTGTTGCATCAACGAGTCCTCACTCAACCCATACGAGGAGTGCATAGAAAGTTTGACATCGTCTCCGCTGTGATGCATTCCATAGCCGGCAGCCGCTCCATTATGCTGCGGATGATGGTGCGGACTTTGGTTATACAAGCAATCCAGGTTCGTATAGCTCAATCCGTTCTCCGAGCTGATGATCGATGCGTCTTGGACGTTACTTGTTGACGGATTGCCGACTGCAGCAGCTGATGCAGTTCCGTAAAACGAATGCACGCTGTCGCTTTCGTAGTACGAGTCGGTGGGTGAATTGCTCGATGGGTGCTGCGGCGTTGTCGAAATGCCGTATTCCGCCGCTGAGGGACTATACAAGTGCGGGTGCGAGTAGACGGGATTAGCGGTAGCTTGTGCATGCTGCTGCTGGTTGTTGCCATGTGGTGGAGTTAGCTGATAAATATTGCTCGAATCGAGCGCCTGTCCATAGCCGTGATGATGACCGTGATATGGATGGCTGGTTGCGGCCGCTGCCGATGGAAAGGAATACGTGTATCCATTTGATCCCATTTCGCCACCGCCACCAACGGCATGATAACTATTTGAATGATTTCCGTACATTCCAACGTCCATCATATTGACGACAGGCCACAGTGCACTAATCACACTGACAGTTCTTTTGTTTTTTTCTGACACTTACTTTAATAATACTGATTTGATATCGGTCGAAATCGATGCAGGTGCAAGGAATTAATATTTGCAAGTAGGCAGGTGGCCTCCCCGTTACTAACGACTAAAATGTACCGGGCTTATCACTTATCACACAGAAAATGGTATTTTTGTTGAACAACTTCTTAAAATAACTCTTTAAATACACAATGTAGCAAAACTGCTCAAAAACATCGAGATAACTGCACGAAAATCTTTCAAAATCGTCGGAAGTACACCGATTTCTTTATAAACAATTATTCATAACAATAATTCATTGCTCACAGATCAAAACAATAAATCAAATTAAAAATCTTGAACAACTCAACGATAAGACACCAATCGAAACTGCCCGAAATTAAACACGTTCGCTATAATAAAGTTTGACTGACCAAAACAATCTACGAGTTCAAAAATTCGATAAACTATTCGACCGGACACCACCAGAGTTAGCCAGAGCCTCCTCAGACATTGCCTGCGCACGAAGAAAGTTACCGTCTCTAAATGGTTCGTGGCGTTGTTGCTGCCAGAAATAACCAAAACCGAACTTGGCTCATTCACAGTAAGTAAGTAACGCCCTCGAAATGTGGTGTTTATGTTGATTCACCACCATTTCTGTTTGCATTTGGTGTGTGGTTTTGTCTCTTTTTAGCCAATGGCTATGGTCCTCTGAGCTGTAGATACTTTTGTATCTTTTTGTTATTGTTGGTGTATCTGAGAGATTAGCTAAGGCAACAAAAAAAAAAAACAACAACAGCAGCAGCTGTTATATGAGAAACGCCTATATCCCAGGCTACCTTACCTTACCTTGTGTGTTTTATTTTGCTGTTCGATGGGGTATAGGTAGGTTAGACGATTTGATTTGTAGATACTGTATCTTTTTTAGATTTGAAATAATTTTTTTTATAAATTGAATATAAACTTGGCAGGCAAAAGGCAGCCCTGTGGCTGTGGAGTCGAACGAGTGTAAAGGAATTTGTGAGACATTTTGTTGTTTATATTGTGACCAGGTAAAAAGATCTCAATGTATAAATTGAGAATATGTCACACAGTTGGGTGCTACATTTTTCTCTTGAGCTTGTTTTTTTTTTAATTCTTCGACACTTTGGCAAGCATTTTTGTACCCAAACTACATGAATCCACTTATACAGATATACCAAGTTATAGTGGGTTAGATAATGTATCTTTAGCAAAAATAGATAGGTATGTTTGAAGGAAATTATTTAAAAATAAGGTAGATATCTATAACTAATAGAAGTATCTGTAGGTATAAATGAAAGTGGCAGTCAAATATGTAGCTACTGACATATCTTTTTATGTATCTGTATCTTTATTTGGTTGATGGCTGTTGAAGATATAGAGGGAGGTATTTGCTCATATGGAGATAGACTTTAAGATTTTGTCACCTTTAGTTGACATGGTGGTAGGGACCTATGGTATGGTTGGAAAAAGATATTTTTTCGTGTTAAAATTGTTACATATTCATTTTTATTCATTTTTAATTTGCTTTAATTGATGCAGATATTCATTTTACTTTTACTTTAGAAGAGGTAGGTACGTAAAATTTAGTTTTGTTACATTAAATGAACAAAACTAAAATATGTACATATGTATTTAATTTGTTCTTGTTTGTAATGCGTCTGATGTTGAACTGTGATTACATCTTACTAATTCTCTTAATTTGGTGGACACTTGTGGCGGAATCAAAAAAAATTAATCCAGAGATATTGAAGCTAATTAAATGATAATTCGTTACGTAAACCAAAAGGTTTTTGAGAAATTGAATTTTCGGCCAAAATTAGTCTAAAGTTAGCGATAAAGATCTTAAATAATAAAAAAAAATAAGTTTTGGTCAACATTCAAGTTTTTAGCTTTTAAGTTGTACAAATTTCGTTTTTGTGGCTACAACCGTTAATCTTTTTTTTTTTAAGTTCTGCTAAAATGAAATAGAAGTAAGCTGACGATCATCCCAAATTAATTGTTTTTTTTTTTTAATTTACAAAATTGAATCTTTTTAAATGCTTATTACTTGCTCGAAAATTTCTTCATCTTATGTTTAATTTGTTATTCTAATTTTCAAGGTTTATTTTCCGGTAATTGTATAGATTTTTTAAGCAAAAATTGCTCTCAATAATATTTTTTTATGAATTTTAAGTTTTTAAAGTGCTCTTCCGGTTTGCTACAGCTAAGAATTTAACTTATATAAGGCTTAGTATAAGCTAATTTCTGACTTATATAAGACTTCAAAAAAACCCTTATACACGTCATTTTGGCGTAAGTTAAGCAAGCTAAATAGCTTTCTCAAGACTTGCAATCGCAAGTTCTATGCTGGCAAAATAGCTTTTTGTAAACAGTGTTAAGAAATCTAACACAGGGTATCGTTCCCGTTTATAATCTAACACAAATCTCTTAAGTAAGTTATAGCTCTTTTATGTGTGCAATTGCTTGATAGCTATTTTGTCTTATGCAAGCCTTTTACAAGACCTATATTAAAGCTTTGGAAATGGAAACAACAATTTTTTTTTTCGATTTCTCAACTTCTCTGCTTCTTTTGAAATGAATAGAAGATAGAACTGATTTTATTTGAAAAATACTTATACTTTACTTACTTGCCATATCAAGATTCATACAGTGGTCTTCCGGAACAAAATTCAACAGCGCTACCAACTACGCCAAATCTCTTTTAGCAGAAGAGTATACATTTCAAGGACTTGATACATCAGAAAGACGTCTATATATTTATCTACCAGAATTTTCAATAAGGGGACAACTATTGGAATTGAAAACAATTACTGTAATCGACATATCGTTTTGATATAAATAATTGCAATTTAATCACAAATACGCATTCCTATGAATATGTAAATATATTTACCAAATTATGTTTCTGTAACCAACTTTGTATGGTTGGTAAAAACATTTATACCTACAAAGTTAACGTAAGTTGATTTTCCAAAATATAAACTTTTTTGGGAAACCTTAAATAGACCATTGTATACCAAAATATAAAAGCCTTGTATAAGACTTATCAATTTCACATAATAAATAAATAAATTGGGTGGTGCAACAGTCCGTTGAGAACTAGGGCCTAGTGACTTACAACTTTTAACCATTCCTGTGAGCGAGTACTGTTGTCAGGAATGGAGGGGACCTACAGTTTTAAGCCCAATCCGAACGGCCAATTTGAGAAAGCACTTTTGATGACAAGAATTACTCTTGGAGAATTTGTCAATTCCTCGCAAGAGGCACTAACCGTGAAACAAACTTTAGATGGCATAGGCAAGGATCGAACCCAAGACCTCTGGCATGACAGTCCAACGCACTAACCATCATGAAACTGGTACGCGCATCAATTTCACATACTCAGGTTTTAAACAAGCTTTTATTTGGAAAATATTTTAATAAAATAGTTGCCTTACATAAAAAATCTTATATTATTATTTTTCATACCCATTGCTTCTTAATTCTTAAGAATTAAACCTTATAGAAGCTAAATTCTTAGTTGGAACTGGGGCGTATACTTACCTTTTTCATCTACTTAATAGAAAACAAACGCATATACATATTCTGGTGATTAAATAAACCGACTGTTCCAATATAGGACCATTAAGAAAGAGGCTGGGATAAAAACATCTAAGTATTCTTATATCTGAGACAAATTATCATTGAATTATTCTTAAAAATTATCAACAATATTTTGCATATGATGCAATAGTTTGAATTCACAATCTATTTTTGTTAACGAGATTTTTAGTCGAAAACCAAATTTTACCAATTTTGGTAGCAATTCTTAAAACCAATTCTTAAAAGCTTTTATTTCTTATATAAGCAAATACAAATTGGGAGAAAGAAATTAATTTGAAGTCAATATCTTTTATTGTTCACGAGATATCGAGAACCGAACATCAATTGTTACCAAATTTTCGTACTATTTTTTGTGGATTTTATTTTTTCATGAAAAAACAGACTGTTAGATCTTTATAAACAATTAACTAAATTTCGAAAACAATATTTTCTGTGAGATAAAATAAGTTTGAACCCAATATTTTTTAAATTTTAGAAAAGATATTTTAGTCGAAAAAGGCTTACAAACTTTTAGTACCTAATGCTTTTTTTAAGTTTTTATTTTTTGTTAAAAAACTGTCAATTCGATTTTTCTCAAAATTTTTACCGAATGTAGAAAACAATATTTATTATAATATAAAATTAGTTTGAAACAATATTTTTGATTTTTGAAAAGATATTCGAGTCCACAATCAATTTTTACCAACTTTTATTAATTTTATTGTAGGTTTTTATTTTTTGTAAAAAAACTGCCGATTCGATATTTTTTTTCGACAATATTTTTTAAAAGATAAAATTAGTTTAAAGCCAATATTTCAAAGTTTTGAAAAGATATTCAAGTCGAAAATCAATTCTTAACAACTTTTGTTAATTTTTTTTAGGTTTTTAATTTTTTTGTAAGAAAAATGTCAATCCGATTTTTTTCAAGATGTTACTGAATGTTGAAAACAATACTTTTTGAAAGATAAAATTAGTTTTAAGATAATATCTTAAACTTTTGAAAAGATATTTGAATCGAAATCAATTTTTACCAACTTTTATTAATTTTATTGTAGGTTTTTATTTTTTGTAAAAAAAACTGTCGATGCGATTTTTCTCAAAATTTTACTTACTGAATATTGACAACAATATTTTTTAAAAGAAAAAATTAGTTTAAAGGCAATATCTCAAAGTTTTGAAAAGACATTTGAGTGGAAAATCTATTTTTACCAACTTTCATCAATTTTTGTTTAGGTTTTTATTTTTTGTAAGAAAAACTATCAATTAGATTTTTTGCAAAATTTTACCAGATGTTAAATACGTTATTCTTCGTTGCACAAAATTATTTTCGAGATAAAATAATATTTTTGTTTGGTATCGCGTTACAATATATAATATAAAATTAAATTCAAGTTGTTGGTTCGTAAGATATTTAGGGTTAACCAACATTTTCACCTTATTTTAAATTTGCTATGGTAAAAAAAACCACCCACGCAATTTTTTGAGAGTCCTTTCTGCATCTTTCTGCATAACTTTCTATTTAACAAAATTTATTTGAAGTTGATATCTCTACTAGTTCTTGAGCTATGAGGACGAAAAAATCGTCGCGAACGTACGTACACACGCACTCACAGACATCTCTCAAACGTCGAGAAATGTCAAAATTTTCAATTCGACAAATCGGACCGAATACAATAACTTCCTATGGGAAGTTAAAAAGAACTTTTACAGGTGTTTTCAAAAAAGAAACGCCTATTTGTTTTTAGGATCTATAACCATTTTTTCAAAAACTTAATTCTTCTTACGTGCGTCGTTTTGAATTGCTTTGTAAGTGAATTTAGGACATATTATAATTAAATATATAAGATATAATAAGTTTTGTTTGGACCCATTTTTGTATACGGGTTATTTTATATAAAACTAGTTTCCCAAAGATCATACAAAAATTCCAGTGTAAGTACTTAGATTTCGAAAAACAAACAAAAAATTTAAATTTTTACAGTCAATCAAAAAATAATAAATTTTACGGGTTGTACTTAAAAATGTATGTATACTTTTGAAAAGTTCGGAAATAATTCTTTGCATATATAACCATAACATATCTAGAAGTAGAACGATCTATCCAGCAATCCAGCCATAACTCTAACCTCTGATAGGACATTTCAATTCAAATACATAGAGTTGTTTGGCAATTTTTTAATAAACAGATATTGTATGAAAACAAATGTTATGTATATGTTTTAATTTTGTCGTTTGTGTAAAATTTAATTACTCATGACAAAAAGATACACTTAAATTAACTTTTACATACGACGAGTTGTAAAGATGTTGATATTTACAAATTAAACAAAACTTCATTTCAGAATCTCAATTTTCAACATGCAACAGAATTATATACAAACAGCACACATTTTCACAGGTCAAAAAAGTTACGATTTAGTGAATTTAAATAGAATTTTTCCTCGAATTTTCGTACTTTGATTTTACAATTTTTAAAAGTCTATTCTACTTTATTTTTGCTTTAAATTGTTGTTGTTGCTTAATGTTGTTTTAATGTTCCCACTCAAAAGGGTTGTTAAGCTTTTTCGAATTTATAATTCAACAGTCCAATAATTATAGTGCATTGTCTTCTTTCGTATGTATAATGAACTTGTGCTAAAAAACTTCTCTGTTTTAAAAAATATCAGTCTGTCTCTTGGCTAACCTTTTTCCAGCTCTTATGATTAAAACATTAATCTGGTTGGATAATTTGTGCCAAAAAAAGTTACGAGTAGTATAAGAGGAACTGAACACAAACACAAAAGTTTGACAAGGTTTTCTCACTCGTTAAGTGAAGAGTCCAAGAGAGAATACCGAGATAAAATGCCAACATACCGATTTTAATTTGGCTTCTAGGCCGCAAAACTATTTCGGCCTATTTTGTTCATTATATAAAGCTGAACATACCGCTTTTAATAAAAAAAATTGTTAATTCGGATCTTCGCCAAACCGTTTTTGAACTTTGTTACCAAAACTTTCGTATCAAATTTGACCACACATTTTAAATGTATTTTGACCAAAAAGAACATATTTTTAGTCTTAAAATTCTTTGAATAATTTTGCCGAATTCGTTTAAAGTCAAAATGTCTAAAGACTTAATCCCTGACTAGTGGATGTTATAACTCATATAAAATAAATTAATCTAATTTGGTCAATTTAGGTACGTGTTGGCGTCCGTCTACTACTATAGGCTTATTTTTGAAACAAAGTATCTTGGCGCCATTATAAATTTTAAACACACAACATAAAATTGTTTGGACATAAGTTTTGGCTGTCCATTGTAAGCGAAGGTCAGAAATCAATCAATAATGTTATCAGTCTTAATGACTTTTTCCTTTATAAACATGGCTATGCATTTTTATTACTGATCAGAAGTTCAATAAAAGAGCGCCTTTTTTTCTCTTATCAATTTATAATCTTATATCACAAATAAATTATTTGATAAAGTATCTACACACAATTTTATTATTTTTTTTTTTATATTCAAATTCGAATCTCGAAATAGTCCGGTTTCACTTCAAAATGCACCCTTCTTTTGGTGTTTTAAAGATTGTTTTACAAGTATCATAAGATTGCGTATGTATATATATTATATATGCGTCATTAGTTCGCCTGTGGTGTAGTATACTTTTGCTGAAATTTTTGGCTCAAATCTTTCTTTATACCGCTTTAGGGGTTATACCGTAAAATACTGAAGAGCAACAAAGCGGTTGGAGTTGATGGAATTCCTGTAGATCTCTTGCGAACAGCCCCAACAGCATCCAAAAAGTGTTTCGGAAACATAAAGCTTTCCAGAAGAGCAGAAAATAAGTATGGTTCTATTATTCTATTAATTTGATATGAAAGCTTTGAATCTCCCGAGAATTGAAGTGGGAAGAGATTCTGCCACGTGTATTTAGTGAGTGCCACACCATAGTTTCTTCCCAAATTTGTATTTTTTTTTCTAATTTTTAGAGATATAACGTACTTAAAATAACCTATTTTGTTAAATTCAAAAAGCAAACAAATTTCTTTCATTAATTTTTAAGTTTTGTTGACTCTGTTTTATTTTCCTATATTAGTATATTAATATTAAGTGAGTTCCAAGCTGGTTTTAGATCCATATATATGTATACCACTATTGATCATTTTTTTGCTGAGTCATTTCTAGCAAGAAATACAAAGTTTTATGTTCTTTTTGATACCGTTGATCGCGATGCTCTTACTGAAAAGCTATACGGACTTGGTACGACTTAAAAGTTTGGAAAACTAATTCAAAACATATACAAAGACACAAAGTCAGCAGTTTGGAATGGAAAAAATAAATCGAAGTGGTTTTCAACTCAACCCGGAGTCCGACAAGGCTGCACCTTAAGTCCAGATCTGTTTGCTTTTTATATAAGTGACTTAGTGAACTGTTTACCTGGTGGTATTGACTATGGAAGACTGCAAATAAAAACTCTGCAATTTGCAGATGATGTAGTGATGATGGCATATTCTCTGGAAACTATGTGTACAACTTATGATTAACAAGTTAAAAGAATGTTTCGATCTGTGAAATCAACCTGGAAAAAAACCAAAGTCATGATAGTAATGAAGGGAGGTGGAAGAACAAGTGAGAACGAGAAATAATTCTATAATGGAAATCCTGTTGGAGTTTTAAAGGAGTACAAATATCTTGGAGTGCTGACCAAGCGAAATATGGAAATGTATAAGCCACAGCTGCAAGTATCGCGTTTTTGAAACCATTATGGAGTCTATTCTCTTCTATGGTGCACAGACATGGGTAGGAAAAGAATACGAAGTAGTTGAAAAACTTTTAAGGTTCTTCATCAAAATAAGTTTTCATCTTCCGCCAAACTATATGATAATGTTGGAAACTGGAAAGACGCCATTATTCATCAGGACTCTTAAATTACAAATCGATTATATTCTTCGTATTATGTACATGCCGGATCACCGTCTTCCTAAAAGCATCACGACGCATATGCTACGCAATAGAAGAGGATGTTTTGAGGAATGGCACGATCTGGATCTGAAGCTTTCTCTACCCATCAATATAGGATTAAGAAAAATAATTATTTTTGATATGAGAACGACAGAGCCAAAATCTCACTGATGTTCCGACTATGAGGGGAATTATTGGATCTAAATCTAAAACATAGAAGCGATCTACCATGTCTTATGTGTTCTTTGTTACCGAACACAAAGGGAGGATATCATACAATGTCCAATTTTGAGAGAGATAAGACGAAACGTATTATTTAACAGAAGATTCGTTAACTTCACTATTAAATGTGATGGGTGTTAATAAACTATATATATATACGTCAAAATTGCACTTAAATTTAGGAGCAGCATACTGAACACATGTCAATTTTACCCCACACAAATTTTATAATTTTTCACTTAAGGATTCATTAATTTTATTGCCTATCTTTTAGACGGCAAATCTATACTAAAAAAAGAGTCTGGGATGCGACCCACACTAATAACTTCCCATCCCCTCTGTCGATTTGTCTTGCTTAAAAGTTTGTAGGTTTTCGTATTGGGTTAAAAAAGTTGTTGAATTATTCTTAAAAATTTCAAAATTACCAACAATATTTTTCATATAAAGAAATAGTTTAGGTAGTTTGAAAATCTAGTTTTATTAAATAGATTTTTAGTCGAAAACTAATTTTTACCAATTTAAGTAGCATTCCTTAAATTTTTACAAATTGGATGAATGAAATTAATTTGAGAGATATCAAGAACCGAACATCAATTTTTACCAAATTTTAAATTTTATTTTTTTATGAAAAAACGGACTGTTGGATTTTTATAAAAAAAACTACAGAATATCGAAAACAATATTTTCTGTGAAATAAAAAGAGTTTGAGGATAATATTTTAAATTTTTGAAAAGCTATTTGAGTCGTAAGTAAATTTTTACCAAGTTTTAAGTATTGTTTTTTTGTTAGGTTTTTATTTTTTGTAAGAAACCTGTCAATTAAAGTTTTTCTCAAAATTTTACTGAATGTTGACAACAATATTTTTTGAAAGATAAAAGTAGTTTAAAGCACATATCTTAAAGTTTTAAAAAATATTTGAGTCGAAAATCGATTTTTATTAATTTTTTTGTTTCGGTTTTCATTTTTTGTAAAAAAAAACTGTCAATTCGATTTTTCTCAACATTTTTCAGAATGTTGAAAACAATATTTCTTATAAGTTAAAATAAGTTGAAAGCCATAATCTCAAATTTTTGTAAAGATATTTGAGTAGAAAATCAATTTTTACCAACTTAGAGTAATGTTTGTTTTTAGGTTTTTATTTTTTATAAAAAAACTGTTAACTCGATTTTTCTCAAAATTTTACCAGATGTTGAAAACGTTATTTTTCTTTGCACAAAATTGTTTTGGTGATAAAATGATATTTTATTTGTAAAATTTTAGACGTGACAATTTTTTTTCAGTTTTTTTTTGATTTATAAAAAAAAAACCGTTATAATTGGATTTTTTCCAAAAATATATTTGTTTGGTATCACTTTACAATATATTATATAAAATTGAATTCAAGTCTCTAGCGTTTTTGGTTCGTAAGATATTTAGGGTTAACCAAAATTTTCACCTTTTTTTTAAACTGCTATGGTAAAAAAACCACCCACGCAATTTTCTTGAGAGCCCTTTCTGCATCTTACTGCCTTATTATTGGTATAACAAAAGTTATTTGAAGTCGATATCTCTTCCGGTTCTTGAGCTATATGGACGACGAAAGAAACAAACGTCGCGAACGTACGGACGTATGGACGTACGAACTACGAACGTACGTACACACGCACATACAGACATCTTTCTAAAAAAAATTTATTTCAACTCTAGGGACCTTGAAACGTCGAGAAATGTCAACATTTTCAATTTGACAAATCGGACCCATTACAATAATCTCCTATGGGAAGTTAATAATTGTTTACGTATATTTTAAATTGCAACCAATCTTTATCGAACTTAATTAATAAAATCTAATTTAATTTAATCATTTAATTTTTTTTTGTAGCATTCTTCGCATTTATAGATGGCAACAAGAAGAGAATTTATTTTTTTGAAAAAACAAAAAAGACAATAATTGAAACGCAATTATAAACGAGATCCACTTAAAGAATTACGTTTTAAATCTATTTATACCTAACAGCTAAAACAAGTTACGATATTTATCATAATATTTTTTCTGTTCTTTCTTTAAATTTTCGGAATCTTAAACAATTTCTATATTTGTTCAATTCATATAGGTATCAGACGATGTTTAAACTCTGTAATATGAGTCATATCCTTCCAACAGCGTCATCTAAAGGCTCACGTTGGATTTTTTCTATATTAATATGTATCTACAAATTTTCGGAAAAAGTTAGTTCTTGGCAGCGCTGCGAAAGTGACAAATAATTCTTATCTGTTATCTTTTAAAACTTTAACTTTAAAGGTATACATTTATAGCTTCGGGTGTCTTTTGTTCTTTTTGTTATCATTCACCAATCTTTTCAGTACCTACTTACTTACTCACAAAAGCTATTAGATATTGTAAAGTCTTTCCTTGAATAAGAATGTCTTCTGTAACCAAAGTTACACCAAAGACAGAACTTTAAGTGGTAGAATAACAAAAAGAAGGTATTCAACATAAAATTTCTTGGAATGTACTTATTTGTCATTTTTATTGGTAAATATTCTAGCAGACTCAGTAAAAGTTCATTCAAGATTTCTTCTCAAAGTATTTCTGTGCATTTGGTTTCTATTAAACCAACACAACATTTGTATGTTTTATTTTATCTATCAAACATAATCGCGGTCAAAACATAATTATATTCACCACAGTACCTATCCAATAAAACCCATTCACAATAATGTATCTTTATTTTCTAACGCCATTGTTTTTAATAAAACTATAAGATTCGAATATGCTGTTAAGGATACGAGAGCGGGAAAGATTCAATAATTCAATTCAAAAATATTCCTGCCCCTAACCGAATACACTCTATTCATATCATGAATACATAACAAAGAGAAAACATTTTACCATCGCAGCCAATCAACATTGAATATCAGCTACATTCGATTGTGATTGGTTAAAATCCGGTCTGAGCTGAGTTTGAGCACAATAAAGACGTCGCGTCAGTTTAGTTTTTCGTCATCGTTTTGTTTGCGAGTGTTGTCGGATTTAACAACTAGATGTAGCGAACATCGATTTTGACTTGACCATTGAGAGCTGGATTAAAATTTTGAATTTAGTAGTTTTGTGAGAAATCTTATACAAAGATGCTGACGGTAGTGAAGGTGATGGTGTTTTTTTTTTCTGGTATTATATATTTTGAGGATTTGTGGAAAAGTTTATTGAATTGAATGAGGGAATACATCATTTTGTTGTGGGTAGACTTCCAAATCTTAACGTAATATGTGGGGGTGTTATACTTTTGTAATTATTTCGTTGTGGAAAACACAAAACATTAAAATTAAAAACAATTTATTAAGTTGTGAGTTACATATTTTTTATGATCAGACACTGGCTAAATAATATTTTCTAACACTTACCAGGAAAGTAGGAAGGTATAGTTAAAAGTTCAAACATTTAACATGTTAATAGACTTATCATTGCTTAAGCATTTAAAATTTAGATTTGATTGGCATCTAAATAAAATGTGTAAGAAACTTTGAACTCGAAATTCATTTAGAAAAACCCGTTGTAGTGGCTGATTTTCAACTCCTCCACTTGCCAAATAACAATGACCATTAAACAAATTCATTTGTCATTGATGTTTTCATATCATCTTTTCTGGGCCAAGTCAAAAGAATGTGGTTTAAATCGACCACTATAGCTATCACCCCTGGCATACATATTACTTTAAGTCATAAATGCTTCATTTAAAAATTTAACTATCTCTAAAACTATAAGACCAATTTTAATTTAAAAAAAATGTGTGTAATGCTGTAACAATTAAGGTATGTGCTTATTTCTTTTGTTTCAATTTTTTATTCTATTTTCATTAAAATATGTAATTTTAAAAATGTAATGCATATCTTGTTTTTGTTTTTTTTTTCAAAAGGTTTTTATTTTTAATCTAATTCTTAAATTCTAATACTTTATTTAAGTATTTACTTAGAAAAGCAATTAAATTCCGTTAGGTTTCAAAAATAAAGACATTTTTCTTATGTTAAACATCCATTTGGAACTTATAGTATTCGAATTAAAATGCTTAAAATTTCTAAGCGTTTTAAAGTCTCTTAAATCTAGATCAATTGCATTTTAAAATTTTGTTAGAGTGTACGTTCGTTAATTTGTATGGTAAAATTCGTAAGAAGGGGCAAAAATATTGACTTCAAATAATAATATGAAAATATGTAGAAATTAAGTTCTACTAAAAACTTAAAGACGCATCGGAAGTTATCAGTGATATTCCACCTTCTTTCTAACTTTCCTTTGGAACTTTTTGTCATCGGTTCGATTTGACAAAAAAAAACATTTATCGACGTTTCAAGGTCCCTAGAATCTAATTTTACGGTTTTTAGAGGAATGTCTGGTATGTGTGCTTGCGTGGGATATTTTTGTTCGTGCCTCATATCTCAAAACCCATCAGTGATATCATGGAAATAGTACAGAAAGGACACACCCTTACCATAAAAACCAGTTTTGGGCACCGCTTAGAAATGTTCCTTAATGTTCTGTTAAGCAGGCTAACAAAATTAAAATAACATATAATATGTATCTTAACCTTACTTTCAAATATTTTAAGAGCTAAATTGACAATTTAAGTTATTAGATTTTTGTAGCTATGGTATAACTATTTAATTTGGACTATTTCATATATATGATAGCATTCCAAAATTCCAAAAGTTTTCTAAATATGCCCCAATTAAGAGCTAAAATTAAAGGGTTTTTGGGTACGTTTCTTACAGAAATGCAAATGTTAGAAATTGTGTATAAAATATTCAAAGAATACTACCAAAATACGGATGCAAAAAGTGAAAGAGTAAACAAAAATTGATCTGTTTTTCATTGAAAAATCAAACAGAATTTGATATAAAGAATTTTCTGGCTTTGTTTGGCGTATTTTCTTCTGGCGGAATTTCCATTAGTCTATTATTATCATCATTTTTAGTCTGCTAACTCGTAGATTGAAACTGATGCTAAAAGACATATTCCAAAAAATTAGGTACTGTTTTGCCTAAACCTTTTGCAATTATATTTTCCCAATTCAATTAGCAATTGAAAAACATACAAAATGTCTCTTTTGTTCCTTGCGGGACATTTACATTTTTGAAATTCATGTTTTAATCTTAATTCTAGAGCATCAGAAGCAAATTCATTTTAAGAAGTAGATTTCTTCCATTTATTAAGATCTGAAATATTTTTTCTATTTAGTAGAAAATCAATTTTGAAAGAAAAAAACACTTAATACTTCAACACTTTTATGCAGGGCCGTCGAGAAGAATTCCGGGCCCGGGACGGAAAAATCTCGGACAACTTATAATTACATCGAAATTCAATTTCATTGCCAAAGGTGCTTCGATACATAGTGTAGCAAGTCCAGAAACACGATCTTGTGACGAGCACGAACGATGAAAATTCTTTGTTCTGGCAAGGACGCTAAATGAACGTTCGGCACTAGCTACGATTACAGGTATGGTGGAAAACACACAGAGAGCAACTCAAATGTTGGGGAAAATCGTCTCCAATTTCTGGGAATAAATAGAATTGAACAAACTCAATGGCGGAAGTTCTGCTTCAAAATTGGCTTCATAAATGTGTTTCAGATGAATTATTTCTTCTTTCAACTCTTTAGACACATGCGAGCTATACTTTTAAATAACCCTTGTAGCGGAGTTTTTAATCTCAATTTTGTCCATTGTTGAAAACTGCCATAAAAATGAAAATGTAGCGTTCAAATTTTTCATCGTATCGAACCGACGAGAAATTCGAGATATAATTGAATCAACTATGACGTAAAAGGTGTTTCTCTTGAAATTTATTTCTGCGTCTGTTTCAATTTGCATTCCGGCTCCTCGATTTTCTACAAAATGTCTCTTAAATTGCCTTTTTCAGTTCGATGGAAACGATTCTGGAACATCCCCCAATGCAGTAGCAACTGTTTTGCATGCAGATAAAATTTCATCCCATCCGCTTCGAATAATGTTCAAATTGGAGGTCAAGTTGTTGAGATTTCGAATTTCAACGTCAATAGTCATGTTTCTGGCTTGAAGAATGATACTTCTATCATTTATAGCGCTAAGAACCTTGCACCAAATCGAAGACATCAGGACGCATTCAAATTTGTGCATATATTTTAAAACGCCATTTACATCTCTTCGAACTTCAGCAGTTAAATTAATATCACTTAAGGCTTCTAATGATGTTCTAAGGTTTTTCAGATGATTTGCAAATGGTTTCACTGCCTCAATTCTAGCTGACCATCTTGTATCGGAAAGTGTGTGAAGGGATCCGGCCACATTTTTCTTAAGAATTTTGGTGAATACACGGCAATCGGAGTTTTGTTTAAAATATGACTTTGTGCACCATTATACTGTCCTTTCATATTGCTTCCATTGTCATAGCCTTGTGCACAACAGTCTTCTAAAGGGATTCCGTTCTTCGCCAATGTTTCGCAGATCAAATCAGCTATTGCGGTGCCAGTTGCAATCGACAAATTCCAAAAACCGTTCTTAGATGGTGAACATGAACACATTTTATTCCAAGCGCAGATATCGCAAAATAAATGTGTTTTGTTCCACATGACTTGAATCGGGTGTTGCATCGACAATTATAGCGAAGTATTTGGCGTTTTCAATCTCCTTCAAAATAGCTGAATTCACATGTTGGGCACAAATTTTGATGAACTCATTTTGAATCTCAACGGAAAGGTAGTGGACTTGCAAACCTTTATGCTCTTGTTGTGAAATTCTTACCATTTCCAAGTAAGGGGTCATAATGACTAATTAATTCCAAAATGCCAAAAAATTACCATTATTTGGCTCTCCAATAAGATTGCCATCGCCTCGTAGTCCTAGTCCCCTTTCGCCATGGAAGAAAATGGTGTCTAATATTCTACAAGAATTCCTTGTTATTTTTGTATGGCTGGTTTAATAGACACACTTTGAAGTGACTTGATATCCTTCAAATCTTCAGTAAACAATTTATTCAAAATATTAATTAATTAATATTACGGAAACCACAATTGAAAAACGTTTGCGTGGGATTTTCCGGTCCCCCGAAACCGAAGAAAAGAAACTTTATAAAAACAGAAACCGAAATAAATATTTGTGTTTTGTTTTAAGTTGCCGGGCCCCTTATTTTGATTTTAAAAATTTTCAAAATAAAATAAATTTGAAATGTACGTTAAATTAAATAAGAAAAGCGAAACAATTTATTGTAACTTTCTTTCAATAGTTCAAAGTTGCTCAATTTTCCATTAAATATTAACAAAAATGTACGCCAATAATATTCAGGGGCCCAGATCGGCAAGCTTGTGACTGATAGATTGGCAGATAACATGCAAACAGGGGCCCCATAGCGGAAGCATGAATGATTTTAAATTTTTGGGCCCCTAAAAATAAGCGGGAATAGGTATGTTGATGATGAATATAGAGTTTATTTAAAAAATACACATTGCTTTCAATTTTACGGGCCATAGAAAATCCAGGGCCCGGGGGGTTTCCCCACCTCCCCTCTCCGTCTCGACGGGGCTGCTTTTATGTACGTCAAAAAAATGCAATGGAATTGAAGACGAGTTTCTGTAATGTAAGGGCAACTTCAGTTTGTTGTAAAGAAAATAAAAAATGCTTTTTTCTAAGAACAAAATTTTAATTTGAAGGTTATTCAATATTTCCTAAAAATGTGAATATTTGTCCTTTCTCTCAGAAAAGTTCTTATTAAAATAATTTAAAGCATTACTAAATTCTTTCTAGATTCTAAATTTTGTGAATAGCTTTACGATTATTGCAAATGTTTTTGTTGTTTTCGACAGGCAAACCACTTATTTGGTTAATATTGTTAAATGTATACCAAATCTGTAGGAGAAATCTTTGCTTAAAAAACTTAACTGTGTGAGCTTTATTGCTTATATGACCCCCCTGGATCGTTTATTGGTTAAAAATGTATGAATTTTTGCGACGAAATTGGAATAAACCGGGATTTCCGATTCATATTGTGTTCTTGGTCCAGTCCTGAGTTAAAAGTGACGGTTTTAGCCACAAGTGAAAATCACTTAAATACACGTTGTATAACAAGCAGCTTCATTCAAGAAGTATCTATAATACATAATTCTAATTTGACGGTTCATTTCCACCGTTCTTCGAATAAGAAAAAAAAAGACGCGGCGCGTTAGTAAAAATTCTTAAATAATATATTTAAAGCACAAAACAAAATTAAGAACTAAATTTATAACATATTTTACAAAAAGAATTGTTTATTAGGCCAGACTCATTAAAGTAGGGAAAAAAATGCAATAACAAATACTTGTTCTGTTAGCAAAATTTATTTTTATTGTTATCATGATTAAAAAAGAAAAAATATCACGAATTTAAAAAAAGCTTCTTCAAGAACTTAAATAAATTTTATCATTACAATTCTCAATTAAATTTAATCTGTAAGCGATTTAAAAAAAAATTCAATAGGTAGGCAGTTTGGTAGAATTGGCAGTAGCAAGCAGCCCTCTTTGCGCGATTTAACTAGCGCTCAGGTCTGTGAATTTCATATCGGAAGATTCAACAAGATCGGTAAGTAATGGCCTTCTGAAACTTGGCATTTTAGAACTGGCCAGTTTCCCTCTCATGTTGGGTTCCGCAGCTACTGCAATGAGTGTTGTTATAGCCAAATTTGTTGCATGCTCCCCTATCGGCCCAATGTCCGGTACATTGTGACCCTAGTGACCGATAGAACAGTTTTTGTTATAGGTACGCCATATCTTCCTTGGTATAATACATTCCGTTATACTATTCCACCTGCGCTCGGATTCTGTCAGAAAATTTGTTATTCAAGATTAATATTTCCACAAGTGAGCTATGAATGGCTGGTTTTTAACGGGAAAATTCATCAGCAATAATAATAATAATAATAATTACAAGTAATTTAATAGTATATTTTTTTCAAAAACCATTACAAGTTTTAGGTATAATTTTTTTTTTCAATTTTTTCTAAATAAAACAAGCATTTCACTATATTTAATTTATAAAACACAATATCTCAGTACAAAAGATGCATTTGCTCTAGGACTTCCTTAAATATCTGAATTTTTAACCTCAAGCGAATTTATTCGATATAAATTATGAATCTTTTCCAATTTCCAATATAATTTATTCAGTATCTCTTCAGAATAAAATTTATGAACTATAAGATCTATTATGATAAGATTACAACGTTATGTTTATGTAATAATTATTATTAACCAATTAATTAACACGATTAAATTACCAAAACATAAGAAACAGAGGATAAAGCGAAACAGTGAAAACTCACTAAAATAAAAACGAAGAATATCACATCACACACGTGCTTCCGTCACGGTGCAATTTAAAGTTGCAAACCCGTTTTTGCAATGAAGTTCGAATGATGCCACAAAAGTGGAGGTATTGATAGTGATGGGCATTATAGCCATAACATTGAATTGTGCCTTTCCAATTTTTGCACTAACTGCATACCAAGACGTACCGCATCCATTGACCTTGAAGAAATTGGATTAATTTTGTTGGTTTGGCAAGAAGCCCTCTCTTGGTATAAAAGCATGTGCATTCAGAGAAGGAAGTCAGATTATTCCAGTTCAACAACAGGATAACATAAACAAACACCTCATCTCTCTTAAAATGGCATTCAAAGTGCGTGATTCGTGAGAATTTTATTCTTTTGTATATATTTTTAATGATTTGTTCTTATTCTTTTCTTCATCAGTTTATTGCTTTCTTCGCTTGTCTTGCTGTTGCCAGCGCTGGATATCTTGCTTCACCACTTGCTGCTGTTGCCACACCAGTCTTGGCCAAGACCGAAGATCATGATCCTCATCCACAATACTCCTTTGGATACGATGTCCAGGATGCAATTTCGGGAGACAACAAGAACCAACAGGAAACCCGTGACGGAGACATTGTTCATGGTCAATACTCTTTGAATGACGCTGATGGTTACAGACGCATTGTTGACTACACTTCCGATCCCGTCAATGGATTCAACGCTGTTGTCCGCAGGGAGCCATTGGGTGCAGCTATTGCCGCAGCTCCAGCTGTAATCAAATCTACCCCATTGGCTTATGCCGCTGCTCCAGCCTTAATCAAGCAAGCGCCATTAGCCTACGCTGCTGCTCCAACTTTGATCAAGTCAGCTCCCTTGGCATACGCCGCCGCAGCTCCAGCTTTGATTAAATCTGCTCCAACTTTGGCCTACTCAACTGGACCAGCATTGGTTAAGACTAGCTTCTCTTCGCCACTCATTTCGTTCGCTTACTAAGGAAGTGAATCTTTGATTTTGTATTCCCTCTTGTTGTTGCTGTTGTTGTTTCTGAAATAAAATTTTGAAAAAAAATATTTAATTTTTTTAAATTTACATCACTATAGTTTGAATGTTTCAATATGCAATTTTTTTAATTACATTTGAAAATTTTGGAAATAGAACTTTTACTGCTCCCGATTTGGTCAACAACTGAAAACTTTATTAGTACACAAGTTTTATGTGCACGGAATTATTTATTGCCTCGCCCTGCAAGTATTTTTCAAAAACTTTTAAATTTTTCGGATCAATATGAATCGAGTTTTACCACAGAAAATCTTGCTGCCAAAAAATGTTGTCAATATGTTGTTTGAGATCAACGCCGTACACCTTGGTCAATATGAAATATTGAGCATGGTAAAGCATTCCACATTCGTGTAGTGCGGCTAAAGAAGGAATCCTTGTACTTAACAATACGTCCGAAGTTTGGTTCAAGGGTAAACTGATGGGTATTCCTATAAGTAAGGGTATTATGGTTGAATTGTTTAAGGGGAGGAATGCAACTGGCTATTTTACTAGAGCATTGTTTATAAAAATAACGATAGAACAATGATAGGCATGAAACATTTCGGCGGTGTTCAAAAGAAGCTCTCAGCTCAGCTCTCTTTTCAATTTTATCCAGAAGACTCGAGTACGTTATTGGGGCACCAGCCCAAATATGAAAATTATACTCGAGTTTTGGACAAATAAAAGCTTTGTAAATTACAGCCAGAGCCCAGAACAGAAGTTATAAAAAAACTTTTTGCATCCCCTGAGAAAACCTAAACACTTAGCAGCATTTTTGGCGATGTCAACATTGTCAACTCCACAACAAGTGGACTGTCATGCACATACCTAGAACTGAAAGCTATTCAGCCTCCTCAATGCAAGTACCACCCATGGATATTGGTATTGGGGGAGGGTTACGCTTTTGAGACGGTAGACAGAATTGAGTTTTCGAAGCATTTAATTCTACAAGATTTTTATTCCCCATTGCACAATGCTGTCAAGATTAGAATTTGATGAACTTATCATATGCTGACGTTGGAAGTCCACATCCGAAGAACAAGGATGAGCATCTACAAACTTAAATATGAAAAGCTGAGAGTACTGTCATCAGCGTAACAATCTAGTGGGTTAGAAATTTCAGACAAAATATCATTTATAAAAATATGGAAGAGCTTCGGAGACAAAACGGAGCCCTGAGGTACACCAGAGTTTATTTTATGGATTTCAGATTTGACACATCCATTGAATTGAACGGTCCGAAAGGTAATTTCTAACCCAACAAAGAAGAGATTCATCAATACCAAAAGCTCGCATTTTCGATAAGAGAGCTTGATGCTGAACTCTATCAAGTGACTTTGAAATACCAATAAATGTTCCACTTTTCGGTGAGATAAACCATGAGATCACCAGTGGACCTGTTGCTACGATAACAATACTTGCGGCCATTAAGAAGCTTCCGTTCTTTGAGATAATCTTTAGCTGAAAATTGATCAGTGTTTTCATGACCTTGGATAGAAGGGACATAAGTGCCATTGGCGTCTTTAGGCATGGGCCCGGTGGGCCAGGGCCCCGCAATTATTTGGCCCCCAAATCTACCAACTCAAAATTATGAATATATACAAGAATTATATAGAAAACGAAATAAGGTTAGTAGACAGTAACAGAAAAACAAGTTTCATTTTAATCTCCGTTCCCTTGAAATTCTTCTCCTCAACATCTTAAACTTCTGGCAACATGAATCTTAAAACACACCTGCACACGCTGTCAACATTATTTATTTTAACAACTCTGCTTCCGTTCTACTCTACAGTTCTGTACACATGTTTACTTTTCAACTCACTCCATAAACAAACACAAAGTTGTCCCATGATGATTCATTCATCGCAGATCATTTAAAAAAATGTGGGAACTCAGGAAAGGGATACACTTACTATTTATCAGCAAATATTTGCAACGAATTCATTGATATAATGGGAAAACAAGTCCTAATGAAAATTTTAGGTGAAATTAGATCGGCAAAATATTTTTCCCTAAGTGTTGACAGTACACCCGGCCTTTCTCATATCGACCAGTTGACTTTTGTAATTCGGTATGTTAAAAATTGTGTTCCCATCGAAAGGTTCTTAAAATGTTTACCTATTCAAGAGCATAAATCTGAATATTTGGCTGACACAATCTTGACATTTTTGGAAAATCATGATATTTCAATGGAGGATAGTAGAGGACAAAGCTATGATAATGCGTCTAATATGTCGGGAAAATATTCTGGTTTGCAGGCAAGATTAAAGGAGAAGTGCGAATTTGCTACCTTTGTACCTTGTGCAGCACATTCTCTTAACTTAGTAGGCCTTCATACGGCTGGTTGTGTGCAAGAGGCAACAAGTTTCTTTCAAGTGGTTCAAAAAATATACAACTTTTTTTCTGTAAAAAATAGTACGAAGTTCGCGTGCCACATATTTTGATGGTCCTGCACCATCCGTCCAGCTAATTGGGAAAGAAAAGTTTAAAATATAAATTTTGTTTTCAATTATTGACACTATTACTTTGCAATTAAAAATACGATCCAATTGTTATCAAGAAATTAATGCATTGTTTGGCTTTTTTTGTCGATTGCAATATTTGACTTTAATGGAGTTGCAATATTTCTTGCGAACAGTTTTCAAAAAACCATAGAGATGTTAATGCAGAAGAATGTTTTCCATCCACTCGGAAAAGACCTGTAGAATAGGACAGATGTAAGAGCTTACGCAGTGGTTTTGTCAACGTTGAAGGACACCTCTTCAGAACAATCGTGGGGATACCACCCGGGCCAGTGGATTTGTAAATGTCAAGATATATATAATCAAAAAAAAATGTAGGTCATGTAAAATATTGTATTTGGGTGTTATGACATTTTAAAATTCTTTAAGGTGTTACGCAATTGTTTTTGGGTTTTATATTACTCTTTTAAAAAAAGGAGATCCAAAAAATCCCAGTAACTACAGAGGTATATCGTTTTTAAACACTGTCATGAAAATCTTCACAGGCATTTTAGTTCAACGTTTAACAGACTGGATAAACGAAAATGACCTGTTAAGCGAATTTCAAGCCGGCTTCCGCAAGGGGTACTCAACAGTAGATAATATCTTCTCTCTAATAAGTATTGCTCGTATGTATGTGGAAAAAGGAAAAAAAAAATGTATGCATTCTTCGTAGACTTCAAGGCAGCTTTCGATTGCATAGACAGAAGATCTCTATTTCTCAAATTAAGCAACCTTGGAGTTTCAACAAAAATGTTAAGAATCTTTCAAAAGCTCTACGAATAAAATAAGTCAGCTGTTTGGGATATAAATATTCCTTCAAATTGGTTCGAACCAACAACTGGTGTAAAGCCACTCCTCTTCTCACTTTATTTAGACGATCTAGTTACGGTTCTTCCGGGATAAGTTCTTTTTGATGGAATGTCCTTCAAAATATTGCTCTACGCTGATGACATTGTAGTTCTCTCTGAATCTCCCAACATGCTCCAGATCATGATAAATAAACTTTATTGTTACTGCAAACTGTGGAACCTAAAAATAAATACAGCTAAATCAAAAGTAATGGTGTTTCGAAATGGGGCGGGTCGTCTTGCAAGGAATGAAAGTTGGACTTGGGGAAATGAAAAACTGGAAACTGTTAATTAATATAAATACCTCGGTGTTTGAATTACTCAAAGGCTATCATTCAAAAAGCATTTACAAGAAAAACTTAAAGAATCCAAACGCGCGGTAAACTGTAATTGGAAAACAGTATTCTGCAATCGAAATATAGCTTCAAGTGCAAAATACAGAATTTTTGATGCAGTAGTCAGAACAATTATGTGTTATGCGGCACAAGTTTGGGGTGTTCTCGAGTTTGAAGAAGTAGAAAAACTCTTACGTTTTTTCTTAAAAAGAATATTCAGACTTCCAGAAAATTCACCAACGTACATGTTGCACCTCGAAACTGGTCTACCTCCACTGTATTTGTACACTCTTGATTTACACTTTTCGTATATAATAAAGACCTTGAAACACCCTAATAATCGCCTCACAAATAAAATCGCTTTGCATCTCAAAAACAGAAAAGAACAATTTTTTTCGGAATGGAGAAGACTGAGCCTATAGAAGTATAGAGCATGATGTTCCACTTCAACTAGAAAATGAAGATTATTTAAGTATAAACCTGCAAACCCTTTTAAGTAAAATTGAAGACTCAGCTAGAAATGCTAACATCGAACATTGTCAACAAAGTCAAAGAAGAAGCTCGTATAAGCTTTTAAACCATTTCCTGGGAGAAAACAATTACTTTAATGACCAGAATAGTCTAGATGTTATCAGTACTATCTTTAAAGCGAGAGGCGAACTCCTCAGACTTAATTACGTACCCTATATAAGCGAGCAAAATACGGAATGCACCTTGTGCAATATGAGAACTAGAGAAGACATATGTCATTTCATTGGCATATGTCCTATTTTAAACTCAATCAGAAGATCAATCTGGAGAAAAAAATACCCTTAATGGAGATGAAATTCAGGGTATTCTTAATGGCGATAATTGGACACTTCTTTACTTCTACATCAAAACTGCCAATAAATATCGAAATCAAATCATAAACGAATCTTTTTGATTCTGCCTTTAATTTTATAATCAAATAATTCATTTTTATATTTATTGTATTAGTTTATCTATTTGTTATTAATAGGGCAACCAAAAATATGTCCTAAAAAACTAGTTTTAAGCGCTTATAATATACCCTTAAAAATCAAATATATGCCCTCAAAATATGCTCAATAAATGTAAAAGATGTTTATAAGAAGCGTTATTTGCTTAAGGAAATTAATTAATAAGAACAATACCAATCAAAAAGAGAAAAATCAAAACTCTTCTTCTTTACTCCAACTTTTTGAAGATAAATAAAAAATCAAAAAAATTTGTTTAGTCACAAATAGTTCAACTTCGCACACATATATTATTTAAGAAAGAAAAAAAAAAACAAAGTTAACAAGGCAAATTCATTTTTGAATAAAAGAAATTTTTTAATGCCAGCGATCAATAAGAAAATTTATTGCAAATTTTTGTTGCAGTAAATAACTAACATTTCACTAAAATTTTTGAAAAGGAAGCTTTGTCTATTTGATCGAAAAACACTTTTATACATGGAAAAGCTCCGTTCAACGTCAACAGAAGTGATTGGAGCGTATTTGAATGCTAAAACTTAAGCAGTTGTATAGTCTTCAAGTGCTATAGATTTTTCTCCTGGCAAAGCCATTGCAATTATTTTTAGTTTTTCAAAGCCAGCATTTTTGTCCATTACATTTTCTATTTTTTTCTTCACTGATTTCGCAGCCTTGCTGTTAAGTAGCATTCACATGAGCGCGACCAACGAACGACGAATGAATTACAAAATGTGATTTTATATATGTACGTTTAAAGACATATTTGAACACAAAATCTTAACAAAACGATAGCAATATAGTTTCTATTTGATTTATGATGCATACTTTTACTTTTCAATATCATTATATTAATAAATTTAAGAAAACAAATTTATTCGTCGCGAACAAAATTCTAGTTGATACGAACTGTCAAACTTTATTCGCGTCCCACATACCATCCACACTGCAACGAATAAATTGATCGCGTTCCACATACCATCCACACTGCAACGAATAAATTGTTCGCGCGCTACATAACCTAAAAGTCAAACTTCATTCGCGACGAATTAAAAGCTCTCATGTGAAAGAAATGTCAAAATCGACGAATATTCGTTCATTCGTTGGTCGTTGGTCGTGCTCATGTAAAAAGTGCTTTAATGCTTTAGATTCTTCACCGCATCACTTATAATTTGTGTGCTGGAATTGAGCGATGAACCACGTGATTCAAGTTTTGAAATTGATGTCAAAAAAAATTAATCCGCTTTCAATTCTGTTTTTTCTAAGAAGATCTTAACAAATTTTACTGATGCAACTTCCTCGTTGTCAAAAGCATCAAAATCCGAACAATCTTTTCAAAATGCTTGGCGTAGTAATTCACCGCTTCGAGCAATGTCCCCCATCGCGTTATGATTGGTTGTGGAGGAAGTTCCAGTCCAGGTTCTATGTCTATAAAAGTTTTCACTCTGGATGGAACTTTAATTTTTTTCTGAATTTTTGTTTCGTCTTTTTGTTCTTATTAATGCTTTGTTTTTATTGCTTGCCTTTACAAAAAAAAGTAAAAATATGCAATAATATGCCTTTTGAAAGCAAAAATGCAAAAATATGCATTTTCAGTGAAATATGCAAAAATATGCCCTAACAGATGACGTTTAAAAGACGAAGATTTCAATGAAACGCATTTCTACCACAGTCTCGCTTTAATAGTGATGTTAACTAAAAATATGTTCGAACATATTTTTGGTTGCCCTAGTTATTTATGTAAACTTTGCGTTTAATTAATTCATACTTTGTATTAAGAATATTATTGCTCTCTTTTCGGCTGACGGCACATGCCAATGCTCTTTTGTGATAACTACCAAACTATGTAATTACTTCTTATAAATGTAAATAAAAATCACACTTTACTACTACTACTACTACTATTACTCTTAAGTTTTCTATATGCCATTTTCAAATTGTGTTTTATGTTCTTGAACATTAAGAACTTACACCTAAAAATGTTTTAAAGTTTAATATAAATTCCTAAAATTGGCAAAATTGTGATATTTTGAAATATTTTTATTTTATTTTTCAGAATCGTAAATGGCAGTTAATCAAAACTCGAATGAATCAAATTTCTTAAAAAGTATCAAACCGTTTTAATACGATAAAAACTAAATTTTTGGAACTCTTATAAGGATACATAAAATTGTGTTATTGATGTAAAACATGGATTCAAAAAAAAATTTAACTATACAAAAAAACAATTTTAAAATAAAGTATATTCTTATAAATTTTGAATAATGGATTGATTTAAAAAACGAACATTGATTCAATAATTCACTCAAAAAAGAAACTAAAGTCGGCAGTTAAACATTATTTTTCGTGGTAAACCAAATTTAAGAACATAACTAAATTTCAAAAAAATTAACTAAATTTCAAAAAACGAATATCCAATCGTTTTTAAAATATTAAATTTTCAAAAAAAAGTGTAACTATTTACATATGTATGCTTAAAAGAATCACCAAAATTTTCGAACAGTTTTCGAAAAAACATTACATTTTTTGGAAATAAATTTACCAATAAAAATGGTTTTTGATTTGCATAATATATTAAATTTGTCGAAAACAATCCGCTTTCAATGATTTTAAGCTATTTGAAGTTATTGAGTAAAAAGTCTTAAGTAATTTCGTTTCAATTATGTATTTCAGGTTCACAAAAACAACAACATTAACAACAGTATCAAAGGTCGGTATCATCAGGCTTCCTCAGCCATATACTTAGTATGCGTATGAGATTAAAGGTGATGAGTAGCTAGTCTTAACCAATGCTGGACCAGTTGAATAGGCCAAAGCGGGAGCAGATTTGATCAAAGCTGGAGCAGCATAAGAAGATCTAACTAAAGCTGGAGCTGATCGGAACAATGCTGGTGCGGATTGGTAAACAGTGGTGGCTGGGGCAGCAGAGTAGGTCAAATGAGCTTGCTTGAAAAGGGTTGGAGCAGCAGCGTATGCCAAAGGAGTTGATTTGTACAGAGGAGCTGGTGCAGCAGCATAGGCCAGAGGAGCGGACTTGATCAAAGCTGGAGCGGCAGCAACAGTCTTAACAGCAACAGCAGCACCTAATGGTTCCCTGCGGACAACAGCGTTGAATCCATTGATGGGATCGGCAGTGTAGTCAACAATGCGTCTGTAACCATCGGCATCATTCAAAGAGTATTGACCATGAACGATGTCTCCGTCACGGGTCTCGTGCTGGTTCTTGCTGTCTCCTGAGATGGCATCCTGTACATCATACCCATAGGTGTATTGTGGATGAGGATCATGATCTTCGGTTTTGGCCAAGACTGGAGTGCCAACAGCAGCAAGTGGTGAAGCAAGATAACCAGCGCTGGCAACAGCAAGACAAGCGAAGAAAGCAACAAACTATAAAAGAAAAACAAAAGTTAATAAATTTCGAAATTTTAAATAAAAAACATGCTTCAAGTCTCACGTACTTTGAATGCCATTTTTAGTGATTGGTGTTTAATGTTATTCTGGTGATGGAACCTGAAGTGAACTGATTTAAATTCGATTTCAATTCTCCTTTTATACCTCTGCCTACTTTAATTTTGTGGACAGTGTCAAAAGAACTATCATCCGTGTAAATGCGATGTTTCATATATCTATATACCAACTTCAAGGCGTATTATGTGTTACCGGAATTTACTTCTTTTTTTTTTTTATATGTATCAAGGTCACACGATGCTCCAAATCGAATTTCAAGCCATTCATCTGGAGATATGTACTCGTCGCGTCAGTCGTGTACTGTACAATAAAAAGGTACAATGAACCAGTTTGGGTTTAACAACTTGATGGTTTGGTGACGTTTCCTTTTGTGGATTCGTACAACTTTTTGTTGGCGTTATGAACCGGATTCGGATGTTGATAAGCTGCTTAAAAATACATATATATGTGCACACCAAAGTACCTACGCACTTGAAGCTGCCATCACCGTCACAGTCACAGGTAACACCGGGCCGTGTGAATTGCATTGTTTTTTGCCACCGATGACAACGTGTTGATAGAACTTTTTTTGGCGGATTGATACAAATAAATTTATTTTGTTTTTTAATTCAGTGATGAAGATAAAGGGATGTTATTGTAAATTTGTGACAGCTTTCAGTAAGTTTATAGATGGCATCTTACAATCGGGTTTGAAGAATTATGTAGGCTGAAATAGAACAACATTAAAAGTCAAGTTATACCCGGCTTTGACGAAAACAAATTTATTGACCCTATCAAGAAGTTAGTTATTAACCTGTTTGGTCTTAACTGATTCTGAATTTTTGGAATAATTATAGTTAATTCATATCATAACACAGTCTTCCTTAAAAATGGCTGAATACTCATTAACCAAAAGAAAGATGCAAGAACGTTTTATTCCAAAATTTATCATTTAATAAAGTATGTTTTTTTGTAAACTTAAATTATTTTATCCTACAGACAATTTCTTTAAGGAAAATAAGAGAATTTGTTAGTAAAACAAAAAAAGGCTGATGCGACCCACAATGATAACTTCTATTTGTGTCAGTCTATCGATATTTCTAAAAGTTTTACAAAATATTAACACCAACATTTTGTGCAATATACAAAATTTTTGAGTCTGAATCTTTCTTTGTTCTTTGAAATACTTGAGTTGAAAGCCACTTATTTTATCAGTTCTTAGTTGTTTTTTAAGGTTTTCTATTCATGTAAAAAAAGAAATTAACTAAAAGTAAACAACACTATAATAAAACAATACATCAAAATAAATTTGATTTTAATGTCTGTTTTTGGCCCCGAGATTTTTTGTCGAAAATCAATTTTTCAAAAATTTTAGTATCATTTTTTGAAGATTTAAATTCCTTATGGAAAATGTCAATTGTATTTTTTTAAGAAAATTATTTTATGTTAACAACAATATTTTGTATAGAATGCAATAATTTTTAAATAAATAACTTCATTTATTCTCGATACATTCGAGTCGTAACTCTGTTCTTACCAACTTTTGGTATAGTATTTTTTTTTTTAAACTTTTATTTTCTTTAAAGAAAACTGTGACTTCGATTTCTCTAAAAATATCACTAGATAATTTATTATTGTTCGCAAAATATTTGAGATGACAAATATTTTCTTGCATTTTGTTGTCCTATAAAAAAGCCGTTTTGATTTTTTTCCGAATTTTTGGTAATTCGGCTTCTTGTCGTTATTGGTTCTAGAGTTGGGGTCAACCCAGTTCATTAATTTTTTTCATATTGCTGTAGTAAAAAAAACACTCACACAATTTCTAACTTCCCATATGAAGTTATTGTAATCGGTACGATTTGTCGGATTGAAAATATTGACATTTATTAAAGTTTTAAGGTCCCTAGAATCTAAATAAAACTGTTTTAACAGAGATGTCTGTGTGTGCGTTGAACGTACGTTCGTAGGTACGTGCGTACGTTCGAATGTTCGCGAATCTTTTTTCTTCGTCCATATCTCAAGAAACAGACTTCAAATAAACTTTGTTATACAAATTGTCATGCAGCACGATGCAGAAAGGACTCTCAAATCATCTCTCAAAAAATTGAGTTAGTGGTTTTTTTAACATATCAATTTAAAAAAAGAGTAAACATTTTGGTTGACCAAAAATATCTCAAGAATAAATAGCGCCAGCGACTTGAATTAATTTTTGTATTATGAATTGTGACGTGATACCAAACTAATATAATTAATTTTTAACAAAAATTAATTCACTGGTTTTTATTTTAAATTCAAAAAACTGAAAAAAAAATAATTATCATTTCGAATAGTTTATGAAAATAATAAGTCTATCTCCAAAATGATTGTATGCAACAAAAACAGCGTTTTTGACAGCAAATTTGGAGAAAAATCAAACTAACAGTTTTTTTTTCCAAAAAATAAAAACATTAAAAAACACATTTCTAAAAGTTGGTAAAAATTGATTTTCAACTCAAATTTAAACAAAAGGAACTTTGAATATTGGCTACAAACTTATTACACATTAAACAAAATATTGTCTTCGACATTCATTTTTATAAAAATCAAACCGTCAAAAAACTAAAAAAAAAAGAGGCTGGGATGCGAACCACACTGATAACTTCCCATCCCGTCTGTCGATTTGTCTTGCTTAAAAGTTTGTAGGTTTTCGTGTTTTGTTAAAAAAGTTGTCAGTTTAATTATTCTTAAAATTTTAAAATCAACATCAATATTTATACATATATCGAGAACCGAACATCAATTTTCAATAATTTTGTGTAGATTTTAATTTTTTATGAAAAAACAGACTGTTGGATTTTTATAAAAAATTTACAGAATGTTGAAGACAATATATTCTGTGAGATAAAATTAGTTTAAATCGAATATTTTATTAACTTCAAGTAGGAAGTCATTGTAATGGGTCCGATTTGTCAAATTGAAATTTTTGACATTTCTCGACGTTTCATGGGGACCTTGAGTTGAAATAAAAGATTTTTAGAAAGATTTCTGTGCGTACGTGTGTACGTACGTTCGTGTGTCCGTACGTTCGTGACGTTTTTTTCATTGTCCATAGCTCAAGAATAAGAAGAGATATCGACTTCAAATAAATTTTGTTATACAGATAATAAGGCAGAAAGATGTAGAAAGGGCTCTTAAGAAAATTGCGTAGGTTGTTTTTTTTTACTATAGCAGTTTAAAAAAAAAGTTGAAAATTTTAATTAAACCTAAATATCTCATGGACCAATGACGCTAGAGACTTGAATTAAATTTTATATTATACATATATTGTAACGTGATACAAAACAATAATTATATTTTTGGAAAAAATCCAATTAATGGTTTTTTTTATAAATCAAAAAAAAAACTGAACCAAAAATTTGTCACCTCGAAAATTTTACGACTGAAATATGATTTCATCTCCAAAATAATTTCGTGCAACGAAGAATAATGTTTTTGACATCTGATAAAATTTTGAGAAAAATCTAATTGACAGTTTTTTTATAAAAAATAAAAACCTAAAAAAACATTACTAAAACTTGGTAAAAATTGAATTTCGACTCAAATATCTTTTCAAAAACTTGAGATTTAGGCTTCAAACTTATTTTGTCTTATAAGAAATATTGTTTTCAACATTCTGAAAAATGTTGAGAAAAATCGAATTGACAGTTTTTTTACTAAAAATAAAAACCTAAAAAAAAAATTAATAAAAGCTGGTAAAAACTGATTTTCGACTCAAATATCTTTTCAAAGCTTTGAGATATTGGCTTTAAACTACTTTTATCTTTCAAAAAATATTGTTGTCAACATTCAGTTAAATTTTGAAAAAAATCGAATTGACAGCTTTTGTAAAAAAAATTAAAAACCTAAACAAAATTTAACAAAAGTTGGTTAAAATTTATTTTCGACTCAAATATCTTTTCAAGAATTAGAGATAATGTCTTTTTACTAATTTTAACTTATAAGAAATATTGTTTTCAACATTCGATAAAATTTTGAGAAAAATGGAATTGACAGTTTTTTTTACAAAAAATAAAAACTTAAAAAAAAAAACAATACTAAAACTTCGTAAAAATTTACTTTCGACTCAAGTAGCTTTTCAAAAATTACAAATATTGGCTTCAAACTTATTTTATTTCTCAGAAAACATTGTTTTCGATATTTAGTAATTTTTTTTATAAAAATCCAACAGTCCGTTTTTTTCATAAAAATTAAAATGTACAAAAAATAGTATACAAATTTGGTAAAAATTGATACACATAGACAAACTTTTACGCAAGACATATCGACAGATGGGATGGGAAGTTATCGGTGTGGGTTGCATGACAGCCTCTTTTTTGAAAAGATATTTGACTCGAAAGTAAATTTTTACCAAGTTTTAGTAAGGTTTTTTTTTGGTTTTAATTTTTTGTAAAAAAAAAATGTCAATTCGATTTTTCTCAAAATTTTTTCCGAATGTTGAAAACAATATTTCTTATAAGTTAAAATTAGTTAGAAGCCATTATCTCAAATCTTATAAAAGGTATTTGAGTCGAAAATCAATTTTTACCACCTTTTATACATTTTTCTTAGGTTTTTATTTTTTGTAAAAAAAAGTGTCAATTCCATTTTGCTCAAAATTTTACCAGATGTTAAAAACGTTATTCTTTGTTGTACACAATTATTTTGGAGATAAAATTGTTTTTTGTTTATAAAATTTTTATAGGTGACAAATATTTTGTTTTAGTTTTTTTTTTATTTATACAAAAAAATAAATTTTTGCAAAAATATATTTTTTTGGTATCACGTTACAATATATGTATATTATAAAATTTAATTAAAGTCTCTAGCGTTATTGGTTCGTGAGATATTTAGGTTTAACCAAAATGTTCACTTGTTTTTTTAAATTGCTATGATACAAAAAACACCCACTCAATTTTTTTGAGAGTCCTTTCTGCATCTTTTTGCATTATTATTCGTATAACAAAATTTAATTGAAGTCGATATCTCTACTGGTTCTTGAGCTATGGACGTCGAAAAAATGTCACACACACACGCACAGACATCTCTCTAAAAATCTTTTATTTCGACTTTAGGGGCCTTCGACAAAAATTCGACAAATCGGACCGATAACAATAACTTCCTATGAGTAGTTTAAAATAAAATATACCAAAAAAAGAACGTAAAATTGGTTTTCGACTAAAATTCTTGCTAACAAAAATAGATTTTTAAGCATATTCAAAATATATTGTTGGTAGTTTTCATTAATTTTTTGAAAAAAAAGTTCAACTGACAAATTTTTTAACAAAACACGAAAACTTACAAAATCAAAAAAAAATTGAAGTCCTTTCTGCATCTTTTGATGTTATTATCTGTACAACAATGCTTACAGCCAACGGACCAAATTCGATGCATTATTACCCATATACAGTCACAAATGTAGGAAAAATCATCGAAGTTGAACCTCCCAAGAAGACTCATCCATACCAGACGTGACGGTCTGACATAGAAATCATGTTTAAATTATAATGCCAAAAGATTATAAGGTACATTTCAGTCCTTTACAAGGTGCATTTTGGCTGATTGAAAAATGTGTATTGCCATTGATTTGCATTTCACTTAAAGAAACAAACTAAGAATGACTTTAAAGCTCAATTTGATGGCTGTTTCCAATACAAACGAAGTAATTGTTATTCTTTAAATAATAAATCTTCAAAACTCAGTTTGTTTAAAAAGTAAGTATTAAGTTTGTTATGGATTAATTTAAAGTATTTACTTGGATTATTTGAGTAATTACTTATGGTTATGGTATTTGCAATCAAGTAAAAGCTTTGTATGTATAATAACTATAAAACAAATCAAATGCTGAAAATCTGAGCTCATACTTAAATTTTTACTTTAAGTAAGTACTGTTTAGTATCTTCATCTCATAAATATTTTGTAAATGCCGTGATATCTAAAACGAATACCAACCCATAACGCTTCTAACTTCATACATTCATTATACGACGACTGTCAAGTTAGCACTACATTTTTCGAAATTTAAAAAACTGAGTATGCAGGTAATTGTAGCTTTTTTGTTGTAAATTAGTTGTGGAAAAAAAAAATTTGTAGCTCGACGATTTTTCAAAAAAGTGGTATGTAGTGCTAGGTTGATATCAAGTTAGCACTACACTTTTTGATTTTGTTAAAACTAAGTACGCAATTAGTTGACAATTATTTGTTGTAAATTAGTTGTGGAAAGAAAAAAATTCCAACAATTTTTTTTACTTTGATTTTTTTAAAAAAGGGGGGTATGTAGTGCTAACTTGACACCCTGAGTCCACGCATAAAACAAGGATATTCGAAAATGTAAAAATGCAATTAATTGTAGCTTTTTTGTTTAAAATTAGTTGTGGAAAGAAAAAAATTACAAAAATTTTTTTTACTTTGATTTTTTTAAAAAAGGGGGGTATGTAGTGCTAACTTGACACCCTGAGTCCACGCATAAAACAAGGATATTCGAAAATGTAAAAATGCAATTAATTGTAGCTTTTTTGTTTAAAATTAGTTGTGGAAAGAAAAAAATTCCAAAAATTTTTTTTACTTTGATTTTTTTAAAAAAGGGGGGTATGTAGTGCTTACTTGACACCGCCGCCGCCGTGAGTCCAGGCACAAAACAAGAAACAACTGTTGTTGACCTGTCCCCCCTATTTCGAAAATCGATTTTTTGAAAATTATTCCAGGTTTTTCTAGTTGTTCTGAACATTGATCCAAATTTTTATACCTCTATAATCAAAATTTCAAAAATTCCAACTTTTTATATTTTTTTTAGATTCTAAAAAGTGTTCTAACCATTGTTCCAAAAACTAAGAGTCGTGAAATGTATATTTTAAAAGATATTGAAAAATACGTCTCCCCATTTTTTTTAAGCCTACAGCATAATAAATTGTGAATAAGTACATGTACATCAACCAAAACTTGGTTTTATAAACTATTATTTACGCTGATGGTCGAACTTTAAAAAAAATCTCAATACCTTTTAATTTTGTAAACATTATTTTAGCTCCCCTTTTTCAAAAATTAAAAATTAAAAAAAATTCCAAGTCAAACCATATTTCCTCCAGTTAGTGTCCAAATTTCATCCAAAACTGTAATAAAATATAGCTAAAAGTGCACACAAACGAAAAAAATAACATTTCCCTTCCCTAGTGCCCCCCTTTGAAAGATAATAAGTCCAAATAGAACTTAACACTGTACCATTCTGTTAACCATATTCTCAAAATCCAAGAATATAGGTAACAAGTTTTAAGTTTTCGATTTTGTAAAAGGGGGGGCGATAGCATTTTTTTGTACATTTTTCATACTAAAAATCAATATTAAGAAACGAATCTCTGGAACAATTTAGAAGAGCCCCGGAACAATTGGGAACAAGTTTTGGAAATTTGAATTTCATAAAAGTGGGGCCAGAATATGGTTAACAGAATGGTACAGGATTTTCGAATATCCTTGTTTTATGCGTGGACTCAGGGTGTCAAGTTAGCACTACATACCCCCCTTTTTTAAAAAAATCAAAGTAAAAAAAATTTTTGGAATTTTTTTCTTTCCACAACTAATTTACAACAAATAATTGTCAACTAATTGCGTACTTAGTTTTAACAAAATCAAAAAGTGTAGTGCTAACTTGATATCAACCTAGCACTACATACCACTTTTTTGAAAAATCGTCGAGCTACAAATTTTTTTTTTCCACAACTAATTTACAACAAAAAAGCTACAATTAACTGCATACTCAGTTTCTTAAATTTCGAAAAATGTAGTGCTAACTTGACAGTCGTCATTATACGTAATGTGTAAATAAAATGCGATATAAATTCTGCTGGACAAGTATCTGCATAGAACGACTTATTTTTAGTACTTTTTTTCTTTAAACCCCCTTTTTTTAAATCATGCCTTTCACATTTCGTTTTTAGGTCAAGCACTAAAGGTTTTTTGTTTTATTCTTCCATAATCAAGAGAAATAAAAATCCCTATGTAGACATAATTTGTAACGATTCCCCATTTGCACTGACCATCGACTTTATTGTTACTGTGTTACGGTCCTATATACAAAAAATCATTAATTATACCTACCAGAAGCCTAAAAAGTAAAAGGGATTGTATACAATATATACAAGGTACCTACCACTTTTCGAGTTAAGGCATCATCATCAGCTGACCTCTGCAAAGTGCATTCAAGCGAATGTTTAGTCTTTACACACGTGAGAGGAAGATTGCAAATGCTATAAATCTAAAACTGGTTCTCGAAAAAAGTAACAAAAACAAAAACCTTTTACCTACATAAAAGACCAGACAAAATAAAAGGGAATTTTATAGCAGGTCCAGTGTAATCCCTAAAGTAGTTATGACCTTGGAAGATAAATGATCTTGAGGCAACTGATGTACTCGAGTACTGGAGTTCTCCTAAAAGTTAAAATTTGTCTTCTTTTCCTTTGTTCAATGTGTACAGGAAACGTATAAAAGCTCATGAGTCATTGAATCTTCCATCAGAACCAACAACCTTTAATTACAATCGAAACTTAAAAATGTCTTTTAAAGTGAGTTTTTGCTGGCTTAAGAAATAAAAGTATAATTAATTAATACATTTACTTTTTGCGTAGATCTGTATACTTCTAGCATCTTGTGTTGCTATTGCCCAGGCTGGCATTATACCCTCTGCGGCTCAAGCTGGTGTGCTTCAGAAGTCCGATGATGAAAGCGATAATCAACCACATTACACCTTTGGATACCAAATTCAAGATGAAGTGTCTGGTGACTCAAAGAATCAATACGAAACCCGTGATGGGGATTTAGTTCGTGGTCAATACTCGCTAATTGATGCTGATGGTTTTCGGCGAATTGTTGATTATACAGCTGATCCAGAGAATGGTTTCAATGCTGTTGTTCGTAAGGAGCCTATCGATGGTGCTCTTGCTGCCGCAACTGTTAAGGACGTTGGAACAAGTCCACTTGGAAGATCAGTACAATCTCAAGTTGCATACGAAGCGTCAAGGTCGTCTTCACCATCAGCAGAAAATCAAACTCGAGTCAATGCTGGCAGCAATGCAATTGTTAAAACAACATTCACCTCACCAATTTCCTCCTACACTTACTAAATTAATTTATGTTTATTTTGTAAGTATTTTTAATTATTGAAAACCGTTATTTTTTATACTAAGATTATTATTTTTATAGTTTTATTTTTATCCGTAAACAATTTTTAAGTATGAACATAATATGAATTCTTATTAATTTAAATAGAGTTTGACCATATCAATTATTTTACAATCTAGATATATATATGTATAATGTTTTTTGATTTTGAACGTATTTTAAGAATAAAATTATTACTCTTGTGTACTTTTCACTACATCTTAAATTTGTGTATTTGATCTGATGGAAAAATCTGCATTTTGAAAATGGGATTCCGATCGCCTCACTTACGTCGTTTTCATATGAGTACCGACCAATTACGCCGCTTTCCGAAAATCCACACCAAAGCGGTAACTTTTTGAGGATGCATTATCACTTGGTGAACCCCACGTGGGTTGGTGTCGTCGCATAAACGGCAATTTTGCTCTTTAACACAGCTATTCATCCAAAAATGCGCCTATTCGCCAAAAATTGGGGACCTCTTCCCAGCCCATTCAGCGAACAAACGGGCGGCGTTGGCTAGTTTGAGAACGCATCTTTCATGACAAGAATTAGGTACTCTTGGAAGGTTTTGTCAATTTCTCGCAAAACGCAGTTCCCCTAATAAAAACTTAAGGTGGCACAGGCAGGGATTGAACCCTAAACCTCTAGCAGACAGTCCTACACACTAATTATCACCCCATGGGTACTATTAATAAGTTCATACGCCTAAAAATGCAGTTTAATACTTACATAGGTAGATGTAAGACTTTTTCAAAATGTTGTACTACAAAAAAAAACTTAATATGTATGTATATCTTTTATTGAAAAAAGGGTAATCAAATTTCAGCGAGACCAAAGAATTAAGTTCAAGGCCGAATTTTCGATTTTTCATTCACTATACGGGCTTTAATATTTACGTAGTAAATAAATGGTAATTGTACATTCAAAAACTTCCATCATAGAATCATGTATTCATGTCTCGTTTAACCAAAGAAGTCTACTACTGAGTTAATATATCTCCATTCGATAAGTGGGTAGAGTATCAGTAGCATAATATACTTAACGGAAACATTATACTATAGCAATGGTATAAGTATTGTATAATCCTACGTAGTACGTCTCCGCCCTTTGGAATTTATTTACATAGATGGTGACGGACGTGACGATTTTAATTCAAGATAATAATCTTTAATTTTCGTACAATTGACGTTTTTCTTCTTCTTGCCCTCACACAATATGTACTTACAAACAGAAAATTAAATTAAACCAAAATCAGAGCAAATGTCAATGTTAACAGCGGACTTGAGCACTTATTGTACACTTGTACAGGTTATGGGACGGTAAGTAACATGTTATAAGCGGCTTTATTAAAGCTGACATCATACCATAGCAGCCCGACTGACGACAACGATACCAGTAAGCTTAACAATTTGACGTTTATAATAATACGCTAATGCTAAGGAACAATTACAAACATTTTTGTTTGGAAATAATTGATATTGATGGTAAGTAGCATTTTTGAAGTTTAAATTTAGTTAAATTGGACAGTTTTTGGAGGTTTGAGATTTCAAATACTTGAACGTGCGTTTAAACTTTTGAATGTAGACAGTGGAATTTATGGAATGTCTTAGAAATGGAATTCCCGGTAGTTAATGCTTTGCCTTACTACGTTTGTTTACTTAATGTTCATATCATGATAATAAATCAAAATATCTTACTCGTGCTGCCAAATTTCGTATAGAAGTGCAAAATTAATTACATGTCTCTAGCTTTTGATCAAAAATTAATATTTACTATTAAATAACTTGAGGGGTTTTTCCACAACTCAATTTTTCAACCCTTCCTAAATCAATAAAATAAGTTGATGCCTCCCTAGCTACTATTATTATCTTAAAAAAACTGCATATCTATCTACACAAATGGGAGCATAGACATATACATATTTTTATTTTCATCACAAACTTTATTTTTCATCCATAGAGGAATATTAACCCAAAATTAAAAAAAAAATCTGCTTCACCTTCATCCACATTGACGAAACATTCAAATGTAATTTGGATTAACCCTAAACGGGAATAGAAAAGTTGCAAACCATTGATCTTCAATTACAAGCATTACATTTTTCTTGGTATGAGTTTTTGTTTCGAGTATGAGGTGTCTTTAAGGTATTGGGCTGCGCTCACATCGCCTACAAACATATTTCTCATGATTCATTCCCGGCTCAACTCATCCTTAGACCACTCATAAGGTAATGAAGGACTCATCCCAAAAAATATGATATACCTGGAAACTAAGTGATCGAAAAAAATGGTTTGTGCATTCGATTAGTTCGTTCAAATACACAAACCATGTTGTATAGAATATTATTTTAGCAGTATTTCACATTATTATAGAAAAAAGTTTTTTAACAAATTATAATATTGTATGTTTAGTTAAAATACAATTCGCTTAGTCTACAGGAAATTCTTTCCCATTTGACACCTTATTTGTAAAAAATGGGTTTAGAGTGAAAGCTGGAATAGGGAGATTTACTAACGAAATTATATAAAGGGTGATTTTTTAGCTATTATTATATGACCATTTTATGGTCAGTTTAATCGACCCACTGAAGCGGCTATGCGGGCTATTGTGACTTACGTAGAGTACGAACTGAAAAAAATATCGCAGCTATATTGCCCAGTGTTAATGATGACCATCAATTATTATCGATTCGTCACCGTTCGCAGCAATTGGGTCTCTGTTACTCAACAACATGGACAATTTTGCGGAAGGATTTAGGTGTGATGCCTTTCAAAATACACATCGTGCAAGAATTGAAGCCGAACGACCTCCTGCAACATAAAATTTTTGGTGAAAGGGCTCTTTGAAAGTTGGCCGAAGATCCACTTTTTTACCGAAAAATTGTGTTCAGCGACGAAGCTCATTTTTGTCTCAATGGTTACGTAAACAAGCAGAATTGTCGATTTTGGAGTAAATATCAGCCAGAAGCAAGAGCTATTAATGCATCCACAAAAAGTCGCAGTTTGGTGCGGTTTATGGGCTGGTGGCATCATTGGACCGTACTTCTTCAAAGATGATGCGAATCGTAAAGTAACTGTAAATGGTGAGCGATACCGTGAGATGATATCCAACTTATTTTTGCCCAAAATGCTAGAGCTTGACTTGCATGACAGTTGGTTTCAACAAGACGATACCACATGCCACACAGCACGCGTAACAATGTACTTATTGAGAGGCGAGTTTATTTTACGTTCGGGACCGGTCAATCGCCTATATCGTGCGATTTAACGCCTTTAGACTATTTTTTGTGGGGCTATGTTAAAGCTTATGTCTATACAGACAAGCCCGCTTCAATTGACGCATTGGAAGACAAAATTGAAGCATTTATTCGTAAGATACCGGCCGAAATGTAGGAAAGAGTATCCCAAAATTTAACTAAGCGGATGGACCATTTGAGGCGCAGTCAATGTCAACATTTGCATAACATTATCTTCAAAACATTAAATTATATGGACCGTACTATCGATTCAAAAAAAAGTTTTCATGCATTTTTTGGAATTTCAAGTGTTCTTTTTGAAAACTTCACTTTTAAAGTTAAGTGATATTTTCAAAGGTACCCAAGGATAGAAAGAAGTCGAGATTGGACACAAATAACACTGGTCAACAAAATAACGTTTTAAAACAAAACAATAATTTGTAAATGTTAAAGTTATCATGAATTTGAATCTAGGCTTTAAATTGTTTTATCACATTAGGATTTAACTTTAAAAATGGTAACGACAGCCAAAACAGGTTAGTTACATTGCAAATTACAAAACTTTGGCTGATAGATATAGTTTAAATGGGAGCAGGTCGAAATGCTGTATTATAAAATAATGTATGGTCAAAATTCTGTATGATACTGTACAATACTGTATGGTGATAATACTGTATGGTTGATATTCTGTATTTCAAAATACTGTAAATAAAAATACTGTGTCTTAGAATGCTGTATTGTCAAAATACTGCATCTCATAATACTGTAGTTTTGACAGATCAATTAGTTTGGTGCAATTATTGATTATGATTTTCATTTTTTAGCCCAGAATTTTGATATACAGAATTTTGAAATACAGAATTTTGAGATGCAGTATTTTGATCATACAGTATTTTGTACATACAGTATTTAGAAATACATTTTTTTGAGATACAGTATTTTAAATACAGTATTATGATAGATACAGTATTTCGACCCCCAACCCATGTTAAATCATTTTAGTATCTTACTTATTTTCTGGGAATTCTCATTAGCTATGGGTCTTTATTTGACTCTATATGAAGTTTTGAGCAAACCTTGTAATTAATACTTTCATAGTTTTAAACAATACGCTTTGGAGTTAATTTTTAGTGAAGATTGAAAATCTGAACTCCGATTTTAACTATCTGCTCAAGTATTAAAAATAAACGTTCAAACAATTGAACATTATATTTATATTTTTAATATATTTAAAAAAAAACGTATGTAATAGAATATTGTTAAAACAACTTATTAGTAACAGATACAAAAATTACTTTCAACCCGCTTTGCCTTTTACTGTTGCAAACCACAAATGGTTAACCGTTTCTTTTAAATTTTTGAAAGATATGTGAAAACTTACAACTTATGAAGATTTTTCGAAAACCTTTTGAAATATTTCAATTAAATTATGAAGAAAGGGATTATAGATTTGGAAAACCATCACGAATTTTATTGAACAAAAAGTTAAATTTAGAAACTCACATAAAACCATCTATATGCTTTTTGGAATTAAAGAGTGAAAGAGAGCTTCCTTTATTTTTCAAAGTTTTTATTTGAAAATAGTTAGAGCGGTATTTTTTTTTTAATTAATTGTTTTTATATAAATTTTTTTGTTGGTATGTAGTTATTTGAACTTATAAATTTGCATTTCAATTTCGTAAAAAAATAACGACCCGTTTTCGAGATTTCGAATTAAAAAAAAAATTTAATATTTTTTTATTTTTGATCATAAAATAATGTTGAAACAATATAAGAGCTTGTACAGAAAAAATTACTGAAATAGGTTGATAAGTTCCGATTCCGGGAGACCCACATTTTTCGACTTCGTAATGTCATGCTTGATTAAGATCTCGAGTTCGAAATATCTTTACGTATCAATAACGTTAGCGACTAAAATAAAATTATATATTATATATTGTGGCGTAATATCAAAAAATTTAAGCTAGAAAAAGAAGAAAATCAACGTTTTTTTTATAAATAAATAATAAATAAAATATTAAGGTTTTGTGCAAAAATTAAAAACCTAATCATTTTTTACTAAAAATTCGTAAAGACTAATTTTCGATTCGAATATCTTAAAAAACAAATCAAGAATTTCGCTTCAAACTTATTCTTTTTCCTAAAAAATATTTTTGTCAACACTTGATAAATGATAATATATATTAAAAAGAAATCCAATTAACAATTTTGTTGCAAAAATATAAACCTGTACCAAACATACTACTAAAAATTAGTACAAATTTGAATTTGAAAATTTTCAGTGCGCACCAATGGGACCTGTGTGGGTCAAATTTAATCCTCTTTTTTCAAGTTTATTTGCCTCTTCACTTTAAATAGTATTACATGCCTTATTTTTCAATTAGCTTTCAAAAATGTATACAAGACAAAATCAGGGATTTTTTGCTAAACCCAATTTTTGAAGATAACCTATGTATTTTTTTTTTAAATATGTAGCTTAAAATAGTTTAGAATGATATTTAAGTTAATAACATTTAATCATTTTTTTTTCAAATCTTTTTAAAATTTGCCCATTACTGACATGTGAGTGTAAAGAACGTTATGTCTTAGGTTATTTGGCACGCTCAGATGGTTAACGACTTCAGCCAACTAAGCGTATAAAGCAGCTACTTATTATTTATGATATTTTTCTTTTGAAGCTTCTTTATATGGCAACGACTTCAGTACAACAAATTACCATTAGATAATTTATTTTAAAATGTACCTCCAAATATTTTACATAAGCTTGGCTGTAGCTTTTGTGATGAATGCTTTTAGAATTTTAAATTGAAGACAGACGATTATGATTAATAAGTAAAATTCATTTTTTATGTAAATTAATTTATTTATTCCATTATCAATAGTCAGACTTTATCTAATATACAGTTGGCACCGCGCGCGTTAGCGTTTACGTTTAGTATGCATACGAGATGAGTGGTGATGCAAAGCTTGTCTTCACTATCGCTGGTCCTGAGCTGTATACAGCTGGGCCGTGAGCGTAAGTCAATGGAGCTGGGGCGGCAGCGTAAGCGAATGGTGCTGGAGCAGCCTTTAACAAAGCTGGAGCAGCGGCGTAAGAAAGTGGAGCTGGGGCAGAAGCATAAGCAAGTGGTGCTGGTGCGGCCTTCAACAAAGCTGGGGCAGCAGCGTAAGCAAGTGGTGCTGGTGCGGCCTTCAACAAAGCTGGTGCTGGTGCGGCATAAGCAAGTGGTGCTGGAGCAGCCCTGATCAAAGCTTGAGCAGCAGCAACTGCCTTTACAGCAACACCAAGAGGCTCACGGCGGACAACAGCATTGAATCCATTGATTGAGTCGGCAGAGTAGTCCACAATACGTCTGTAGCCATCAGCATCGTTCAACGAGTATTGACCACGTACAACATCTCCTTCACGGGTCTCGACCTGGTTCTTGCTGTCGCCAGAAAGTGCATCTTGCACATCGTATCCATAGCTGTACTGTGGGTATGGGTCGTAGGGTTCAGCCCTGGCCAAGAGTGGCTGGGCGACAGCAGCGAGTGGAGCTGCGGCTGGAAGAAGTCCGGCACTAGCAACAGCGACGCAAGCGAAGAAAGCAATAAACTAAAAATAAAAACAGAAATCACTCAATTAATTTATTCAACTCGAATAAAATGTGGCAAGTTCTCGGACGTACCTTGAATGCCATATTAGATTTGTTTGATTGTTATTTTGTTGATTGATAGTGGGTTGATTGTGTTGATTGAACGGTTAGTTCGTACTGATTTCAATTCGATTGTGACAAAGCTTTTATAGCAGCTTATCGATAGCAGCCTAGCTAAAAACCTACTTCAAATCGGATCAATTCCTACCTTAAATTTGAAGTATCGCCGCCGTACACTTGTTGAATGTGACAATATGGTGGGTTTTTTTGTTTCAATTGTTTGTGCAAAAGAACGTTTTAAGTGCAAGGTCATCCCGCCGCCGCCGCCGTACTGAGTAATTTTCAATGCAAATTCCAATCGAATTGCTCAAATCCTCAAAACATAAGCACTTTTTGTTTTTGAATTAAACGTGCGTCGCGTCGTCTTTCGTGTATCGTGGTCTGTTTGGATAAAAAAAAGTATCTTGACCTTCCGCATTGCGATGAAGATGTCGGCAAAACAGCACAGCGTAAATTTCCAGTTTCTTCCTTTGACGGCTCGGCTGCAATGCAATCTTGGAATGTAAGGTATAGGAATTTGAACTTGAAAGTTAATTCGGTGAGAGGTGTTTTTCCAGTGCACTGCTGATGCAAATCAAAAGCTGTGTGCATTTATTTGTGACAGAGCAGAAGCAGATGGTAGAAAAACAGAAAGGATATTAAATAATTATATAGCACCTGAATTCTGAGATGGAAGAGGAGGTGGTGGATGGAAAGACAGATGAAGTAAGAAATAAAAACAAGAATAACGAACAAGTGAATGGGATGAAAAAGGTGCTAAGTCGATTAGGGCTTGCTCATATTAACTAGGTCGTTCTGGGTCTTTTGTAATTACATAGGTACATAAAGGCTTAAAATAACTTAAATTGGTTGGAATACCATTGAATGGGAAAATGCTGATTGTTTGTTTTTAGTACAATTGAAATCAATATAATGTGAAGACTGGTAATTGGTCTCAAATATCTCGCGAAAAAAAAAAATTCTTTAGAAGCGCTTGCTAGTGTTACAAAGTTTTCTTTATACATACATATTTTTTTTCAGTTTTCCATTTTAACTTTTACTTAATATTAAAATAAACTACCTCTAATGAAATTGGGAAAATTCAAAGAAAAGTTTTGTATTTGTATAAAGGGAAAGTGGGATTAAAACCCCAGATAAAAATCAAAATTTATTAAAAACATTACATAACCTTTGGTATCAGATCAAATTAAAATTATCTGAAAAATTCCAAAAAATTAACTCAACTCAATGTCCCTAGAGTCGAAATAAAAGATTTTTAGAGAGATATCTATGCGTGCGTGAGTACGTACGTTCGCTACGTTTTTTTCGTGGTCCAAAGCTCAAGAACCAGTAGAGATATTGACTTCAAATAATTTTATTTTAAAGATAATAATGCAGAAAGATGCAGAAAGGGCTCTCAAGAAAATTGCGTAGGTGGTTTTTTTTACCATAGCAGTTTAAAAAAGGTGAAAATTTTGGTTAACCTTAAATATCTCACGAACCAATGATGCTAGAGACTTGAATTAAATTTTATTTTATATATTCTAACGTGATACCAAACAAATATTTTTTTTTACAAAAAACTAAAAACCTAAAAAAAAAATTAACAAAAGTTGGTAAAAATTGATTTTCGACTTAAATATCTTTTCAAAACTTTTAGATATTGGCCTTAAACCAATTTTATTTTTAAAAAAATATTGTTTTCAACATTCAGTAATATTTTGAGAAAAATCGAATTGACAGTTTTTTAACAAAAAATAAAAACCAAAAATAAAATTAACAAAATTTGGTAAAAATTTACTTTCGACTCAAATATCTTTTCAAAAATTTAAAATATTGGCTTCAAACCTATTTTATCTCACAGAAAATATTGTTATCGATATTCAATAATTTTTTTATAAGAATCCACAGTGCGTTTTTTCATAAAAAAAATAAAATCTACAAAAAATAGTACGCAAATTTGGTAAAAATTGATGTTCGGTTATCCACATCTCTCAAATTAACTTCATTCATCCAATTTGTATTTGTTTATATAAGAAATGAAAACTTTTAAGAAATGCTACTTAAATTGGTAAACATTGGTTTTTGGACTAAAAATCTCGTTAACAAAAATAGATTTCGAAATCAAACTATTTCATTATATGCAAAATATTATTATTGGTAATTTTTAAATTTTTAAGAATAATTCAACTGACAACAAAACAAATCGACAGACGAAATGGGAAGTTACCAGTGTGGTTCGCATTCCAGCCTGTTCTTTTAAATTTTGTTTTAAATATTTTTGTAGACGTTTTTGAAGAAAAAAAATTGATTGATTGTTACAAGTTTAAGAAGATATCTTTGCATTAATTCTAAGTGAAATAACGAAAGGATGTTAACTATGTCATATCAATTCTTGCTAACGTAACTGACAGATGTCATATCATTTGTTTTATTCAGGGTTGACAACAGTGTATAATGCCTTAATGACTTAACATTCAAATCGTAACATGAAACTCGTGATTTTGAAACAATTATATAAATCAGAAGTTTTGAATGGAAAATATTAATCGTTGCTAAAGGTACGTTACAATACTTTCAAGTATTGAATTAAGAATTTCAAAATTCAACCAATAATTATTAGCAAAAAATGTCTTTGAAACCAAATATCTTACGAAAAGCTATCGATTTAAATTAAAATTATTAAATTAAATTTTGCATTGTGTATGATACCGAATTGGCATAAGTTCGAGAAATGTCAACTAACGATTTTTTTAAAAATAAAACAAATGAACATATTCACTTCGAATATTTTGCGAACAAAAAATGGTGTTAAATCTAAAACAATTTTGGTAAAGTTTTTAGAAAAACAAATCAACAGCTTTATTATAAAAATAAAAAACTTAAAAAATAGGTATTACTAAAAGTTCGTAAAAATTGATTTCAGCTCGGGTATCTTAACAGAAAACATTGGCTTCAAATTAATTTTATTTTATATATACATATGTAGTTCTTATCATTTGGTAAAACTTAAAAAAAAAAATATTTAACAATCATTTTTGTATCAAAAAAATCATATCTACTTTATTTTCAAAATATTGTTTTAAGATTAAGTTCATTTTTTAGAAAAAAACTAATTGATTTAATTTTACCAGATGCCAAAAGTTTCATTTGAAGCAGTAACAATTATTCTTAAGGTAGTGTATTATTTTTCTAAAACTATTCGAGCTTAAGAAACATTTTATTTTCAGTTTTTTAATTTATATACAATTTTCCCTGAATTTTTATAAATTCATAACAATTTTGTTTAGTATACATAATTAAATTAATAACTTCATATTGTGACTTGATACCAAAATAATACAATTATGAAAAAACAAAATGACGAACAACGTTTTTGATATTTGTTAAAATTTTGAAAAAAAAAATCGAAATTGCAGTTTTCTTAGAAAAAAATAAAAACCTTAAAACAACTTTACTAAAACTTGGTAAACATTTATTTTTGGCTCAAATATTTTTTTTTTTAAATCCAACAGTCAGTTTTTTCATACAAATTAAAATCTACAAAATGTAGTACGCAAAATTAGTAAAATTTGATTTTCGATTATCGATATCTAGTGAATAAATGAAGTTATTGCCTTCAAAATTATTTCATTCAGTGCTAAACTTTCTTAGAAAAATATAATCTGTATTTGTTTATAGAAGAAATAAAAATTTGCATAAAATGCAATTTAAATTGGTAAAAATTGGTTTTCTACTAAAAATCTCTTTAACAAAAATAGATTTGAAATCAAACTATTTTCTCATATGCAAAATATTGTTAGTAATTTTTAGTTAATTTCTAAGAAAAATTCAACTGACAACTTTTTTAACAAAACACGAAAACCTACTAAAACAAAGGATAACGGAAATTATAAACGGTTAATAGTCTGTTGCAAGTTTAAACAAGATCTCCTTACAATTATTCTGAGTGAAATACCGAAAAGTGCATTACCGATTTCATATCAATTCTTCCCTTAACTGCCTAATAATTTGTTTTTGTTCAGGTCATGACAGCATTTCATTATCCTAAAATATATGCTATAATTACGAAGTTTTTAAACGGAAAGTATTAATTTGCAAAAGGTACGTTGTACTTTATTTAAGAATTTTAAAAATAAATCAATAATTATTGAAAAATTATAGACTTTTCACACCAAATCCAAAACCCGATTTTCGCGATATTATCGGTTTTGGCTGAAAACTTACATCGAAAATTCAAGTTTTCCCATACATTCTTCGCAGTTTTCGTAAACAACAAGTTTTATATAAAACATGTCGAAAACTAGTAGCAATTAAAAAATGAACTAAACAAACAAACATTTCGAAACATTCAGCGTTGTCAAAAGATTTTGATTTTTTGTCCGCAATTTTGCAGGTCTTAATCGAAATAAACCTTGATTTTGTTGTGGAGAACAGCCGTTTCTCAGGTATACTTTTTAAATAAATAAAATAAAACACAAATAGTACTTAACTTTTACTTCCAAATTTTGCATCAATACAATATTTGACAGTCGATGTTGCAAACATTGAAATGTCAAACGAAAACGTGTAAATGTTCAGTGTGAACGATTTTTGAGTTTTCAAAAACTTTTTGTCGAAAACTCGGTTTGAGGTTTGGTGTGAAAAAGCTATTAGTTTAAAACCAAATACCTGATTAAAATTAAATTACATATAATACATTTTGACGTGATAACAAATTGGTATAAATTAAAAGAAATTCAACTAACGTTTTTTACAAAGAAAATAAATGAACTCTTAAATAAGTTGGTAAATAGTGGCAGTTTTCTTGTTAAAAATAAAAACTTAAAAAAGAGGCTGGGATGTGACCCACACTGATAACTTCCCATCCCATCTGTGGATTTGACTTGCTTAAAAATTTGTAGGTTTTCGTGTAGTGTTAAAAAAAACTGTCAGTTGAATTATTCTTAAATGTTTCAAAATTACCAACAATATTTTGCATATAATGAAATAGTTTTATTTTAAAATCTAGTTTTGTTAACGAGATTTTTAGTCCAAAAACTAATTTTTACCAATTTTAGTAGCATTTCTTAAAAATTTCTATTTCTTATATAAACAAATACAAATTGGATGAATGAAATTAAGTTGAAGTCAATATCCTTCATTGTTCACGAGATATCGAGAACCGAACATCAATTTTTACCAAATTTGCGTACTATTTTTTGTAGATTTTTTTTTTATGGAAAAACGGACTGTTGGATTTTAATAAAAAAAATTAGTGAATGTCGAAAACAATATTTTCTGTGAGATAAAATAAGTTTGAAACCAATATTTATTAATTTTTTTGTAAGGTTTTTATTTTTTGTTAAAAAAACTGTCAATACGATTTTTCTCAAAATTTTACAAGGTGTCAAAAACGTTATTTTTCGTTGCACAAAATTGTTTTGGAGATAAAATTGTTTTTTTATTGTTCATAAAATTTTCGGGGTGGCAAATATTTTTTTTCAGTTTTTTTTTTATTTATAAAAACAAAACCGTTAGTTGGAATTTTTTCCAAATATATATTTTTGTTTGCTATCATTCCACAATATATAATATGAGATTTAATTTAAGTCTCTAGTGTTATTGGTTCGTGAGATGTTTTGGGTTAGCCAAAATGTTCACCTTTTTTTAAAATTGTTATGGTAAAAAAACCACCCACTCAATTTTTTATAGAGTCCTTTCTGCACCTTTCTGTAAGTAAAGGCATCCCTCTAAAAATCTTTTATTTCGACTTTATGGACCTTAAAACGGCGAGAAATGTCAGAATTTTCAATTCGACAAATCGGACCGATTACAACGACTTCCTATGGGAAGTTAAAATTACAATTATCAACAACGATGTGATTCATATGAATTATTTTAATGGAGCAACCCCTGTTAAGTTAGAAAAAAAACCATTACATTTAAAATTAAAATTTGTTCTGAACTTAAAACTAATTATGCAAGGAACAGCTTCACCAATGCTTTAAACGTTATCAATTTTTTTAAAATAACTTTTGAAGAGGGCAAATATGTACCAGCATTTTCAAACAAAATAATATATCTAATAAATGCATATAAATAATTTACCATAATAACAAAAACCTAATACATTTAGTATATAAGTTGTACAATACGTTCATTAGTCAGCAACATCTCAATTAAAATTATGCCTCTTTATTCCAAGTTCCAAGTCAATTTCAAACAATTGTATGCCTACACCTACTTAAACATATCCAATAACAATTTCGTATTTAAATAAAATGTAATTCAATATCCCATAAGTAAATTAAAAAAAAAAAAAAAACATCACTTAACATTAAATCCATAAAATATGATCATAAATTAACCAAAACAAAGTAGCAACAACACACTTTGAATTCCTTATAATAATAAACGATAATCATTATACTAAATCAGCGATGAGCCATTTTGATCATAATAACTTGTAAAACAGAGTCGCATCTCTTGTATTTAATTAACGATCATCGAAATATATGTATGTAAGTATGTTATAAGAAACAAAAGCCACTTGTAGCTTGGTTGTGCGGGAATAGGGTTACCCAACTTCATGTTGAGTGAAAGAAAATTATATTTAATTATGATTGTAAACAAGAATCTGAAACTAACTATTTAATTATTTAATATTTAATTAATTCTCATATTTTTATACATCCATCGTATATGTAAATGGAGAAAAGGAGAAAAATGACTTTTGAATACTTGTCTACCATTTTAATATCGGTATGAGAGCTTGTACCCACATAGAAAGGCTTATATGCCTAATTGCTATTTCAGTGTTAAAATCAATACACAACAATAATGTGCACAAAATTAAAATTTCTAACAGAAACAAAATTATTTTGTCCATGATTTCAATTAAAACAAAAGAGCTGATAAGCAAACCTGAAAAATGTGTTCGAGGCAAATTTCTTATGTTGTCACCCAGATAAAATAGAAAAAGTTAGTCGTTGTCTTGACTTAGCTTATAATTTGTATAAGAAGAGCAACGCTGGCTCTTAAAGTTTGGTTGACATTGTATTTAAGCTCCAGAAAATATTCGTTTATTTATTGTTAAAAAAGTTTGTTTTGTTGTGCAAATAATTTTTAAATATCTAATAAACAACAAGGATTTCATATTTTCAAAGGTGAGCAGTTATTAAGCATTGTATATTAGTGAAAACCACCACTCAAAAAAATGAAGAGCATACAAAGAACTCCACCAAGGAAAATCAATGTAAACAACAACACTAGTTCTGAGAACAAAGGCAGCAATAACACCCAGCTGCATAGTGATAATAATAATAAATGCACCCACCCCCAACGGCCGGTGTTAAAAAGACCGTGTTCTGCACTCTCCCCCGAGGTTAATCCAGCCGCCATCGAAGCAAATACGAACATCGGAAATGTGCAATTAGTTGATTTAAAAACCATTGAAACCTCTCTAGCAACATTGCTTGATGATCGACTGAAAAATTTTCCAACGAAATCTGACTTGCTTGAAGTCAAAACAAAAATGGAGTCACTTGAACGTAGCAATGAATTGCTTAAGTCTAAGCTGCAGCAAGTGGAAAGCAAATGTATTGTACTTGAGAGGCAAATTGATTTTCTCGAAAAAAGATCCAAAGAAAACAACCTGGTGCTGCACATTCCATCTCAAGGAGACGATCAATATGTTATAGACAAAGCTAGAAACGTCTGCTTGGAACTATTGCAAGAAAATAATCCAGCCTCTATAACAAAAACGAAATTGATTCGGTCGAGAGACAATAGAATGGCAAATGTCATTGTGGAAATGCAGAACAGTGATTCTATACCACGCATTTTAAAGTCTGCTTTCAAATTGCGCGATACCGGAATCTCTATTCATCGTGATTACACCAAAGCGACGAGGGAGAAACGTAAACAACTGATGCAGATAAAAACAAAAATTAATGCTAAGAACCATAACATTAAAGTCGTACTTCGTGGTCAAACACTTTTAATTGAAAACAAGACTTTTTATCTGAATAATAACAACAGCTTGACGTGTGACGATGCTGATGGCTTAAGCATGATCAACAATATTTTGACGGAGTGCAGTGACAAGGCTCAGATGACAGCAAGCTTACAAACCATAAACGTCGATAATGCAGTGCAAGTCCCTGGGTTCAGTGGTGTCGTTAGTAGTAGAAATTATAATGTTTAGTATTAAAGCCGTCTGCCAAAATAAAACTAGTAATAAAGTACAAAATAGCTTAGTCTTAAAAAATGAATATTTAAAAATTTTATCTTATAATGTGTCAGGTCTTAGTAATAAATCTCTGTATAATGACTTTTATAATTTCATCAATAATTATGACTTAATTTTTCTATATGAAACTTTCATTACCGAGGATAACTTCGCAAGAATTGAAAATAAAATATTAGATTTTACGTTTAAGTGGATACCAGCAACGAGGAATCACACACGAGGAAGAGCAAGTGGAGGATGTTTCCTAGGATTTAAGAAAAAACTAAATGCACGCTGCGCCTTCAAAACATACAACGATATTTCTTTTCTAGAATTCAAAACTTACAACATCCGTCTTACGATACTACCGATGTATTTGAATTGTAACAACTGGGAAGACGACTTCGAAAAATTGGCATATACATTCAATGGTATAAATGCCTCAAACGTGATGCTAATTGGAGATTTGAATGCGAGAGTTGGAACGCAGGCAGGAGTGATGAATGAGTTAAGAGGTTGCCGCAGACAATCAAAAGATCCTTGCTCTAACGCACGAGGAAAGAAACTATTAGAGCTTTGTAATACGTTTGGTCTGCGCATACTAAATGGAACCAGTGCCGGTGACTCCTCAGGACATTTAACTTTTGTGGGCGGCCAAGGGACATCAGTGGTCGATTATTCTATCATAGGAGAAGATTGGGAACCGTTCGTGAAAGATTTTGAGATAAGTGAAGTATCATATTCAGACCACCTTCCTGTTGTTGTGACAATACAACTTCAAACTAAGCATGATGAGGAAATAACCTTTATGCGGCTCCTGCCTAAACTGAAATGGAAAGAGGCTAAGGCTCAGGAGTATCGACGATCTCTAGACTTGCAACTCCAATCACATCAAGTCGAGGACTTTTCGCTCTTAGAACGGATTGTGAAAGCCTCATACCCACAGGAAGGACTCAACCAAAAGAAAGAAAATACAAAAAAAGAACCCTGGTTTGACGAAGAATGTCTAAAAGCTCGTAAAACATCATTTGCGTGGTTGAGGATCTTCCGTAACTCCACCCAAGGATTATTTAAGGGTTTTTATATAGAGGCCAATAAGAAGTTTAAAGAGCTTTGTAAGACTAAAAAAAAGTTATACGCTGAAAAACAAGCAGGCCGATTAGCATCTTGTAAAAGCTCCGCTGATTTTTGGAAACTGGCTAGGGAGCTGAATGGAAAACGTTTTACCATCCCCACAAAACTGTCTTCTAATGTAATGCTTTCCCATTTCAAGGATCTTTTAAATCCTGTAATAACGCCGACAAAGTGGCAATTCGCAGCACCTAGATTCGTAGTCGACTCTCTGGACTGTGCATTTACATTTAGCGAGTTGGAAGAAACGCTGAAGACGCTTAAAGATGGAAAAGCAGCCGGATCGAATGGTATACCAGTGGAATTTCTTAAATATGGGACTGTCATGCTCAAAGAGCACCTTATAAAACTTTTCAATACAGTTTTGGAGGGAGAATTGACGCCAGATGAATTTCGAGATGCTATTATATTTCCAATCCACAAAAAAGGATCGTTATTTGATGCAGCTAACTACAGAGGCATATCCTTTTTAAATGCATCTTACAAGATATTTACAACGATGATGCATAAGCGTCTTGTTAGTTGGATTGAGACCGGAAACTTGCTGAGGGAGTTCCAGGCTGGATTTAGACCAGGATATTCAGCAATAGATAATGTTTTTATATTCAGGAGCTTGGCAGAGAATTTCTTGAAACAAAGGAAAAAGCTGTATGTATTTTTCATCGATTTTAAAGCAGCTTTCGATACAATCGATAGAGGTGCACTATTCTATAAGCTGTATAGTCTTGGGATATCATTCAAGTTTGGTCGCGTTCTTGAGCATCTATATAGAGGAACAAGGGCGGCTGTATGGACAGGTGAAGAACTCTCAGACTGGTTTGAAACCTCATCGGGAGTGAGACAAGGTTGTACATTAAGCCCTACCTTGTTTGCATTATTCATTGATGACCTTTTGGACTACCTGCCGGGTGGAGTGGATTTCGCAGGGATGCGGATTAAGGCACTTCTGTTCGCAGATGATATAGTCATGTTTGCGCAATCACCGGAAACTCTGCAGCTCATGATTAACAGGGTTTACCAGTATTGTCAGCTATGGAATTTAATAGTAAATATAGATAAATCCAAGGTTATGGTTGTTAAAAGTGGTGGTGGACGTAATGCATCAAATGAAAAATGGAGCTATAATCGCGAAAATATTGAATGTGTGCGAGAATACAAATACCTTGGCATTACTGTTACAAATAATTTAAATATGGATAAACACTTGAAGGAGAAATTGGTTAAGGCGAAAACTGCTATTAATATGACCTGGAAACAATGCTTCATGAATAAGTGTATAGCACATAGTAGCAAGTTTAAAGTATTTGAAGCAGTAGCTGAGAGCATACTTTTATATGGATCGCAGGTATGGGGATGTAAAAAGTACAATTCGGTTGAAAAACTCCTAACGCACTTTATAAAAAGAATATTTCATTTGCCGAAAAATACGCCAAACTACGTAATAATGCTGGAAACGGGTCTCTCTCCTTTGTTTATAAAAACATTGAAGTTGCAAGCGGACTTCTTGCTTAACGTTTTTAAAATGAATGATTCACGGGTCGTGAAAAAAGTGGCCATAAAAGCCATACAAGATCAAAACAGTTGGTATCGAGAGTGGAAAGATCTTGCTGAGGAATGTCAAATTAATTTTAATTTACCCATCGAGGATTTAACAACAGCTAAAAACATCTTGTATGAAGTCATTTTAAAGGTTGATGAGAAATGTAGAGCTGAATATATTGCTGAAGCGTCTAATTCCTTGTACAGAACAACATACAGCAGATTAAATCATAACCTTGCAGAGAACAACTTTTTTAAGGACTCCAATAATGTCCGTGTGATTTCTATGATGGTCAGACTACGTAGTGAACTAATAGATTTAAATTTCATTCCACACAGACCTGATTTACCCCTAGAGTGTAATATGTGCAACCTATCAGAAAGAGAGGATATTGTCCACTTCTTGGGAAAATGCCCCATTCTTAGAGAAATCAGAAGGAATGTATTCAGAAAAGACTTTCTATCGGAAGATGAAGTGATAAGTCTATTGAATGAAATGAATGTTGTCAATCTTTACGAATTTTGCAAAACTGCGCTTAGATATAGAAGTGCTATAATGAACGAAAATTTTTGATTGTGTTTCTATTCACTGTTTTTTTTTTTTAAATTATTTGTAATCTATCATGAACTGTTTATAGTTAAAAAATTATAATTATAAATACCTTTTTTAATATTTAAAAGTAATTATATTGAGGGCTTTTTACATTCATTGTGTTTTGTTGTCAATCTGGCAGACGGCAATTGCCATGCTATAATGATTTTTGTAAAAATTTTTTGTGTGTAATGTAAATTTTACTTTAATTCAATAAAATCTGTATCTATCTATCTATCTATCTATAAGAAACCATCGGGACTACCACTAATATAAACAAAAACATTAGTTTGTCTTTGAATACACATGACGGCAGCCCTCTACATTCAAAAACACTCTTTCGGAAGCTACTTTATAAATCCGGTTAAGATGAATAAAACGCGTGTAATTTTGTATTTCTTTAAATAGCGGGCGCTATAGTGAATTGGCAGTCCGGCACTCGGTAATCCATTTAGCAGAGATGCCTATCGGCGTCATCAGCAGCGAAGCATCATATTTTGTTTAATGGTTTTAATTTACCTATCTCTGCCCACTCATTCTCTTCCCTGTATATACCGCATCTCTATATGACTTGTACTATATAAAGGAATACCAAAGAAGTGACGTGTGTCACCTGAAGGCATGTGGATCGATAAGCACACGAGATAATCCAATCATAACTACAACTACTGCAACTACGTATTTTGTATTCGCACCTTAAAAACGCACCATCCAGGATCAGGATTTAAATGCGAATTGACAATATTCACACTTTTGTCTAGGACATGGGCTTTTGTTGTGGCAAGAATTCCTCAGATTAGTGTACCCACTGCTGTGACACACCCATCATTTGCACTCATAGACAGGTTACAGGATAGAAAGCCTCACGAAAAGGGTTAGCCATCAGGGACCAGATATCAGTGCACACGTTCTGTCGTAGATAGAAATCTCTATTGGACAATATCAACATCTTCGGGACATGCCACCTAGTGTGCAATGCAGCGGGCGACGACGAAGGCGTTCTCTCCAGCTAGCAGCGATGCAAAACGTTGGTGCATAGTCCCAAAGAGGTTCACAAAATAAACAGAAACAAAAACTAAAACTAACTCCGACTGGACGTCGACGTCGTCGTCGTCTTCATATTCGCCTTCGTGTCGCCCAGATCCCGAGATGAGGGCGTTCGATGAGCATAATAGTCATGTCATGCCTATACCTATAGATACCTGTCAGATGATCATGTCACATTTTTTCTTGAGTTGGATCGTCATCGTCATCTTCATTTCTTTAATTTCATTCAATTTTGATACCTATTTTTGTGTTTTGTTGTTTTGAACGCGAGTTTGGAAAATCGAAGAACGAACATCACTTTTGGGACGTGTAATTTCTTATGACACCATCGGAAATACCCATCTCGAGATGACCGAGAACCTTCACGTTGTCTACCTGTTTTGGTGTTCACAGAGAACCATCCAATACCCATATTAATACTATATAGCCATATAACCAGATGTCAAAAGTCACATTTGTTTGGGATAATCTCCTAAAGTCAATCATCAGTGGTTGACTTTTCTTCTTCTTTTATTTTGTTTGATTCTCTTCGTTTTGTTTTATTTCTTCGTTTTTGACAACTTTAAAAATTCTGACAACTTGGTCCGGTGAGTTTATGTTTACATTGGATCTAAAGGCTTTTGTATTGTTTTGTAAATGGGATTAGGCTTATTATTTGACGATTAAGAGGAAAACCAATTTAGCAGTGATTCTTTGTTGAATTTTTTCGTATTTCTTATTGAAATGAAATGAATGAAATTCGTGTGAAATTTTGTATGGAAAAGCAAAAAGAAAACGAGACTTCATTGTCAATTTTATGTGTGGTTTATTTTTGGTTGGTTCATACTATAAGGTGTGTACTGTGGATAGGTTAATACCCTTAGGGCTATTTGTTTTGATTTGGTTGGAATTAGTTTATTTTGCCTAAGATGACTTAGCACATTTAGATATCTTCTATGGATATACCTAAATCTTATGAATAGCCAAAAATGACTTAATTAAGGTTTCAGTAATTCAATCAACAAAGATAGCGATGGTCATGGAAACTATTGTATTTTTTTGTTTTTGAATAGAGGTACTTACAGCAGTTAATTGATCTTGAACTTGATACGTGTATAATGTGTAAAATCTCTTTGTAGTGTTATAACAATAAGCTGGCTGCAAGGTGGTCTATATTTGAAGCGCTTGGAAACACTTGTATGTTTTTGTCTTCAGGTCTAGTTTGATACCGCTGGTTCTTCTTTGAATTAAAGTACAATTGAAATTTGTATTCTTTGTAAAAGTTTAAGTATATTTTATCAGAAATTTTGTTTTGAAATAAAAATACTAAACTAGACAAATGCCAACATTTAAAAAAAAAATATACGCTTATCAGTCAAAACAAGCACTTTTATTTTTTTCTTAAAAGATATTTAATTAACTAAAAATTGAGTGTTTTCAGTTCTTTCAAATTCCAAAATAGAGCTTTTTAAAAAATTTGGCAAAATAAGTTTTGACGATAAATGGAGGCATGAATAGTACATTAATAAAATCATGAAATTTTTTCAAAAAGCGTGTTTTCCTAAAAAGAAAAATTAAAAAGAGGCTGTAATGCGACCCACACTGATAACTTCCCATCCCGTCTGTCGATTTGTCTTGCAAGTTTGTAGGTTTTAAAATTACCAACAATATTTTGCATATGATGAAATAGTTTGATTTCAAAATCTATTTTTTTGTTAACGAGATTTTGAGTCTAAAACCAATTTTTACCAATTTTAGTAGCATTTCTTAAAAGTTTTTATTTCTTATATGTATAAGCAAATACAAATTGGATGAATGAAATTAATTTGAAGTCAATATCTTCTATTGCCCACGTAATATCAAGAACCGAACATCAATTTTTACCAAATTTGCATACCATTTTTTGTAGATTTTATTTTTTTATGAAAAAAAGGACTGTTGGATTCTTATAAAAACTTTACTGAATTTCGAAAACAATATTTTCCGTGCGATAAAATAAGTTTGAAGCCAATATTTTTAGTTTTTGAAAAGATATTTGAGTTGAAAGTAAATTTTTACTAAGTTTTAGAATTGTTTTTTTTAAGGTTTTTATTTTTTTGTAAAAAAAAGCTGTCCATTCGATTTTTCGCAAAATTTTACCGAATATTGAAAACAATATTTTTAATAAGATAAAATTAATTTGATGCCAATATCTCAAATTTTTGGAAGATATTTGGGCCGAAAATCAATTTTTACCAACTCTTAGTAACGTTTTTTTTAGGTTTTTATTTTTTGTAAGAAAAACTGTAAATTCGATTTTGCTCAAAATCTTACAGAATGTTGAAAACAATATTTTTTATAAGTAAAAATTAGTTTAAGGCCATAATCACAAATTTTTGAAAAGATATTTGAGTCGAAAATCAATTTTTACGAACTTTTAGTAATTTTTTTTAGGTTTTAATTTCTTGTCAAAAAATTGTCAATTCGATTTTTCTTAAAATTTTACTAGATGTCAAAAACGTTTTTCTTCGTTGCACAAAATTATTTTAGAGATAAATTCATTTCTTGTTTCTAAAACATTAGAGGTGACAAATATTTTTTTTCATTTTTTTTTTATTTATAAAAAAACCGTTAATTTAATTTTTTTTCCAAAAATATATTAGTTTGGTATTACGTTACAATATATAATATAAAATTTAATTCAAGTCTCTAGCGTTATTGGTTCTTGAGATATTTAGGGTTAACCATTTTCACCTTTTTTTTAAATTGCTATTGTTAAAAAAACACCCACGCAATTTTTTTTAGAGTCCTTTCTGAATCTTTCTGCATTATTATCTTTATAACAAAATTTTAAAACAAATGTATTTCGACTCTGGGGACTGGAAACGTCGAGAATTGTAAAAATTTTCAATTCGACTTCCTATGGGAAGTTAATAGAATGAACTGGTTGGTGGGTGTACTACACAAAATTGGTAAACGATGGTTTTCGACAAATATATCTCCGAACCAAAAAAAGGTACTAATGCAGAACTTTGTTGGGTGAGGCCGTAGTCCACAATGTTCACATCGGACTGTAGCCAACAACAAGACTTACAAGACTTCTGTCTATATCTAAACATGCCTATACTGTAAAGGTAAATTGGTGGAAATGAACCATCTTATAATCCCTCCCTAATAGAAATTTCACTGTGGTTGCTTTTCTTGACATCGAAGGCGCTTTTAACAAAGTGTACACATCTGCAATCACATCTGCACTAACATCTCTGAACGTAGAGAATTCGCTTGGGGAGTTAATTCAGTTAATGGTGACTAGCAGAATAATTAATTCAAAACTGGGCAACTCTGCTTCTAGAAGACTCATTAGAAGCGGGCACCGTAAGGTGGTGTTCTATCCCCTGGTACCCGGTGGTAAATGAAATTCTAACTGGTCTAGATGGGGAGGGTTTCAAAGTGATTGCCTTTGTGGATGACGTTGCTCTAGCGGAAATCATCTAAACACCCTAAAAGAACTCTTACAAAATGCCTTAAACAAACTAATACTTTGGGCTGATCGATGTGGACTGGGTGTTAACCCACACAAAACCGAAATAGTCCTATTTTCAAGGAAATACAAAACTCCATTTATTAACCCTCCCTGTATTAAAATAATCCAATTTAAATTCTAAGGCGAGGATGAGTCTTATTTTAGATAAGAAAACTAAATTGGAAACGCAATGTACGAGAAAGAGTCAAAAAAGCTACAGTAGTTCTCTTTTCTTGGAAAAAAGCTATTGTTAATAAAAATAACACATTGAACATATACATCGGTAATCAGACCGATTTTATTTGTACGCTGTGGCAGTTTGGTGGACTGATTTAGGAGAAGCTGTAAATTGCGACAAAATAAATAAAGTCGAACGTTCAGCTTGCCTTTGTATTGTCTGATATACGCTTCAAAGCTTCGTCAAAGTGGATTAACAACAACATTGGCCACTCCGCAATTCTTAGCTATTTTGAATCAATTCCAAAGCATACAGACTACACCATCCCCCAACTATAATTCGACAGAAATTTCCAAATTTCTATATAGATCTTTCTGGGAGGATAGGGCATTCCTGGAAAACGAGTCAGTCCACTTTTACACAGATGGATCAAAAACACATGAAGGGGTCAGTGGAAGTGTGTACTCTGAACGACTGAAATTAAGTATCTCATTCCGCCTTCCCAGTACATGTGGCATGAATAGTGCGTTGGACTGTCATGCCAAAAGTCTTGGGTTCAATCTCTGCCTGTGCCATCTAAATTTTTTTTACGGGTACTGCATCTTGCGAGAAATTGACAAATCCTCCAAGAGTAATTCTTGTCACGAAAAGTGCTTTCTCAAATTAGCCGTTCGGATTCGTCTTAAAACTGTAGGTCCAGTCCATCCCTAACAACAGTTCTCGCACACAGGAATGGTTGAGCGTTGTAAGTCACTAGGCACTAGTTCTCAACGGACTGTTGCGAATATTTATTTAATCGTATTCCAGGGAACTTTTGCCTAAAAAAGAAGTCTTGCCCTGGCTTTAAGAAAACGTGATATCAACATCTGATATTCGTATTTTCTCAGATAGTCAGGCTGCTATCAAATTTCTGGACTCTGTCTCTACAAACTCTAAAAAAGTCCATAACTGTCGATCATCTCTAATGAAGACCGACACCCACCTTCCCTGGGTGCCGGTCCATTGTATAGCAGATAAACTCGCCAGAAAGCTCGCCACAATCGGTCATTAAACTGGCTGATAATAAATAAAAAAAAGAGGCTTTGATGCGACCCACACTGATAACTTCCCATCCCGTCTGTCGATTTGTCTTGCTTAAGTGTTTTGCAGGTTTTCGTGTTTTGTCAAAAAAGTTGTCAGTTGAATTATTCTTAAACATTTTAAAATTACCGACAGTATTTTGCATATAATGAAATAGTTTGATTTCAAAATCTATTTTAGTTAACGAGATTTTTAGTCGAAAACCAATTTTAACCAATTTTAGTAGCATTTCTTAAAAGTTTTTATTTCTTATATAAACAAATACCAATTGGATGAATGAAATTAATTTGAAGTCAATATCTTCTATTGTTCACGAGATATCGAGAACCGTACATCAATTTTTACCAAATTTGCATACTATTTTTTGTAGATTTTATTTTTTTTTTATGAAAAAAATGACTGTTGGATTCTTATAAAAAATTACTGAATTTCGAAAACAATATTTTCTGTGAGATAAAATAAGTTTGAACCCAATATTTTAGTTTTTGAAAAGATATTTGAGTCGAAAGTAAATTTTTACTAAGTCTTAGAATTGTTTTTTTTTAAGGTTTTTATTTTTTGTAAAAAAAAGGCTGTCAATTTGATTTTTCTCAAAATTTTACCGAATGCTGAAAACAATATTTCTTATGAGATAAAATTAATTTGATGCCAATATCTCAAATTTTTGGAAAATATTTGGGCCGAAAATAAATTTTTACTAACTTTTAGTAATTTTTTTTTAGGTTTTTATTTTTTGTAAAAAAAACTGTAAATTCGATTTTTCTCAACATTTTACCGAATGTTGAAAACAATATTTTTTATAAGTAAAAATTAGTTTAAAGCCATAATCACAAATTTTTAACAAGATATTTGAGTCGAAAATCAATTTTTACGAACTTCTAGTAATTTTTTTACGTTTTAATTTCTTGTCAAAAAACTGTCAATTCGATTTTTCTCAAAACCTTACCAGATGTTAAAAACGTTTTTCTTCGTTGCACAAAATTATTTTAAAGATAAAATCATTTCTTGTTCGTAAGACATTGGAGGTGACAAAAATTTATTTTTCAGTTTTTTTATTTGTAAAAAAATCGTTAATTTATTTTTTTTTCAAAAATGTATTAGTTACAATATATAATTGAAAATTTAATTCTAGTCTCTACCGTTATTGGTTCTTGAGATATTTAGGGTTAACCAACATTGTTCCCTTTTTAAATTGCTATTGTAAAAAAACACATACGAAATTTTTTTGAGAGTCCTTTATGAATCTTTCTGCATTATTATCTGTATAACAAAATTTATTTGAAGTCGATATCACTTCTGGTTCTTGAGCTATGGACGACGAAAAAACGTCGCGAAAGTGCGGACGAATGTACGTACACACGCACGCACAGACATCTCTCTAAAACAAATTTATTTCAACTCTAGGGACCTTGAAACGTCGAGAAATGTCAAAATTTTCAATTCGACTTCCTATGGGAAGTTAATAGTATGAACTGGTTGGTGGGTATACTACACAAAATTGGTAAACGATGGTTTTCGACAAATATATCTCCGAACTAAAAAAAGGTACTATAATGCAGAACTTTGTTGGGTGAGGCCGTAGTTCACATCGGACTGTAGCCAACGACAAGGCTTACAAGACTTCTGTCTATATCTCAACATGCCTATACTGTTAAGGTAAATCGGTGGAAATGAACCATCTTATAATCCCTCTCTAATAGAAATTTCACTGTGGTTGCTTTTCTTGACATCGAAGGCGCTTTTAACAAAGTGTACACATCTGCAATCACATCTGCACTAACATCTCTGAACGTAGAGAATTCGCTTGGAGAGTTAATTCAGTTAATGCTGACAAGCAGAAAAATTAATTCAAAACTGGGCAACTCTTCTGCTAGAAGACTCATAACAAGTGGGACACTATCCCCTCTCCTCAGCAACCTGGTGCTAAACGAAATTCTAACTGGTCTGGATGGAAAGGGTTTCAAAGTGATTGCCTATGTGGATGACGTTGTTATAGTTGTTTCAGGAAAGCATATTAACACCCTAAAAGAACTCTTACAAAATACCTTAGACAAACTAATACTTTGGGCTGATCTGTGTGGACTGTGATAAGACCACACAAAATCGAATTAATATTTTCGAGGAAATACAAAATTTCATATGTTAACCCTCCCTATATTAAAGGAATCCAATTAAAGTTCTCAGGCGAGCTTAAGTATCTGGGTCTTATTTTAGATGAAAAACTAAATTAGAAACGCAATATTCAAGAAAGTGTCAAAAAAGCTACTGTAGCTCTCTTTTCTTGCAAAAGAGCTGTTACGAATAACGCATTGGTTATACACATCGGCAACGTGACCGATTTTAATGTACGGTGTGACATTATGGTGGATTGCTTTAGAAAAAGCTAGAAACCACGACAAAATAAATAAAGTCCAACGTTCAGCTTGTCAATGTATAAGCGGATCGCTTCGCGCTACCCCATGAGAGGCACTGGATACCCTACTGTACCTAACACCTCTTTATATACTCAGCAAACAAAAAGCTTCAAGCCCTGCTATTCGCCTCAAAACTTCATCGCAGTGAGTTAACACAAACATTTTCCACTCCGTAATTCTAAATTATTTAGAATCAATTCCGAAGTACACAAACTACAACATCCCCAACTGCAATCCGACAGAAACTTAAATTTTACTATACCTTCCAGATCTTTCTGGGAGGATAGGGCATTCGTGGAAGACAAGTCAGTCCACTTTTACACAGATGGATCAAAAACAAGTGAAGGGGTCGGTGGAAGTGTGTACTCTGAACGACTGAAATTCCGCCTTCCCAGTGCCACACGTCATGATGGTTAGTGCGTTGGACTGCCATGCCAAAAGTCTTGGGTTCAATGCCTGCCTGTGCAATCTAAAGTTTTTGTTACGGGTACTGCATCTTGCGAGGAATTAAAAGATCCTCCAAGAGTAATTCTTGTCATGAAAAGTGCTTTCCCATATTAGCCGTTCGGATTCGGCTTAAAACTGTAGGTCCCCTCCATGCTCCATCCCTAACAACAGTTCTCGCACAAAGGAATGGTTGAGAGTTGTATGAACCACTAGGCCCTAGTTCTCAACGGTCTGTTGCGCCACCTTATTTATTTATTTATTCGTATTCAAGGGGGAACTTTTGGCGATAAAAGAAGTCTTGTCCTGGCTTTAAGAAAACGTGATATCAACATCTACTATTCGTATTTTCTCAGATAGTCAGGCTGCTATCAAATTTCTGGACTTTGTCTGTACAAACTCTTTAACAGTCCATAACTGTCGATCATCTCTTATGAAGATGGCACAACAGTTTAATATTCACCTTTGCTGGGTGCAGGGCCATAGTCCCTATTCCAGGAAATTTTGTGGTAGATGAACTCGGCAGAAATGGGAGAGTTGCTTCGCAGTCAATCTATTTATATTAGAATGCCAATTGAAACTAAAACTAAATCACTTAACAGCTGATTAAGTGACCTCCTCTGTAACTCTAAATCATTTTCTCGAAATTTGTTCCACTGAAAAAATTGTTTAAAGGCAACAATGAAAAGTTATCAGTATCACATCCCAGCCTCTTTTTTTCAGGAATCAGAGCTTTCCGTCCACTATTTTTTAAACATGGTATAGTTGGTACAAAAAACTCACTGTGCATGTTTTTAAGATGACATTTTTGATCGGTTATCTGCATGCATATACGAAAAATAGTGGGGTATAAGAAACGGACGAAAATCAACTAACTCAACAACCCGTATATCCATGCACTAATTACAAGCTAATATTTCATACTTCACTTTACTTATGAATGCCTTAACTACCTGACTTTGATCTACTGACCTATAAAACGTGATAATTAGTCCTCTGATTCTTTTCATCAATTAGTATTCAGAAGCGGTATAAGCCATATACCAAGTCCAATACCCAACATCAAAGCATACTTATACTTCTTCGTTTACAGTGTGTTTAATTTACTGCGTACTCATGAGTGATCATGGCAACAAAAAAAGCTATGTAAAGTATTTAAAATAATTAAATTATTTTGTTTTCTCATACCATCTTTAACTTAACTTTAATTTAAATTTTAAAATATTTCCTCGTAAAACGTTTAAAGGTATTTTGCTTGTGTTAAAATGCATTGGCCAAATTTTCTGATGTAATTCCATACATTTCTTACGGTTTTATATGGTTATACCACTAAAATGCTTACCTTCCATGCCTAGCCTAACCCACCGATAGCTGGTAGCCGCCAACCAAGCAGAGTAAGGCTTTGGCATACAAAACACGCATTATGAATCATTTGCTTAAAAGCAAGAGGTAAGAAACGTGATGGTAGTCATTACTCCATTTGTCCGACTCCGAGGTTATATTGTCCTCAAGAGTGGTGACGATAAATTGCAATTAAAAAATTAACAAATTAATTGCTTTATAAGGCGACTATTACGACGACGTAGCTAATTAGAGTTACATAGTTTTGTTTTTTGTTTATTTGTTTTTTTTTTTTTGAAAACAAATTGGTAACCTTGACCTTAACACTTCTTTGAAATTGTTTGTATGTTAAGGTGGAAATGTGTGCTTACAAAAATGTCTTCAGTGGTGTTATTAGTATTTGGAACTTTTGTATTTTTTACTTTTGTCTAACTGTGAGTGGATTTAAAGTTGCCAAAAATGTTTTTGGAATTGAACTGAAAGTTGTAAAGCAGATTTAATGAAATTATGACAGAAAAGGGTAAAATTACTGCTCACGAGTTCTGCGTGAAAAAGAGGAGAGATGATCATCGACTTCTTAGGTGAAAAAAGAGAGAGCATAATAAGCATGTGTTGGAGGATGTTGAGGGGCTTAGTAACAGAAATAAGGTTCGAAAGTCTTACGAGCAAAGGTGAAACGAAATTCACAATCCCATAAGAAGAAGGAGCACTTCTACAGGCTGTATAATTTAATGTAGACGACGAAATCTAACAATCACGTCTTCCCGACTATAGACGAACTAAAGATTGCCATATCTAAGCTGAAGTCTAAAAAGAGGGTGGGATGGGATGCGACCAACACTGATAACTTCCCATCTCGTCTGTCGATATGTCTTGCTTAAAAGTTTGTAGGTTTTCGTGTTTTGTTAAAAAAGTTGTCACTGGAATTAATCTTAAAAATTTTAAAAATAACAACAATATTTTGCATATGAGGAAATAGTTTGATTTCAAAATCTATTTTAGTTAAGGAGATGTTTAGTCGAAAACCAATTTTTACCAATTTTAGTAGCATTTCTTAAAAGTTTTTATTTCTTATATAAACAAATACAAATTGGATGAATGAAATTAATTTGAAGTCAATATCTTCACGAGATAGCGAGAACCGCAACATCAATTTTTTATAATTTTGTGTAGATTTTAATTTTGTATGAAAAAACTGAATGTTGGATTTTTATAGAAAAAATTACTGAATATCGAAAACAATATTTCCTGTGAGATAATTTAAGTTTGAAGCTAATACTTTTAATTTTTGAAAATATATTTGAGTCGAAAGTAAATTTTTACAAAGTTTAAGTATCGTTTTTTTAAGGTTTTTATTTTTTGTTAAAAAAAACTGTCAATTCGATTTTTCTCAAAATTTGTCCAAATGTTGAAAACAATATTTCTTATAAGATGAAATTAGTTTGAAGCCAATATTTTTAATTTTTAAGAAGATATTTGAGTAAATTTTTACCACCTTTTATTAATTTTGTTTAGGTTTTTATTTTTTGTAAAAAAAATCTGTCAATTCGATTTACCTCAAAATTTTTACGAATGTTGAAAATAATATTTCTTATAAGATAAAATTATTTGGAAGCCATAATCTCAAATTTTGGAAATGGTATTTGAGTCGAAAATCAATTTTTACCAACTTTGAGTTATGTGTTTTTCAGGTTTTATTTTTTATAAAAAAAACTGCCAATTCGATTTTTCTCAAAATTTTACCAGATGTTGAAAACGTTGTTCTTCGTTGCACAAAACCATTTTTTGTTCAAAAAATTTTTGAGGTGACAAATATTTTTTTTTCAGTTTGTTTGATTTATAAAAAAAAAACGTTAATTAAATTGTTTCCATAAATATATTTGTTTGATATCACGTTACAATACGTAATATGAAATTTACTTCAAGTCTCTAGCGTTATTGGTTCGTGAGATATTTAGGGTTAACCAAAATGTTCACCTTTTTTTTAAATTGATTTGGTAAAAAAACCATCCACGCAATTTTTTTGAGAGTCCTTTCTGCATCTTTCTGCATTATTATCGGTACAACAAAATTTATTTGAAGTCGATATCTATTCGCGAATGTACGGACACACGAACGTACGTACACACGCACGCACAGACATCTCTCTAAAAATCTTTTATTTCGACTCTGGAAACCTTGAAACGCCGAGAAATGTCAAAATTTTCAATTTGACAAATCGGACCCATTACAATAACTTCCTATGGGAAGTTAAAAATATGTTTCCTTAAACACGGTGAATCCAGGCATATATATTAGAAAATGTAACCATACAATTATTTGAAGCTTTTATGTTTGAAACTTGTTGCTGTAAGAAATAAAATGCACGGCTGGGTCGCACGAACTTGCTCCTGTATGCAAAGAGTCTATTTAAAGAACCTATATAAATAAATAAATTAGGTGGCGCAACAGTCCGTAGAGAACCAGGGCCTAGTGACTTACAACTCTCAACCATTCCTGTGTGCGAGTACTGTTGTCAGGGATGGAGGGGACCTACAGTTTTAATGCCGAATCCGAACGACTAATTTGAGAAAGCACTTTTTCATGACAAGCATTACTCTTGGAGAATTTGTCAATTCCTCGCAAGAGGCAGTACCCGTTTTTTTTTTTTAAATTAAGGTGGCACAGGCAGGGATCGAACCCAAGACCTCTCGCATGACAGTCCAACGCACTAACCATCATGCCACGGGTACTACAAGAAGAACCTATATAAGATTTAAAAATAAACCTGTTTAATAAGTTTGTCTTCAAAGATATATGTAAATGCCATTTGATTTGTCAAAAAACCGCTCAATTCATCCTAAGACACAACTTATACCGGAAAAATACTTGTAAGCATACTTAACGAAAACAATTGTTTGTGCATTCAACTAGTTCGTTCAAAGCTTTTTCCTTTGGATAGCTTTATTTTAATTTAATATTAGAAGAACCAGGATGGAAAATAAATTATCTGCAGATAAGAAAGAGGAAGAACATGTATGTTTGAATTGTAAGGCGATCACTTATTGGTTGTGTAGTTATGTAGGTTTTTAAAACTAAGAAGAAAAGAAAAGTTCATTGGCGTGCTCAGCTTTATGCAGATATAAAGATAAAGACATGTTTATGATGAAAATGAAGGAATCTTATTGGTGGTAAAAGGTGCTTATCTACTTCAATCCAATTACATTCCATCTTTCCTACAAGTTTTCAGCTCAAATATGGAGTTATTACGTTCAGTTAATTTTTTTCGTTAAAGTTTAAACACTGAAAAAACAAACGTGCATTAATATAAAAAACGGCGTTTATTGACTGCTTATTTATTGTCACAACAAACTTTTTCTTTTTCTTGTCAGAGTGAACGGTTTATTAAAAAAAATTTCAGCGTTTGATAATCGTTTGTTAATACTATTAACGGCCGTTTATTAAATGAAAAATAAAGCACTTAATCACCGTTTATTAAAATTAATAACTCTATTAATTGCCGCAAACATCTTAGTTATTAAAAATGATTAATCGTTTATTGCGAAAATAAACAAGATGTTTGAAAAGGGATTGTTAAAGATTATATCCCAACCTTCATCCAATATCACAACCAATTCTCAAATTTACAAATAGTTTATTATTTTTGATAACCTTATTCACTGAAACATACAAATTTGTCAATTGAAAAATAATAAACCGTTTATTGTTGCAATGAACAGCATTATTAAGAGACGAATTGGAAAATTTACAAGCAGTTTATTATTTTTTATAACCTTATTCACGCATTACAAATCTACAACGAAAACACGAACAAATTACATGCATTCTGTCACTACACCGAGCATTGTGTTCACACTCAGCTCAACTTGGCCAGAACTCGGTGACATTAATTTGCAAAGGTTATTTTGTCATTCGCAAGGATATAATTCACACTATGCTGTTACCAAAAGGTTGCCTAGTAGAACCGAACAAGACCAACAAAAAAGTAGTAGAAGCAGAAAAAGAGAAGTAGAAGCAAAAGAAATAGAAGTAAGGAAGTTGAAAAGAGTGAACCAGACCGCAGAAACCAGTTGGACTTTGATCGCCGCTAAGCAAGGATCAGTGGTAAGTAAGTTGGATATTAACAGAGACTTCCCCACACCAGAGGTATAAGCGGAAATAATAAACATTTGTTTATATTTATGAACGCATTTATTAAAATTAATAAATTCTGTTCATTGGGATTATAAACAGGTTTATTAATATTATAAACGGAAATAATAAACCATTTTTTATATTAATGAACGCATTTATTAAAATTAATAAACTCTATTCATTAAGGCTATAAACGGGTTTATTAATACTATAAACGGAAATAATGAGCGGTTGTTTATGTTTATTAATGGATTTATTAAAATCAATAAACTCAGTTTATTGTGGTTATAAATGAAAATTTTAAATTGTTTGTAAAATTTTCACCCGGAAATGGAGAATAATAAACGATAGTTCACTGACACAATTAATATGTTTATTGGACAAACTCAATCATTTTATTTATTGTCTCCACGAACTTTTTAATTATATTTACGTACCTTTTTGGTTCAGTGAAAAAAAACAAGTAGACGAATAGGTACAAGAAATTGATATTCATGTGTTGTTTATAGTCAGGCTCTTGTGCGTTTTGGATTTAAGTTATGAAGTGACACGTAAGCAGTAGGTGTAGAGGCTGTAAGTAATACAATATATAGCTGTACGTTGATGATTCTAATAGAAAATACATATACTCTTTCTGGCCCGTTTCTTTAACTTGTACTAAGTATTTATTCTTTCATGTAGGCGAAGGCAAGTAAAATATGTGTGAAACAACCTTATGCTTAAAGAATAATATTTTAAAATCATGTATACAAAGGTACCAAGATAATACTTCTTGAAAGACACTTTAAAATAGATTGTTGATTAAACATATCATATTAATCCGATGGAGTGGCGCTACACGGCCATCGTTGGTATTTAGAATTGTTATAATTATAAATATACATAAATATGTACCAAATGCATTAATTTGGATAAAAGATAGGAAAGTAATTAAAATGTTGTCAAAATAATGCGATCTTTCGGGCTCATGCACAGGATTTGATCGGGTGAGACGGGAGGGGTTTACACTTAATACAAGTAAAATAATTAAAAAAAAAAACTAATTGAAGATTCAAAATTTTACTGGAAAAATAAGTTTGTCTTCAAAAATTTTAATTCCATTTTAAAAATCAAAAAATCTTTAATTTTTCAATTTTTTTTTTGAAAATCGTTAGAGCGATTTTTTTTTTAAATTAAATTTTTATATATATTTTTATATATGTTTAGTGATTGCAAATATACGCTCTACATTTGAATTTCGTAAAAAAATGTTGACCCGTTTTTGAGATATAGAATTTTGAAAATAAAAAAATTCAATATTTTTTTAAAAATCCAAACAATAAAAAACTGCACTTTTGATAATCAAATATTGTAAGGGCAATACAAGAGCTTATTCAAAAAAAAATTATTAAAATCGGTTCATAAGTTGCTGAGAAAATCAAAAAACAAAATAACGGTTCTATGAGCGGTACCTTTCCGGAGCAATACAAAAATATGTTTTTCATATTAAAAGAAGCAAAGTTAAAAAATAAAATTTTAGAGAAAATTTAAAAAAAATCTATCGGTTTGTTTTTGAGAAAATTCGAATTTTCGTTTTTTGACCAAAAAAATGTAGGCTACTGTTAGTTTTGATCTTAAAAAGAAAATGAAAAAAACGCCTAACGCGAATCTGCTTAAAACCTTTACTTCCAAGTTTGAACTCAAAATCGACCCAATGGTTTAGGCTGTAGGAGCGTGGACAGACAGACAAAACAGACCGGACGGAATCGCGGGACCCACTTTTTTGGACTTCTCTACCATCGTAATATCATGTTTGATTAAAATCTTGAGTTCGAAATTTTGCACGAATGCAAAACTTGCCATATAGTTCCTATATGTCGCAAGAAAAAAACCTAAGTACAAAAATGTGTCATATTCGTTGGATACAAGTAAAACAAAATTTGGACCGAGCTAGATGGAAAAGTTTGATCCAAGTTTACGCAGGACTGAAACGCTGTCTTAAGTAAGTAAGTAAGATGGGGATCAACAGTTTTATCTTAATGCGCAAAGCGTATAATGAGATTTCGAGACTTAACAATTTTTGTCGACGCCTTAAAAATATTTTACTATAATTTCATTCGAAGCTGATTTCAATTGGAATGACATGATTAAAACAGAAATTTACTATGCTGAGAATAAGAATGTATATTTAAAGTTAAATTCTATAATATCATGTTATAGCAACATTGGTTAAAATTAACTACAAAATTATTGGCAAAAACATCTTTCATTACTTAAGTATACCTTAAAATGTGTCTAATAAATCAATTGTGAGCTTTTGAGATTCGAAACAAGTCCCAACGATGGTGGTGATCTAATCAAACTGCTACTCGAGTATGCACCCGATAATGGTGAACCGTACGACAGTTGTGGAGATTGTACAAGCGATTGAATACCACTAAGAAGATTGAGACCTTGAGGTCTGATAATGGACGGTCCTTGCAAGATTCTTGGTTGTTGAAGAATGGGAATACTCTTGATCAGAGTGGGAGCTGGGGCAGCTAAGATCTGTTTGGTGCCTGTTCGTGTGACAACAGCATTGAATCCGTTCACTCCATCTGAAGAATATTGAACGAGTCTTGTCAAGCCATCGGCATCCAGCAAGGAATATGAACCCTTAACGACATCTCCATCTCGTGATTCTATTTGGTTCTTAATGTCACCTGTTGAGGGATCCTTAACATCATAGCTGAAAGTATATTGTGGTCTCAGGTCAACGGTTTCAACTTGTTTGGTCAGCAATTGGGGTTGATAAATGCTTGATCCTTGCAACAAGACAGCATGCGCAACAGCAGTCAAACCGACAAACAGAATGAGCTGAAATGTATATATATTAAATAATTTTATAATTTAATTTTAGAAGCCTTTAATTGGAATATTTTTTGTTTAAGCTTACTTGATGGTGGAGGTGAGCCATGTTAGCTTTTCTAATGCCGAAAATTGTTTGATATCAAGAGGACTAAGATTTTTCTTTTTATACACAATTTCTTGTCCGGCGATCTTAATAGAAATGTGGTCGAAATAAAATGACCATATGCCTATTCCAATTTAATCTATCGGTTCCTTAATGCACTTGCTGCAGTTGCAAGTTGCAACTATCAAAGAGTATACATTTTCTTCTCTGACCATTTATGCAGATTAACTCTTTGGCTGAGACACTTAACGGCTCCCAAGAGTTGATCTAATTTCATTTTCACTTTGTATCAGAGATCAATCTGGCTAAGAGATATGCAAAAAAAGAGTAACATTATGTATGTGGCATGTTTGTTATATTTCAATAACTTTGGCTGATGTAATCTTGAAAAATTTGTATATCATCGATTAATAGGATTTACTTGGTTGAATTTTCACTGGATGTTTAGTATCATTAAATTCATTTTTTAACCGCACTTTCCATTTTTGTTGGTAAACTTATAACTACAAAAGAATTGAACTCGCGACAAACGTCACAATCCTCATGTTTTTGTTGAATACACCGTTTCATAGATAAAAAGTTACTATTAAGAGTGCTTCTTTAAAAACGATTCTGACCAGAAGTTGTACGCTGTAGAGGTATGATTACTGACTTTTTCGTCCATCAATTGAACAGCCATGATGTGCAAAAGCTATGATTTCAACAAGACGGCCCGCGACACGCTGCACGCTCCCGCTTATCATGTCAATAAATCAATTGTGGCACGATGGGTGTCGTGATACGAACCCGAGAATTGGCCTACAAGATCGTTTAGGCCGCTTGACTATGTTTTGTGAGGATATGTAAAGTGGCTTGTCTACACCGATAAGCCCGAAAGAATTGGTCATCACGGCGCGTTAATGCCGATATATTATGGATATAAATGTTATAAAAAGTTATCGAAAATTGAACCTCTAGGTTGGATACCTTTTACGATCCATATACATACATTTAACTCATAACCTATGCAATCATAAGCATTTTGTTATTACTTGCGACATATAGGAACTATGTATATGGCAAGTTTTGCATTCGTGCAAAATTTCGAACTCGAGATTTTAATCAAACATGATATTACGATAGTAGAGAAGTCGAAAAAAGTGGGTCCCGCGATTCCGTCCGGTCAATTTTGTCTGTCTGTCCACGCTCCTACACCCTAAACCATTGGGTCGATTGAGTTCAAACTTGGAAGTTAAGGTTTTGAGCAGATTCGCGTTAGGCGTTTTTTTCATTTTTTTTTTAAGATCAAAACTAACAGTGGCCCCCATACAATTTTTTTGGTCAAAAAACGAAAATTCGAATTTTCTCAAAAACAAACCAATAGATTTTTTTTTAATTTTTTCTAAAATTTTATTTTTTAACTTGGCTTCTTTTAATAAGAAAAACATATTTTTGTATTGCTCAGGAAAGGTACCGCTCATAGAACCGTTTTTTTGTTTTTTAATTTTCTCAGCAACTTTTGAACCGATTTCAATAATTTTTTTTTATGAACGAGCTCTTATATTGCCTTAACAATATTTGATTATCGAAAGTGCAATTTTTTATTGTTTGGATTTTTAAAAAATATTGAAATTTTTTTTTTCAAAATTCTATATCTCAAAAACGGGTGAATATTTTTTTACGAAAATGAAATATAGAGCGTATATTTACAATCACTAAACAACTGCATACCAAAAATATTTTTAGAACAAAATTGAAAAATTTTATATATAAAAAATTAATTTTAAAAAAAACCGCTCTAACGATTTTCAAAAAAAAAATTGAAAAATCAAGGGTTTTTTGATTTATAAAATGGCATTTAAATTTTTGAAGACAAACTTATTTTTCAGGTAAAATTTTGAGTCTTAAGTTAGTTTTTTTTTAAATTATTTTAACTGTATTAAATGTAACCCCCTCCCAAAAAATGGAGGTTTTTTCGACAAATCAAATGGCATGTATATCTTTGAAGACAAACTTATTTTACAGGTATATTTTTAAATATTATATAGATACTTTTTTAAACAGACTCTTTGCATACAGGAGCAAGTTCGTGCGACCCAGTCGTGCACTTTATTTTTTCTTGTAAGCCTCTTTTTTGCACTGCATTGGAAATTAAGGTTTTAAATCGATTCGCGTTACGCATTTTTAAAATTTGTTTTTGACGACTAAAAATAACATATAAAAATTCGAATTTTCTGAAAAACAAACCGATAGATTTTTTTTTGAAATGTTCTCTAAAATGTTTGTTCTTAATTTGGCTTCTTGCAATATAAAAAATAAATTTTCGTATTGCTTCAGAAGGGTACCAGCCATTGAACCATTATTTTGTTTTTAATTTTTTTCAAGAACTAATCAACGTATTTTAATATTTTTTCTGCACAAGCTCTTATACTGTCTCAATAATATTTGATGATCAAAGATCACTGTTTTTGTTTTTGGTTTTTAAAATAATAATAAACATTTTTTTTTTCTAAATTCGATATCTTGAAAATTGGGTCATTATTTTTTTCCGAAATTTAAATCTTAAACGTATACTAATAACAATAAGCTCTAAATTACTGCATACCAAAAATATTTTTAAACTAAAATTGAGAAATTTTATACCTTAATGAAAAATTAATTTAAAAAAAAAAAACATTTTTAAATAAAAATATTGAAAAATTAATGATTTTTTTAGAAATCTTTACTTTTTACTTTACACAAATGACTTTCGATATTTTTCCAAAATACACAGAATTTGGCAGCATTGAAAAATGACAGCGCGAACTGCTCAATCTCTTAATTTACATATCTCTGTCATTTTTTGTTTGAGGGTTTGCAATTTCTTACATTTGTTATTGTTATTTGTTAAAAAATGAGTGGACGAAAGTACACAAGTTTGCCGATAAATTTAACATTTTAAAAGAATCACAAGAAAAAAGTAAAACCGAGTTGTGCTCAAATTACAAATGTTCTCTAAGCACCTTGAGTAGAGTGATTCGCGATGTTGAACAAATTAAAAACAAATCAAAAAACTTTTCACAATCACGCAAACGTGAACGAAATACGAATCGGTTCGTGCAAAAAGGTTGAGGAAGCTCTTTTGACTTGGTTCGGTCAAAATGAGATCCATAGGTGCGGCCGCTTCTTGCAACATTGTGATGGAGAAGGCAAAACAATTTGCGGTGATGGTAGAAGATGAGGACTTTTCTCCAAGTCTATTATTTGTTATTATTATTTTTTCTAAGTTTATGTTTTGAAGGGTGGCTATGGCGATGGCAGAAGCGAAATGGAATAGTTTTAAAACAAATTCAAGGTGAAATGTCTTCTTTAGATTTTGAAGGTGCTGAAAACTACCGAAGTTTGATTCCAACTTTAGTACAAAATTATGCTGTGATATTTTCAACGCAGATGAATCCAGTCTTTTTTATAAAGCTTTGCCAACATCAACTTTAACACAAAGAGGAAGCAACCAGTAGCGTAGCGTGGGGGGGGGGGGGGCAGGGGGGGGGGGGGCAAATGCCCCGGGCGGCACTTGTTTGAGGGGCGGCAAAAACGGGGAGGCGGCAAAAAAAAGGTTACCAAAACAAAAAACCCTGCACTTGTTTGAGGGGCGGCAAAAAAAAAAAGGTAACCAAAACAAAAGAACCCTGAAATAATTTTCGGTAAACAGAATTTCGTATGGGGTGGCATCCAATCGACCTGTACCTATACCACCACAAACGAGAACAGATGCATCAGGAACTTTGCTTATAGCAATACAATCCTTTTATTTTCTCTGCTTTTTGGGCTTTTGGAAACCTGTACTTCATGAAATAAATGAATGTCAAATTTACTTACAAATCGAAGGTCTTGACCTTTATCAGTGTGCAGCTGAAATCAGTGCTCTACTGACTTTTCTTGAAGACACATGAGAAAAATTAGTCAATGATGCACTTGTTTACGCAAGGAATTTGTGTGAGAGCTTAGGCATTTCCTTGGATCCTCCCAGAAGGAAAAAAAGGAAGTACATCTTTGGTGATGGAAGCACAGATGTTGGTCTGTCTCATGACGAAGAGTTGAGAAGAAAATTGTTTTCTTCCTTAGATAAAATCATCGTCAAAATCAAGGAGAGATTTAACCAATTGCAAAGTTTGGCCAAAAAATTCGACTTTCTTTCAGCTTCCAAGCTACTGGCTGAAAATTTTGATTACGATTCGGAACTTGCATTCAATGAGCATGATGTATCTCCCGATGATATCAAAATAGAACGGGTCGATTAAGAGCCTTTGCATCTTTATTGGAAAGACTTAACGATCTTGAAAGAACAAACCCGCTTGAAATATTCAATTTCATAGTACAGTCGAAGTTAGAAACAAGTTTGCCAAACATTACCATTATGCTGCGTATTTTTTTAACAATAGCAATAAGCAATGCCGGATGTGAGAGGAGTTTTTCAAAACTAAAACTAAAAAGAGGCTGGGATGCGACCCACACTGATAACTTCCCATCCCGTCTGTCGATTTGTCTTAATTAAAAGTTTGTCTATATGTATCAATTTTTACCAAATTTGCGTACCATTTTATGTTTATTTTTTGTTATTGAACATCCAAAACAATATTTTCTGTGAAATAAAATAAGTTTGAAGCCAATATTTTTAATTTTTGAAAAGCTATTTGAGTCGATTTTTATTTTTACCAAGTTTTAGTATTGTTTTTTTTTAGGTTTTTATTTTTTGTAAGAAAAACTGTCAATTCGATTTTTCTCAAAATTTTATCGAATGTTGAAAACAATATTTCTTATAAGATAAAATAAATTTGAAGTCATAATCTCAAAGTTTTGAAATGATATTTAAGTCGAAATTCAACTTTTACCAACTTTGAGTAATGTTTTTTTTAAGTTTTTATTTTTAATAAAAAAACTGTCAATTAGGTTTTTCTCAAAATTATATCAGATGTCAAAAACATTATTTTTGTTGCACAAAATTGTTTCGGAGACCAAATCATATTTTAGTCGTAAAATTTTCGAGGTGACAAATTTTTTTTTCGGTTTTTTTGATTTATAAAAAAAACCGTTAATTGGATTTTTTTCCAAAAATATACTTGTTTTGTATCACGTTACAATATATCATATAAAATTTAATTCAAGTCCCTAGCGTTATTGGTTCATGAGATAGGTATTTAGGGTTAACCAAAATGTTCACCTTTTTTTTAAACTGCTAAGGTAAAAAACCACCCACACAATTTTCTTGGGAGCCCTTTCTGCATCTTTTTGCCTTATTATCTGTATAACAAAATTTATTTGAAGTCGATATCTCTTCTGGTTCTTGAGCTATGGACGACGAAAAAAACGTCGCGAACGTACGCACGCACAGACATCTCTCTAAAAATCTTTTATTTCGACTCTAGGGACCTTGAAACGTCGAGAAATGTCAAAATTTTCAATTTGACAAATCGGACCCATTACAATAACTTCCTATGGGAAGTTAATAAAAAACTATCTCAGGTCAACAATGAGTACTCTAAGGTTAAGTAACCTAGGAATTCTAGCCATTGAAATGCAAAAAACTGATGCGATTGACACCGAAAGAATAATAAAAGAATTTGTGTGTAAAAAACAAAGAAGACAAATAATTTAAACATTTTCTACGTTTTATAAATTATTAAATATGGGTAACGTACATAAGTCAATGTCAGTTGAGTTGCTTGCCACAATGTAATTAAAAAAATCAAATTTGCTTAATTTAAAAATCGAAACAAATGTTCATTAAAAATAAAAATATACGAAACTTTCCTTATTAAAATGAATACAAAAATTAAATTTTTGCTTTTATATGTACTAGTAATAACCAAAATGAAGTGATTTAAAAAATTAAATATAATTTCTTAATCTTAATTTATTTTTTGAGCTTTATTTTATAGTGAGTATGCAATTTAAAACATTAACCAAATTTGAATGTTAGGTTCCTTAAAATGTGGTTACTTTCAATATGGTTATAATCGATATACATCACCTACAAATAAATGGATATTCTGTAAGTATAGTTCATTATGGAAGAAATGGTAGTGTTCACCAACTTTGACAAAAAAATTTGGGGCGGCAAAATTTGATCTGCCCCGGGCGGCAAAAACCCACGCTACGCCACTGAGCAACGTTCATGGTTTTAAATCACCAAAGGATCGTCTTACTCTTTTTATCATTTGCAATGCAACGGGCAATAATTGTCATTGGAAAGACCAAAAAACCAAGATGTTTTAAAAATAAATATAAATGCCCTTGGAATATTATTCTAATAGAAAAGCCTGGATGACACAAGATATTTGGAAACAAATTCTGTTTTTACTCGATGAAGAAATAATTAAACAGCAGCGCAAAATAATACTTTTCGTGGATAATGCTGCCTGCCATTTGCAGTTAGACAATTTAAAAAATATTAACCTTCAATTCTTACCTCCGATTGCAACGCCTCGCCTATCATTCAGCCTCTTGATCAAGGAATTATTCATTGCTTTAAGGCGTACTGTAGCCAAAATATTATAAGAAAACAAATTGCAGCTCTCGAGGCAGGGAAAACTATTGAAGAGTTTTCAAAATCATTAACATTTTTACAAGCAATGCATATAAGCAAGTATTGTTTGTGGCTTATAACACCGTCTACGGTGAGAAACTGTTTTAAAAAGGTAACTTTTTAATTGTCATTTATGTACATATGTATGTATGTATACGTACGTAACATATTTGTCAAGTGTTAACAGTCTTTGTTTTAAAAGGCAGGTTTCTTTAAAAAAATAAAAGGGGTGTCAGATGATGATGTTATTATTACGGACAACTTGTTGATATTTTATCCTTTAATTGACCGAATTGTGCAATTAAACAGGTTTCACTTAATTGAACAAATCAGTCAATTAACCGAGATTCCGATAATTGATCTACCCAGATAATTGGTCGAAAATTTTGCAAAACAGCCGGTGAAATTAACCGGGGAATACTGTACATGAGAAAGTGTGCGTTTTATTTTAATATCTTAATATATAAAAATCCAGTGTAATATGTATGTTCCCAGTGAACTCTTCACCAAGTCAACCGATTTCGATGAAAGTTGGCATTTTATGTGCAATTTGGTCTAACTTGAGATATAGGATAGTTTATATTTCGATTAATGGTCTTAATAACTTATAATTAACAATAAACTGATTGTCAATGTTGATGTTTGTAATTAATCGTAAGTTTCATAAGTCTCGAACAGATGGCGCCTTAAATCAGATTTTGTACAGAAAACTGTTGGACCATCTATCGTAAACTTCTCATAGATGGCGCCACTTTCGAATTCGAAATTTCTTTTTCAACAACAAGTGGTGCAATGTGATATTTTGATCGATCTATAACGTAACATCGTTTTTTCTGGATTATTTCTCATTTAATTTCATGTGCTCTATATAATTCTGAATATTTCTTTTCAATTTTATTATCTACACTAGTATTATAAAGAGGAAAGATTTGTATTTTTGTATGTAAAGAATAAACTCAAAAAGTACTGGACCGGTTTTAATAATTGTTTTTTCATTTGAAAGCTACATTATCACTGAGTAACATAGGCTATATTTAGAACTAGATTACTATAGAAATCTTTAGAAATTCTTATTAAAACCAACCGAAGGTGTAAAAAAAATTAGCCATAAAATGTCTTTCATTGCATACGCTGCGAAGAGTATTAATTATATAATAAAAAAATGTTTTCTTATTTAGTGATTCATGGTCGTTTTAATTAGCATGCTTACCTATAACTTAAATATCTGTACCTATTTATGTCTACCCGTGCGAAGCCGGGACGGGCTGCTAGTATCTTATAATATGATAACATTAACGTGAGATCTCTTTGCCAATAGACTTCAAAATGTAATAACATGAATATACAGATACTACAACAATATAACTTACCTGAAGTTATTAAAGCTCTTGCTTATACACCTAGTATTTATTTAGAAATTCGTAGGCATTTTTGTAAAAACAGGTAACGCAGCAGTGATCTAGCCAAAGAGTAATTTTTGTAAGTTGTATATAAATTTGAGAGGGAAAATGGTATAAAAACGAACATTTTTTGTATTGAGTTAATATTAAACAATTTGAATCACCGAGGCAGTTGGCATCGGCCAAAGTTCTCAAGCTTCTTTTAGCATCATTGCGGCATAGACGATATGTCGATATTAGGTCGTGGAGTAAAGTGTTCATCGGCACAAAAATTGAATCTTAAATGATTAATTTAAAAGAAAATATTAGACTTTTACGTACTTTTTGTTTGTGCGATTATTCTGAGATATTTTAGTTTATTTATGTTTTCAAATTCGATGAGGGATCATTAAGGAAACAAAATTAATATTTCCTATAGAATTGCTGAGTATTTAAAACGAATGCTATGATCTAAATTTAACTGGCTTTCATAATACCAGGAACTTTATGCGACATATCCTTATTCCGATAAAGCTTTGAAAATTACTATGTACGATAATGAAAGACTAAAATGTATTTTTTTTTTCAATTTTCTTGACTGTCAGTTAGTGTGTTTAGTTTCTGTCTAGATGGATAGCTCAACTTACTTCTTCTAAACCCGATATATTTGTATTAAACATTCTTCAGTGGGTAGTTTATAATATAGAACATTTTATAAAGGGTAAGGAGTATTATGTAACAAATTCTTTTTTTTTTTAATTCAACAACATGAGGTCTAGCCAGCATCAGAAAAATGCGCTTATATACACATGTGATTTTTCTGGCTTTCAATTATACTGTTTAAAAAAATTATGTAGCTGGCAACCAAATTACACATTTGCCAAGGTTTTTTATGGCTTTTGAAATAATTCATCACGTCAGGTTTTCAAGGTACAACCTTTTATAATTTTAAAAACCTTATTAGAATTCATGAATTCTTTTACTTTAATCAATAAAATTCGTGATGATTTTGCAAATATTCAATCACTTTCTTTAGTATTCCGTTTCAAAATTTTCTATTTCTTATTTTGTTTTCAAAAACTCCTCATTGCTTGTAAGTTTTCACCTGACATACATTCGAAAACCTTAAAAAATCGCTAAAGCATTTATATTAAAAGGGTTCATATCAAAAAAGCTTTATAAAAAAAATATTTGTTCTTAATATGAATTCGTCTTTAGTTATAACATCAATATTTTGAATGAATTGAAAACAAAAAAAGAGGCTGGGATGCGACCCACACTGATAACTTCCCATCCCGTCTGTCGATTTGTCTTGCTTAAAAGTTTGTCTTAGTGTATCAATTTCTACCAAATTTGCGTACTATTTTTTGTAGATTTTATTTTTTTATTAAAAAATGGACTGTTGGATTTTTATAAAAAAATTACTGAATATCGAAAACAATATTTTCTGTGAAATAAAATAAGTTTGAAGCCAATATTTGTAATATTTAAAAAGCTACTTGAGTCGAAAGTAAATTTTTACGAAGTTTTAGTATTGTTTTTTTTTTTTTATTTTTTGTAAAAAAAAAAACTGTCAATTCGATTTTTCTCAAAATTTTATCGAATTTCTTATAAGTTAAAATTAGTTAGAAGCCATTATCTCAAATCTTTGAAAAGATTTTTAAATCGAAAATCAAGTTTTACCAACTTTTGTTAATTTTTTTTTCGGTTTTTAATTTTTTGTAAAAAAAACTGTCAATAAGGTTTTTTCAAAATTTTACTGAATGTTGACAACAATATTTTTTGAAAGATAAAAGTAGTTTAAAGCCAATATCTCAAAGTTTTGAAAAGATATTTGAGTCGAAAATCAATTTTTACCAACTTTTAATAATTTTTTTTTAGGTTTTTATTTTTAGTAAAAAAAACTGTCAATTCGATTTTTCTCAACATTTTTCAGAATATTGAAAACAATATATCTTATAAGATAAAATAAGTTTGAAGCCATACTCTCAGGTTTTTGAAAAGATATTTGAGTCGAAATTCAATTCTTACCAACTTTAGTTTTTAGGTTTTTATTTTTTATAAAAAAAATTGTCAATTAGATTTTTCTCAAAATTTTATCGGATTTCAAAAACATTATTCTTCGTTGCACAATATTGTTTTGGAGACGAAATCATATTTAAGTCGTAAAATTTTCGAGGTGACACATTTTTTTTTTTTCAGTTTTTTTGATTTATAAAAAAAACCGTTAATTGGATTTTTTTCCAAAAATATACTTGTTTTGTATTACGTTACAATATATAATATAAAATTTAATTCAAGTCTCTATCGTCATTGGTTCATGAGATATTTAGGTTTAACCAAAATTTTCACCTTTTTTTTAAACTGCTATAGTAAAAAAACCACCCACGCAATTTTCTTGAGAGCCCTTTCTGCATCTTTCTGCACTATTATCTGTATAACAAAATTTATTTGAAGTCGATATCTCTTCTGGTTCTTGAGCTATGGACGACGAAAAAAACGTTGCGAACGTACGGACGTACGTACACACGCACGCACAGACATCTTTCTAAAAATCTAGGGACCTTGAAACGTCGAGAAATTTCAATTCGACAAATCGGACCCATTACAATAACTTCCTATGGGAAGTTAAAAAAAACTTTAAAAAAATGTTGAAAACTGGGTTTTACGAGTTTGAGCACACATGTACAGGGTTATCCATTTTGAGGTTTCAAACATAAAACACATATTAAAATATGTTTGTTTTCATGATATTTCTTATTTATTATAAAGTTTGATCGTTATGTGTGAAATACTACATCATTTTAATGAACACCACATTCGCTCGAGTTGTGTGGCATGTGGTAGCGTCTTGTTGAATCCACATATGTATTCTCCAATTCGTATTCTTCAATAGCAAGCAAAAAAAATCGGTTACCATATGACCATAACGCTCCGAATTGACGATGACAGTCGTTCCATCATCGTTTTTGATGAAGTAAGGTCCAATCACAGGACCAAAAGCGCACCAAAAAAATACTTTTTGTGGACGTAATGGGCTTTCTTCAATTAATTGAGGGTTCTCAGAACCCCAAATAGGACAATTTTGTTTATTAACATACTCACCGAGCGAGAAATGAGCTTCGTCGCTGAAGAAAATTTTGATCGAAAAATCGCTGTCCACCGCCTGTTGTTGACGTATCTACGACGACGTTGTGAATGGTCAGCTGACTTCAGTTGTTGTGTAAGCTAAAATTTATGTAGATGCAGATGTAGATCCAAATGCAAAATACACCACAATGTGCCGTAAGACAGTCCTAATTCCTGAGAACGACGAGGAATCGACACATTCGAGTCTTCGGCAACACTTTCCCTTACCGCAGCGATATTTTTATTGGTGCGGGCGAAACAATGATGCACAAACCTTACAATATCTATAACCAATCCAGTCTCTTCAAATTTCTTCACAATTGCCAATTTGCTAATTACTTGCGTAGTTGGACGATAATGCCAACCATAACCTTCTCTTAAAGCATGATATGTGGCTGTGGCCGAATTACCATTTTTGTATTACGTTTTAACAATTGGTATGCGTTGTGCGATAGTTGAGCGATCTATTTTCGTAAATGTCAGAATTTCAACTGAAAAAAAAAATTGGTTTGACATCTTAGTTTGACAGATGTCGAATTCCAGCCCTAAACTTTTCAAACCGCAAAATGGATAAACCGTTATAATTTAAATTCTAAATTCCGAACAGAAATTAGAATAAAAGATTTTAATATATATAACTAACTAAGACTGTATTTATGCATCGATTTGAAGCACCGGTTTAAATAAAGATACTATAATATTTATTAAACAAAATCCCATGGTTTAAAAAAAAAGTGTATCATAAAAGAATGTTAAATTTATTTTTTTTACCGCTAATTTTTTTTTAACAAACAGTATTACTTGCTATTTCGTAATAATTTGTAATTTTCGTCTCCTATGTGCGAATATGGCTTTGTTTAAAGTTAGTATTTCTTACATCGTTTTGGAATAATACTGAATATTGTGAGGATGGAAACGTAGAACAGAAGTAATTTAAATACAAAACAAATTCTATTTTTATTTTCTAACAGTACCTACCTACCTAATACCTATTCACAATTTTTTGAGTTAATCATATCCGTTTCCAAGATAACCATTTCTATATACTCGTATCTATCTATGACAAGTTAAACAGTCAATTGATTGTATTTACCTTCAGGACATATTAAATCGGATTAATTGGTCTAATTTCAGTTCCCTAACAATAAAATAGCAGAGATATAAACGCACAATAAATCCGCGAAATAAAAAGTAAAAAAGTGACAACAAAAAGAAACAAAAGTAAGAGTAAGTACCCTCGAGTACTCGTACCTTATTCCAATCGCACACCGAATTCGGTATAAATAGGCTGCAAAGTATGCCAGTTAAGTATTCAGTGTTTAACGTTGACTCACAACAGAAGTAAACTTAAATTCAAACAAAATGGCTTTCAAGGTGAGAATATGCCTTCATAAAGAAAGCAATTTTAAACCTTACCTTTTAAATGCCTTCAAGTCTTTTTAACCAACGAAACGCAACGATAACAATCTACTTCTTCTTCTTCTTTTTACAGTTCGTAGCTCTCCTTGCTTTGGTCGCTGTTGCTAATGCTGGACTCGTCCAACATCACGCTCCTTTGGCTTACGCCGCTGCTCCCGCAGCAGTTGTACACTCTGCCCCCGTGGCATATGCCGCTGCTCCAGTTGCCGTTGCTCATGCCCAACCTGTCCTTGCCAAGGCAGCTGAAGAATACGACCCTCATCCACAATACAAATTCGCCTACGATGTCCAAGACTCTCTATCCGGAGACTCCAAGAGCCAACACGAATCCCGCGATGGTGATGTTGTCCAGGGAGAATACTCCTTGATCGACGCTGACGGATACAAGAGGACCGTTCAATACACCGCCGACCCCATTAACGGATTCAACGCTGTCGTCAACCGCGAACCATTGGGACATGTTGTCAAGGCCGTTGCCGCTGCCCCAGCTATCGTCAAGTCAGCTCCATTGGTTTCTGCTCCAGTTGCCTACTCTGCACCAACCCTTGTCAAGTCTGCCCCATTGGCCTATGCTTCAGCTCCAGTTGCCTACTCCGCACCAACTCTCGTTAAGTCCGCTCCATTGGCCTACGCTTCAGCCCCAGTAGCTTACTCTGCACCAGCTCACTATGCTTACTCTGGTCCAGTTGTAGCTAAAGCAGCTTACGCTTACGCCCACTAGGAGAGCCAACTCCATCATCCACCACCGACTGATGCCACATTGACGTTCTTTTGTTAACTTAAAGTTGTAAATAAATTATTGAAAAAAAAAAAAAAAAACACATTTGAATTCTTATTCACGTTTATCAAAATAATGAAAAGGAAGGAAGGAGTGATATAAGGCTGATCATTGAACTTAATCGATTTCATTTGCTGTACAAGAAGAAATATGCCAAAAATAGCCAAAAACTATACGCGCATAATGGTATCGTGCCTACTTAAATTACTTTCAATTTTATTTAGATCCGCAAGGCAATAACATGTCTTTTTCAAAGCAACCACACCTTTAATGTATCTCTGGTCAATCATTTTATTCGATCCATCAGATATGGACACAAATGAAATGTTTCATTATTTAATTCCAACAAAAAATGGTAATAATTTGTTGTAGGTGTGATTTAATTTTACGAATCATTTGGATATTAAAAGTTTTTGAATTTTTGGTTTAGAAAAAATAGAAATCCAAAAAAATCTATCTCTAAAAGAAAACATTTAAAAATTATCATTAAAAACAAAATTAATTGTTATACAAACAAACAGACAAACACTGGTTATTGGCATTCTTCTGTTTAAATAATTTAATCATTAATTACTTTCCACGTTTGTTTAATAAAAAAAGGTCTGAAAATCTGGTCTAATGCTTTTAAAACGAATTTCAACGAACTATATAGAAGGATAAAAATAACTGAAATCGTTCTTAAGTTAGTAAAAATAATCATGAAAACTCCATGACGTGAGTTGTGACAGTGTTTAGGTTTATCATCACATCATAACTAAAAAAATATTGGAAATGGATGAAATCAGTCGGAGAATTGTATTCAACGACAATTCTTAATACAATGCCCGTGTTTCTTTTTAGATTTAATATCTAGTATCGTGATAAATTTAAAAAAAACAAAAACGATACTACGCAGTAGTCTGGTTTTTATATTTGAAAGTTGATACAATTGATTAATTGTTAGAATAATTTAACACAAAAATTGTGGATTAACTGAAATAGTTCTCCACGTTCAATAGAAGGCGTTATCGTTGAAAAACTAATATTTTTTGCTGATACTAACTTCTTGCATAGTAGCAAGCAATAATATAGCTCATCGTATTATTAAGAAGTTAAGAAGTGTCAGCTTGCCACAATAAAAAAAAAAATGATTTTTATTTACAATTAAAAATATGTGCCTCAAAATCACCAAGGTTGCAAATTTCAAAATTTTTTTATGACAAAAACAAATTGCAAGCCATGATGATGAATTTTAGTTTATACTGTTGCAAAAATTGTATATAAATAAACTTTGACAGGGCAGCGCACAGAATTGTATACTTTTTTAGTACTGTTTTTTAGTACTAATTACCATACAAAAAACCATAAATTCGGGAACGTTTTTCTAAGTTTGATAAAATCAACAAAAACAAAACAAAGTACATAATTTAAGCTTTGTTTAAGAACATGGTTATATTATGTATGTGTATTAAATAAGCAATAATGAAAACAATACATACATAATCTTCTACAAGCAAAATACGTAAAAATTATGTCTGGGAACGTTCCCGAAATGACCGTTCCCGAAATGACGATTTCAAATAAGAGCGCGCTTTAATTATACGGCGGCGGTCATCTTAAATGCGATCTGACTTTGTCAATAGGAAAATATTTGAGGTAACTTTGAAATTTCGTGTCGTAGAAAAGAATTTCATCAATAATTAAATGTAATAAATGCGTTCACGGATTGACGGGCTATTGATGTACGCTCTACGAATAATGAATAAAAACGTACTTACCATTTAGATAAAATTTATTTGACGATAAATACTCTGGCAGCCGGCTTTGATATTGTTCTCTACCTCGACTGACGTGTCACACCGAATGGCTGCGTTCACTTAAAATTATTTTTGATCGATTATCGATATGTTCACTGAAATGACTTGTGCGGAATCGGACAAACTGTTTTTGCATTTTTTACAGTTAAAAATAAATAATCTATTAGTATCCTTTCTAACCCTAGATTTTGTATAAAAAATACGGTGTATTAAGTGATGACCGGGGTTGAATACCTTACATTTTTCAATTATATTTTGAACTTGTTGTTGAAGATTGTAGATTAGGACGCGTTCCCGAAATGATTTTCTATGCGTGTATATTGATTTTATTTAAAATTTAGTTTAATAATAAATTATATTGTTTGATAGACACACAATACAGGTTAGTTTTAGTATTTAATTAATTTTTTTTCTTAATTAGGTGAAGATTTAAGACATTAAATTGCTAGCGAAGCCAATTCTGCACCTTGGTGATTTTTGCCATGTACATATATTTAAAATAACACAGTTAAGCGTAGCGAATTTAAAGATCGATTTTATGCTGAGCAACGATAAAAACAAGAATAGGAAAAATGATTCGAATTTGGTATCAGTATCTTTTTCGGAGGACGTAAAAAGATATTTAAATGTTGTAACACCGAAATAAATTTTTAATAAAAGATAAAGCATAAATAACATAAGCATAAATTGTTAGTTGTCATTATAACCGAAATCGTGATATCCCATAAGGCCCAAAAAGAGAAACGTAGTACAAAATAAAAAAAATCTCTTTTTAACTACCCATAGGAAGTTATTGTAATCGGTTTTGATTGAATTGTCGTTTCAAGGTCCCTAGAATCTAAATTAAAGATTTTTAGAGAAATGTCTGTGCTTGCGTGTGTACCTTCGTACGGACATTCGGGAAGCTTTTTCGCCGTAGTACCAATAGAGATATCGACTTCAAATTAATGTTATTATACAGATAATAATGCAGAAAGATGCAGAAAGGAGTCTCAAAAAAATTGAGTGGGTGTTTTTTTTACAAAAAAAATTGGTAAAAATTGATTTTAGATTTTTTTTTTAATTTAAGCTATTGTCTTCAAACTAGTTTCAAATTAAATAAAATTTTATTTTCAACATTCAGTCAAATTTTGGGAATGATCGATTTGAAAGTTTTCTTACAAAAATAAAAGTTTAAAAAATTGATTTTCGACTCAAATGTCTTTTCAAAAATTAAAACTATTGGCTTCAAGCTAATTTCATCTCATTGAATGTTTTTGATATACAGTTAAATTTTTATAAAAATCCAGTAATCAGTTTTTCCATGAACATTAAAATCTACAAAAATAGTACACAAAATTTGGAAAATGAAGGTATCTTCAAAATGATTTCATTGTGTGCTAAATTTTATTTTAACGTAAGATATTGTTCTTATTAATATCTAAAGTTTTAGTTACTCTTTTAGAAAAATTCAACAGACAACTTAAAAAAAAAGAGGCTGAGATGCGACCCACACTGATAACTTCCCATCCCGTCTGTCGATTTGTCTTGCTTAAAAGTTTGTCTATATGTATCATGATATATGAATATCGAAAACAATATTTTCTGTGAAATAAAATAAGTTTGAAGCCAATATTTGTAATTTTTGAAAAGCTATTTGAGTCGAAAGTAAATTTTTACCAACTTTCTCAAAATTTTATCGAATGTTGAAAACAATATTTTTTATAAGATAAAATTAGTAAGAAGCCGTTATCTCAAATTTTTGAAATGATATTTGAGTCGAAAATCAATTTTTACCAACTTTTGTTAAATTTTTTTGGGTTTTTAATTTTTTGTACAAAAGCTGTCAATTCGATTTTTTTCAAAATTTTACTGAATGTTGACAACAATATTTTTTGAAAGGTTAAAGTATGTAGTTTAAAGCCAATATCTCAAATTTTTGAAAAGATATTTGAGTCGAAAATCAATTTTTTAGGTTTTTATTGTTTGTAAAAAAAACTGTCAATTCAATTTTTCTCAAAACTTTATCAGATGTCAAAAACATTATTCTTCGTTCCACAAAATTGTTTTGGTGATGAAATCATATTTTAGTCGTAAAATTTTCGAGGCGACAAATATTTTTTTTTGTTTTTTTTTTTTTTAATTATAAAAAAACCGTTAATTGGATTTTTTTCCAAAAATATATTTTTGTTTTGTATCACGTTACCATATATTATATAAAATTTAATTCAAGTCTCTAGCGTTATTGGTTCGTGAGATATTTAGGGTTAACCAAAATTTTCAACTTTTTTTTAAACTGCTATGATAAAAAAAAACCACCCACGCAATTTTCTTGAGAGCCCTTTCTGCATTTTTCTGCCTTATTATCTGTATAACAAAATTTATTTGAAGTCGATATCTCTTCTGGTTCTTGAGCTATGGACGACGAAAAAAACGTGGTGAACGTACAGACGTACGGACGTACGAACGTACAGACACACGCTCGCACACACATCTTTCTAAAAATCTTTTATTTCGACTCTAGGGACCTTGAAACGTCGAGAAATGTCAAAATTTTCAATTTGACAAATCGGACCCTTTACAATAACTTCCTATGGGAAGTTAAAAACACGAAAACCTACAAAAACAACAACAAACTGGTAAGAAATGTGATGTTATCTTGAATTCGAGCATTTGCCATAAATTCGTCTATCACATCAGATTTTTCAAATCTAGCCCTTTAAAAATGCTAAAAACAACCAAAAACTTTGTGTAAGGGATCTAAGTTAAAACTCAAATATCCTTTAACAATCAATTGTTCGATGATTTTGGAAAGAACAAATCTTTGTTTTCTAAATACTGTTTAAATCATGTCCGTATTTTACTAAGTTTCTTAAAGTTTTCATTAGTTATGACTCTATATTTGACTACATGAATTAATGATAAATCTTGAATTTAACGCTTTCATGTTCTCCAAACTACGATTTGGAGTAAATTTTTATTGCTGGATTTTAATCCAACTTCGATTATAAATATCTGATTCTGGTCATATTTTAAGAACACCAATTTTCAGCATAATTTTTATGTTAATATATTTCAATAGCAAGTGACTCAATTGCTTAAAAGAAAAGAGTATTTGAACGTAGTCAAAATTGAGCTGGAGTTCTTACTGACATTATTTGGATCTGTTCGATTGGAGAACGTTTTTGGTGCCAACAATTCTAACTCCTTATTATTTCATTGTCGAAATGAGTGTTTAAATTGTTAGGTATTTTATCGTCTTAAAATTTTTTCCCACGAGTCGATACATATGACTTTTCAAATTTGTTGACTTTCTACATAAACAACTCCAAAAACTTTAGAAGATTCTAAGTTGGAGGAGTAGGAATTGGAGTATCCGTGCTGAAGAAGAAGCAGAACTTTCTTCAGCTCATGAAGTTATCTAAATAGCTAATTATAAGGAAGACAGTGATCTTGGATTGCTTATGAATCTGAAGCCTTGTGGCGTTAAGATTAGTTTTTTTCGCTTGTTAATAGTTGATACATCAGCAAAAAAGGAACGTTTTTCTTCGTTGCAACGTGACTTAATAAAAAAAGAAGAAACTAATAAGTCATGGGAAACTGATAAGTCATGGCCGAGTATTCACGCAAAAAGGGTAATTTTTGGGTATTGTGAGACCAGCGTTGTTCCTGGGAAAAAAAATGTTGGGGCCATTTTGGGGTCATTTTGACTTTTTTGGGGCCACTTATTTTGTCTGTATTTATAGTATCACGAGCGATCGAAATTCGACCATCTGAACGGCAAAATATGATTTCACATTATAAATATTTTTACACCTACATATTATGTATGTAGTCGACCGATTCAAATACTCTCTTCTTATAGCACTTCTAATTAATATTAACTTTCAAATGGTATATTTTTTTTATTGTCAGACGTTAGGGGTAAGTAGATATATTACAAAAGAAAAATGAAATGAAAATAATCCAATAAAACATTAGGTTATATTTCATATTTTTCCATTTGTAGTTAGTATTTTTTATTATTTCATCCATTTTTATTTATAAAAAGCAATATAAGAAAGTTTAACATAAGTATAAAATAAAATATTTTAATATATTTTAACATTTTTTTTAATAATTCTGTAGGCGGAATAAAATTTCCACAGGTAACATTTGTTAGAAATACTCATTTTCGTTTTCTCAATGCACATTCCACAAAAATAACAGTAAATAATTTTATGCTGAGCTGAGTCGGTGAAGTTGAAGAACTTAAGTTTGAGACAGATACTGTCAGTCGATGTGATGTGTTGAATTTTTCAATGAATGCGTCCAGCAAAATTAGCATATGGATGATTATCAATATCGATTACTTGGAAATTACAGATTTCAAAAATGTTTAAGTTATTATTTATTATTCTGTTCACAATTATTTTTTAAATTGTAAATTTTACGATTTTGGGGCCATTTCGTAATGGCCCGGGGCAGCGGGCCAAAATATAAATTTTGGGGCCAAATGGCCCAATTGGGCACTTTAACACAACGCTGTGTGAGACCTAATCGGTGTTACTTATTATAGGAGCCATCAATTGAAGACTTTACTTTAGAACGAGCTGAGCATTGCCCAAAAACAACCACAATACCAGCAGAGGAACTTTAAAGTCATTCCGCAGCGTACCTTGAAACTATGAAATGTAATTAATTTATTATTGCCTTCTTCTGTCGATGGTACATAGTCTCTCCCATTAGCAGATCTACTGCTGCTAAAGATGCGAAATACTTTGAATACCATTACAATTTTACAATACACACCGAAAATGTCATCAAAATTGCAAGATGCTATTCTGCTTCAATTTCTGACCCTGAACCACATCTACTTCTTGTGTAGAGCTATGGGCTAATAAGAACGTTGCAGCGAAATATTTTCTAAAAATTGACCTTTTCCATGAATTGAATTTAGGGAACCTTCCCAAAACTATACATTTAAATCTAAGCCTAGCCCAACATTGTATCCATGGGCAATAAAAGCTAGTTTGTACTTGTTGTTTGATATTGAACCGAAACGTTTTCATGTTTCAGGAAATTCAAATATATCATTGGCGCTATCCATCAAATTTCTTCCAATGTTATATGAGTATATTTATTTCAATTGGACTATGGCTATTTTTATTTTTTGAGTTCCGCATTTTTGATCTAAATAATGAGGTGATTTTTACCAAACAAAGAAACTAACCTCCTACACGCCTTAAATCAATTTGTCAACAAAAATTGAAAAAAAAGCGCCCAGACTTGTGGTTGCAATTGAAATTGATTGCGATCATAACTCAAATGCCCTCAAGTGATCTTATAGCTTAGTTATCGACTTTAGATTCAATCCACTTGCCAAAAAAACAACTCTCGTCAATATTGGTAGTCTAACCTTAGAAAATAAACATATGTCCATATCTGATGAATTAATTGAAATGATTTGAGATAAATTGAAGGTGTGGTCCGTTTGCGTGAAAGAAGTCAGGTAATTGCTGTGCGGATCTAAATAAAATTTGAAAGTATCTAAATAAGCAACTGTGCATAACTATTTATAAGAACTTGTCGATTATGAATCAAATCTTTGGATATCGCAGTTAATGTCACTTTTCGTTTTGAAGTATCTTTTTGAATGAAAATAAGAATTCAAATGTGTTTTTTTTTTTCAAGTTTCAATAATTTATTTACAACTTTAAGTTAACAAAAGAACGTCAATGTGGCATCAGTCGGTGGTGGATGATTTGGAGTTGGCTCTCTTAGTGGGCATAAGCGTAAGCTGCTTTAGCTACAACTGGACCAGAGTAAGCATAGTGAGCTGGTGCAGAGTAAGCTACTGGGGCTGAAGCGTAGGCCAATGGAGCGGACTTAACGAGAGTTGGTGCGGAGTAGGCAACTGGAGCTGAAGCATAGGCCAATGGGGCAGACTTAACAAGGGTTGGTGCAGAGTAGGCAACTGGAGCAGAAACCAATGGAGCTGACTTGACGATAGCTGGGGCAGCGGCAACGGCCTTGACAACATGTCCCAATGGTTCGCGGTTGACGACAGCGTTGAATCCGTTAATGGGGTCGGCGGTGTATTGAACGGTCCTCTTGTATCCGTCAGCGTCGATCAAGGAGTATTCTCCCTGGACAACATCACCATCGCGGGATTCGTGTTGGCTCTTGGAGTCTCCGGATAGAGAGTCTTGGACATCGTAGGCGAATTTGTATTGTGGATGAGGGTCGTATTCTTCAGCTGCCTTGGCAAGGACAGGTTGGGCATGAGCGACGGCAACTGGAGCAGCGGCATATGCCACGGGGGCAGAGTGTACAACTGCTGCGGGAGCAGCGGCGTAAGCCAAAGGAGCGTGATGTTGGACGAGTCCAGCATTAGCAACAGCGACCAAAGCAAGGAGAGCTACGAACTGTAAAAAGAAGAAGAAGAAGTAGATTGTTATCGTTGCGTTTCGTTGGTTAAAAAGACTTGAAGGCATTTAAAAGGTAAGGTTTAAAATTGCTTTCTTTATGAAGGCATATTCTCACCTTGAAAGCCATTTTGTTTGAATTTAAGTTTACTTCTGTTGTGAGTCAACGTTAAACACTGAATACTTAACTGGCATACTTTGCAGCCTATTTATACCGAATTCGGTATGCGATTGGAATAAGGTACGAGTACTCGAGGGTACTTACTCTTACTTTTGTTTCTTTTTGTTGTCACTTTTTTACTTTTTATTTTTGCGAATTCTTTTGTGCGTGGATATTTGCACCACATACGTGTTTTGACAATGAGTTTTATTTAAAAATATAAATAAGATCGATTTATTCGAAAGATAAGAAACTATATCAAACGGATTTTTCATAGAAATTTAACCCATCAACCACGATATCTGTATAGAGAATGGTTAGGTACATATTCTAGGCTCATGAATTTTTTCCTAAAAGGTTTCACATTTATTCTTGGAATTTGTTACGAAGGGGAAGTTAAATTTCATTATAGGTTTAAATAACCGGGGTAATCCTCCATTAACTCTGTACGTTTATGGAATACCTTTTTTCGTCGTCCATATCTAAAGAACCGGCAGAGATATCAAAATTGAATTTTATTTTACAGATAATAACATCAAGAGATGCAGTAAACACTTTCCAAAAAATTGAGCCAGGGTTTTTTTAAACCTAAGCAATTTTTAAAAAAAGTAAAAATTGTATGGATAAAGTTTTTCAACATCAGTTAACATTTTTAGAAATTCCAAGTGATAGTTTTTTTTTTACAAAAAAATAAAAAATAAGAAATGTAACACTCAAAGTTCGTAAAAATTGACTACACAGAAAAAAAAAAGTTGTGATATTAACAATCGTCGATAGTCAATGTGAAATTGAACAAATTGCCACATTGACTACCAAAATAGTCAATATGACAACCTTATTTTAAAAAATCGATTAATGGATAGTCAATAGAACAATTTTCGATTGTCAATTCTGGGTAGTCAATAGAACAACTTCGGTAGTCAATATGACAATTTGGTTGTCATATTGACTACCAAAACTGACTATCGAGAATTGTTATATTGACTACCCGGTAGTCAAATTAGATTTCAAATTTCAGCAGAAATTGACATATTGACTACCGCCGTTGACATATTGACTACTGCAGCTGTCATATTGATTACCGCAGTAGTCATATTGACTACCGCAGTTGTCATATTGACTACCGCAATTGTCGTATTGACTACAAGACTAGTCAAAACGACAACCGTAGTTTCAATTTCTTTCAACCAAAGTTGTCATATTGACTACTATACAGTTCTCATTTTGCTTACCAAATTGTAAAAAAGTGTCGGATCAAAAAATTGACAACCGAAAAGTGTTTAATAGACAATCGCGGTTATCGGCTGAAAATTGACTACCAAATAGTCATATTGACTACCAAAATAGTCAATAGGATGAGTTTTTTCGTTCTGTGTATCGACTCGAATATCTGCGTGCAACAATTAAATATATTGGCTTCAATATCTTGCTTTTAAAAAATTTCACTTGAGAGACACATTAAAATACACAATTTGACTGAATGACTGAATTTGAATAGATAACTTTCTTTTATATTATTCTCACTATTGAAAATATTAATTAATTTTTTTAATTCTGCCAACCGAGCTGACGGCAAGGCCACGGCTTTAAATGATGCATTAACATATCAATAATTGGCTTCAAACTAATTTGATCTTATAAGAGACTTTGACATTTGGTAACATTTTTTAGAAAACTGCAGTTGTCAGTTGGTAAACAAAATTCGTAAAATTTAATTTTTATCTCGAATTACTCGAGAATAATTGAAGGCATTGTTATCAAAATTATTTTATCATATACAAAATGTTGTTTTACAAGTTTACTTATTTTGTAAAGTTGAGAACTTTTTCCTGCAAAAACCGAGTATCTACAAAAACTGATAAAAACGGTTCAAGTTCTTAAGTATTTTGGGGACAAAGAAAGATATTCAAATGGACACAAATGGGAAGTTTGCAGTGTGGGTCGCATCCCAGCATCTTTTGTTTTGTTGCAAACATAAGTAGGTATATGTAATAAATATTGGGACTATAAAGAGGTGTCAGTACACATTGGTTTAGAATTCTTGAATATTGCGATGACTGGGAAGTATTTTACATTCGCGTAGTGTGAGACAGGAAAATTTACAACGGTTTTACAAGTATTAAAAAATATTACAATGTCTCAAAGGTAGTACAAATTTCTGGTCATTTGTAAAAAAACGGACGAAACACCACGTTATCATCGGTTCTAACGCTCGTCTATAATGACATTTCTATGTAAGCTCGATTGATAGTGTCAATTTGCTTGCATCACAGTTTGCTGTTAATTCGACGCTACCAGAGAGTGCCATGAGTCCTCCTGATCTTGAGAGCGTTAACGATTTTATGGGAAGAATCTTCTTTCACACTCGTGCAGTTGCAAGAGTACTAAAAGACCTTGACATACACAAATCCGCTGGCCCAGATAGTATCCCCATTTTTGTTCTGAAGAGGTGTTCTTCAACGCTAGCAAAACCACTGCGTAAGCTTTTCCATCCTTCGTACTCTACTGGTCTGTTTCCGAGCGGATGGAAAACAATATTTGTCCAGCGTGTCCCTAAAAAAGGGGAATCCTCCTCCCCCTTTAGCTTTCGCCAAATCGCACTCACGTCCAATTTTTCCAAGCTTATGGAAACGCTGATTAATTACCAAGTTAAGAAATTTCTCGAAGAACGAAATCTTCTGAATGATCGGCAGTATGGCTTTCGTAGCAATAGGTCCACTGGGAATCTCATGGTTTATCTCACCGAACAGTGGAACAAGTCTTTATATCGTTTTGAAGAAAGTGAGATTATTGCACTTGATATTTCAAGGGCATTTGATAGAGTTTGGTACCAAGCTCACGTGTACTGCCCCTTGCGAGGAATTGACAGATTCTCCAGGAGAAATTCTTGTCATGAAAAGTGCTTTCTCAAATTAGCCGTTTGGATTTGGCTTTAAAACTATAGGTCCCCTCCATCCCTGACAACAGTACTCGCACACAGGAATGGTTGAGAGTTGTAAGTCACTAGGCCCTAGTGCACAACGGACTGTTGCGCCACCAATTTTGTTTATGTTCTGCCGAACTAGCCAGTTGCATTCGCCCAAACAATTCAGCCGTAATACTCGCACTTCCAGGAATGCTCATCAGTTTACCCCTGAGCTCAATTTCGGGCATACTTTTAAGTATAGAGATACTTTTTTTAACCACTCATCGAGAATGTGGAATGATTTACCGAACTCTGTTTTTCACTCCCATTTTAATATTAAAAATTTTAAGACCAATGTGCAGCGGTATCTCCTCTTAAATCCTCCCTTATTTTCCTAACACTCGCACTGTGTTTAAACGTAAATATGTTAAGGGTATTAATAACCCTTAGAGACACTCTAGGGGTTTATTCTAAAAGTAAATTCGATGTAAATGATTCAACGATGAAATCTTCCGTAATCCATTCCAAGAGACTGTGCCTGTAGTAAGTTGCAGGAACACCAGCCCAGAGATGGGAGAATCTAGGGACAGTTTTGTCGACATCTTGATTTTGAACAAATGCTTTTTGGCATTGTTTGTATACTTTCATAAAAATAAAAATTCACGTTCAAAGAATGAAGTTAACTGCAAATGAAGTCCCTTATGTTGTCTGAACCTACCCATTCCCACAACAATTAGACTTTAGTCATAACAGAGTTTAAGAGTTAATATTTAACATAAAAAAATTAATTCTGTTGTTTTAAACAAAAATTTATTGAAACATAAAACATAGCATTGATTAAATAAAAATAACATAACAAACAAAAAGTAAAAACATAAAATGATGAATGATAAATTATAATTATTAATTATACAGTAAGAATCATTATCATAGAGCTTTTATGGAAAATAACAATATAAATATGCGCATATTATGGATATGTACAGTTCAACGTGGATAATCGAGTTTGTGTGATCTTTAACATGAAAAAAATGCTTAACCAATCAAGTGGCCTCCAAGTCCTCCAAGTCCTCCAAGTCCTTCGATTCCTCCGATTCTTCCAAGTCCCCCAATTCCAATTCCCAAAGGTGCACCGATTTGTGGCCTAATAAGTGGTGACACATGTTGCAATTGCGAGATTCCACCCAGCGAGAGAGGAGACGAAAGAATCGAAGGAACACTCTTAATCAAAGTTGGTTGCAAAGTCTTGATAACTGGTGCAGCTACCAATTGCTTGCCAATTGGAGTTCGAGAAACTACAGCATTGAATCCATTGATACCGTCCGAGGTGTATTGGACAATTCGTTGCAAGCCATCGGCATCAATAAGTGAGTATGCACCTTTAACCACATCACCATCGCGGGTCTCCTCTTGGCTCTTGCTGTCGCCGGTTGTGGGATCGTTTACCTGGTAGCTGAATGTGTATCTTGGTGGAGCTTCGACTTCGATTCTCTTGGTCAAAACAGTTGGCTGCAAAATACCTCCAGCCAACAAACCGGCATTGGCAGCCATAACGCAGGCAAGAAGAACAATAAACTAGAAATAAAAATTATTGAAAATATCAGAAATATTAAAATTAAGAACTTTATAAATTTAAATATAAGAATTTCTAAAAGAGCAATATTCTCACTTTGAAAGCCATGTTAATGGATTTGGTGGCAAATACTGTTTGATGCCCAGAAGGTGCAGTTCTGTCTATTTATATGATTTTGTCAAGATACAAAATCTGCACCGCAATATCTAATGGTTATAAGTTCTTATAATTTGACTTGACCATGGTGCGTAGAATGCGTGCAAGTTGACATTGGTAGTGCACGCAATATAGGCAAAGAAGGAGCGGTTCGGCATCTTATGCGACGAAACCTGATTGGAGTAGGTTAATATCAAATTTTTAATTATGAATTGGTTCGAGTTAACTTAGATGCAATTTGTCGGCTGATGCAATTTGGCGACAATTTTAATCACAGCCTACATCAGTTTTAATATACATATTTACTTTGAAGTGAACTTAATTTTTGGGTACGTAAAAATAAAGATACACAATATCTCGAAAAAGTCAAAACAATTTTCGTCAAATCGATCAATTTATTTATTTGTATAATGTATCAGACTTAAGTTGTCAAGTTTTGAAATTATAAGAAGAATTCTGGATTACTTCTTTGGCTGCCATGTCTTTTTTTAGAAATTGCTAAATTGAAAACTTTGTCCCTTAAATATAAAACCACCATTTTAAGATACGATTGGATAAAGAACCGGTCGTCGGTGTTATTAACTTTTGGCCTTGAAATACAAATTATAAAACGCCTAAGGCGTTTCAGCTCAATGGACCGATATTGGTTAAGGACTTAAGGCTGTAGTCGTGAGGCCGGAATCGGATTGAGAAAACGTACAAAGCGTTTAAAATGATTCATCAGCACGCCAAATGTCGTTTCCATAATATTTCGAACAACGTTCTTTTAAAAACTGACACATTCAAAAACTTAGCTTCTACACCAGAGTTTTTCCCAAACTAAAAGGTTTTTCAATGAGGGTGGGCAGAAGTTGAAATGGAACAAGCTGGGCGTGTATTTATTTGAAAGCCACATGTATGCCATTAAGTGTGGAATATGACATCATTTAAATGACCGCCTCGGCTTCTTACGGTGGCACGGATCCGAGTGGTCCAATTTGCAATGACTCTTCCGTATACATCCGCCTAAATTTGAGCGATGGCCTGTGTTATGTTTAACTTTAGGGCATCGGTCGAATGTGGTCTATTTGCATAGACCTGCGACTTTAAAAACCCCACATTAAAATGTCTAGCGGGGTCAAATCGCATGACTTTGGTGGCCAATTCACAACACCCCTGCAAGAGATAACCTTACCATCAAATCATTCATGTAGCGCCGCCGCCGTTCCGCTGGAACCACATGTCGTCTAGGTGAATATGGTTCAATTTGGGCCATAATAAATTAGTTATCGTCGTTATGTAGCGCTCGCTGTTAACGGTGACCGCCTCACTATCGTCGCTTTCAAAAAAGTACGGACCAATTACGCCCCCGGCCCAAAATCCACCCCAAACGGTTACTTTTTGAGGATGCATTATCACCTGGTGTAGTACCCGTGGCATGATGGTTAGTGCGTTGGACTGTCATGCGAGAGGTCTTGGGTTCGATCCCTGCCTGTGACACCTTAATTTAAAAAAATAAAAAAAAAAAATAAACGGGTACTGCCTCTTGCGAGGAATTGACAAATTCTCCAAGAGTAATGCTTGTCATGAAAAAGTGCTTTCTCAAATTAGCCGTTCGGATTCGGCATAAAAACTGTAGGTCCCCTCCATCCCTGACAACAGTACTCGCACACAGGAATGGTTGAGAGTTGTAAGTCACTAGGCCCTGGTTCTCTACGGACTGTTGCGCCACCTAATTTATTTATTTATTATCACCTGGTGAACCTCGCGTGTTTTGGTGTCGTCCCATATACGGAAACATGCGGCGTTGTCTATGGTCGTGAACTTTGAGCTGCTGGGTTAGTTGGATATTGTACGGGTGTAGGCGAAAGTCCTGACGCAAACAATTTTTTTTTTAACGTGCTGTTCAATTGTGTAAATTGCCATGATGATTTGGCTTAAACTACTGAATAATAAACAAAAGATTTTAAAATGTCACCAAAACAAAATGGCCGCCACGGGGCTACAAAATCTACCCGCGCCAATTGAAAACCCCTTTATTATCGGAAATTTCGTATCGCAAAGAACTGCAAACCTACAGCTAGCTGGTATGTGCATCAACACAATGCAAATAAAAACAACTTATGTATATATTATATTTACTTTATTGAAAAGCACAAAAAAAATGAAAACATAAGGAATTTTACGAATAATGACAATCAACTGAATTATTAAATTGACTAATGTGATAAATGTCAGCTGCTATAATTTCACTTGAAGTGATTTCGAAAAGTATTCGAAGTAATGAAATCGTTCGAATAGTAAAACCCTGAAAACATTTTCACTCGATTTTCAATTTAGATTTAGATTTCATTTCACTTGATGTTGGGAACCTAGCTGTATGACTCTAATTTTTCAAGGATATGTATTGATATTGATTTCAATCTTATTTTATTAAAAAACATAATGTTGTTAACATTTGCTTAAATTTTTTGAATACTCCAATAGACAGAGTTCTTAAAAAATATATAATCCTACCAAAAACACCACTAAATATTGGTTTTACGTCCCCAATATAAAAACATCATATATTTCAATAATTTGTTTGATACTTTTCGAAGCTGCTTTATTTGTATGGTCTGTCAGTGAGTAAGCCTATTGAGGTATAAAGTTGAAATGTGGTACTCGACTAACACTGCAAGCCACTAGTATGATGCCACAGAATTTGGAACCGATTTTTATAGCTGGTGGAAGTGTTGTACTCGGAAAATTGTCCACCGTTTTTCACCATTACAAATTCATAAAATTAAATGGGGAAAATCAGAAACGAGCGTTGGAAATTCCCGATATCAAATATTGAACTACTAAAACAGCGTATAAAAAAATGGTCCACTTGGATGAAGCCATTGCGAATATTTCCGTGCAGGAGTTTGCAAGTGCGATCTTTTAAAAACTTAAGTATAGAATATCTAAAAGAGTGTTAAAAACAACTGTTTTGATATAATTTTAAACACACTTGGGCTTTGAAAAGACTTTGACAGCTACAGAAAAAGCAAAAATAGATGCTTTGAAGAATTTAAGACACTCAGGACGTGAAATAGCAAGAAAGTTGTAAGTCGTCCGATGTTGATCCTCAAAAATATGGGAAAAATCAAAAAGGGTACGAGGCAGACACAAGAACATCACTCTACTAGCGACTAAAATAAGGGCCAAAAGCTATGTATCAGCCAGAATAACAGCGACGACGGTTCAAAAGATAATACAAAAAAGTGATATTATCCAGAGAAGAAAACTAAAAAAGAAACGTTTTTTGAGGCAAGTACACAAGGAGCATCAGATGAATTGCAAGAGAGCTTGTTATTTGGAGCAGTACTTGTCTTTTCAGGTGAAAATAGTTTAACCTTTACGAGCCTTTGGTTACAACTTCTATTATCTTGATCTGAGAAAAAATGTAATTTTTTGGAAATACATCACAGCCGTAGATCAGGTGTAATGGTGTAAGGAGCTTTAACCATGTTAAAATTTTTGGGAATTCCAAAGCTCGTTTACAATTTCACTTTTAATTTAAAAAAATTGTTATGGCGAAATAAGTATCTATTCACCGTATTGTACTAATTAAATTTTGCGAGTTTGAATTATTATTGGTGATGTGGTTTCATACATATTTACAGACAAGGGTGTTTTGACCAACAACCCTTGATATTTAAAAAAATTGAAAATATTTGTAGTTTTATTTTATTTTTTTTTTTTATTGTTCTTAAAATTCAATTATAAATTGTGTTCTAAAACTACTTTATTATATTAGGTTACCCATTCTGCGGTTTCAAAAGTATAGGGCTGGAATTCGACATCTGTTAAACTAAGTTGTTAAACACATTTTTTTTCTTTTGCACAATGCATACAAATTGTTCAATATAAAAGGGTGGCGCAATAATCCGTTGAGAACTAGGGCCTTTTGACTGACAACTCACAACCATTCCTGTGCGCGAGTAATTGCAGGAATGCAGGAGACCTACAGTTTTAAGCCGCATCCGAACGACTAATTTGAGAAAGCACTTTTCATGACAAGAGCTACTCAATATCTCGCAAGTAGTCAGGGATTGAACCCAAGACCTCTGGCATGACAGTCCAAAGCATTAACCATCATGCCACGGGCACTTCAAATTGTTAAAACCTAAGGCATGTGCAGTGCATCAGCGTTTCGCTCGTACCACTGAAAATTTCGCTGCTGTAAGTGAAAGTGTTGCCGAAGACCCGAATGTGTCGATTCGTCGTCGTTCTCAAGAATTAGGACTGTCGTACGGCACATTATGGCACATTTCTCACTCGATAGGTATGTTAATAAACAAAATTGTGGTATTTGGGGTTCTGAGAATTCTCAAGTAATTGAAGAGATGCCATTACATCCACAAAAAGTCCCTGTTTGGTGCGCTCTTTGGTCCGGAGGTGTGAATGGACCTCACTTCTTCGAAAAAAACTGTCACCATCAATTCGGAGCGTTATGGTCATATGATAACCGACTTTTTGTTTGCCTGCTATTGAAGAATACGACTGCCACAACCCACAGAACTCGAGTATGGCTTTATTGCAAGAGACATTTCCTGGCCGCATAATTTCTCGCCGTAGCGATATCAATTGGCCACCAAGATCATGCGATTTGACACCCCTGGACTTTTTTTTTTGTGGGGCTACACAAAAGACCTTATTTATGCAGATAAACCTTTAACTCTTGAGCACTTGAAAACCAACATTCGTCAAGTTATGGCTGAGATACCGCCGAATGTGTGTCAAAAAGTGGTCGAAAACAACGTCAAAAGAATCGATGCTACCAACAATTCGCGTGATGGTCATTTAAATGATGAAGTGTTTCGCACATAATGTCAATTCAATAGTTCAAAGCAATTTGTTCCTATCACTAATGAGCGACAAATTGAAGAAACATGCACTATCCTATCATAAATACTCTTCGCAGCGTATTAGATGAAAGACATTTTATGGTTCATTTGTTTACACCTTCGGTTGGTTTTATTAGGAATTTCTAAAGATTTCCATAGTAATCTAGTACTAAATATAGCCTATGTTACTCAGTGATAATGTAGCTTTCTAATGAAAAAAGAATTATTAAAATCGGTCCAGTACTTTTTGAGTTTATTCGTTACATACAAAAATACAAATCTTTCCTCTTTATAATATTATATATATATTATAATTATTAAGTGTAGATTATATCACTGCAGCGCTATTAAATTTTATTCATGGAATAGCGTTCCCATGATTGATAGTAATTGACATTATTTTACATTAACCGCTCCTTCAAAATGAGCCATCTATAATTTATATCAGGCAAAGTATATCTTTCATCAATATATTCTTAATTTTGTTTCTTTTTAATTAACATTTCTTCTAAAGCTGCAGTTAAAAAAAAAAAAAAACTGTTTGTCCACAAATCTGTAGTATTTTTGTAACATATGACAAATTTTTCGAGAAATGTATTAAAATTATAATAAGTTTAAAATGTTTCAAAACTAATTAATGGCGAATTCAAGTTAAGTAAGGAATTTAAACAAAAATTATGCATAATAAAACCATGAACGACATTGTGGCTATGTATATTTAAATTTGTTAAATTCAATGCTGATCAACATTTTTGAACTTCTTCGTCTAAATAATAATTTTTATGAATTTAACCAAGATTCCATTGCAACTCTTTTAATGTTGTTGAGTCAAGTTACTATATGGACATTATTGTACACGTAATTAACCGCTCCAGTAAATTTTACATTTTATGTCTATCAAAAATGACATTTCATACATGTACGTACTAGAGTGCTTAAAGTGTAATAATAAATTAAAGCGTTGAATATTTTTAATAAATTAAAGTGCATAATCCAACCAGACTATAAGAGCTAGGCGAGCAACAGGTTTCAATCATATTTCAATATGGCTGGAAGTTTATATACAAATTAAAATTGGCCTGTCGGCAAGCTTACATAAGTCTGTTTTTGGTAAATATGCGTATACATGTTAAAATGTGTGTCGGCCGAACGACGAGACATATTTCATTGACCCTGATTTCTTGAAATAATTGTTTGACGGTAATTAACAACCCCTTGAATAAGTGTATGCATTTTGAACACTTTTAGCTGCTTCAATAGGTAAAGCACACAATTTTCTTACAACTTCAAATAAATAGTACAAAAATACTTTTGAGATTTTCTTACAAAAAAAAATTTTCTTGTGGAAAAATTAAAAAACGACTTTAAAACACGAGTCTTCAAAAGAATCGGTCTAAAACTCAAATTAGTCTGATATTTAATTTAGGCTGTTTTTAGCCGCATTTAATTTTAGAATCATCATGAAACATTCGTTTGTGTTTCTGTAACAACTGACTAAAAACTATCTAATATCATTAAAGCATAAGTTCAGAATATAAATAGACATCAGATTGCGTTTTTGAATACCATGGCTACAAATATATAGATTAAGTCCATTGATTTGTAGTATTTTTTAACACCATTGGTGCCAAAACATTTGTAAATCAAAATCAATAATTACATTTGTTAAGTTTAACTTTATGATATGCTTCACGGTAGAAATTTTGTGGTCAAAAGTGCAAAAATAACTTCTACCACAACATTCTAAATTAAAAATGGTCTTCAACAGGGAGTGGAGAATTCGCCGATTCTCTTCAGCATTTACACCAGCGATTTGATAGGTAGTCTAACAATTACGTACGTCGACAAACTAAATGCGAACCGAACGTTCCCAAAGGTTGAGGTTATTAGAAATCCTTGGCAGCGAGATTTCCACAAGATACAGCGATATTGCGATGACTGGAAACTGAAAATAAACGTCCAGAAGTCGGAGACAATTGTTTTCTGGACTCCGTTGGCTAGGACCAAAAATGATATGTGCAAGAATTGGCGCAAGATGGTCATCGTTGATCTTCTCGGGCATCGATTAACGAGCAAAATTGTAGTGAAGTACCTCGGTATCTGGTTAGATCAGTATTTGTATTTCGACTGACCAGGGCCAGAGGAGCCTTCGCTCTGATGAAACAGCTGTTTTACAGCATTCGGCTTGACCACAGAGTGAAGGTAATTTGCTACATGGCCCCCATACGCTCGATGATCGTTTATGGTTGTCCTGTCTGGTTCAACGTTGCCCGTTCCCAAATGAAGAATTTTCGGGTGTTCGAGCGGCAATGCTTACGACGCTTTTGCATCGAAAAGACGAATCTTCTTATGTTCATTACTATTCCAACGAGGTCCTAAGCAACGGGACTAGAATCAAAACAATTGACAATTTTGTGATAAAACTCGTTCAAATTCGAAGAGCTATGTCTTCGACCAACAATTTAATATTCGCGGGCGTTCGATTCGAATGAAAGTGAACACTTGAGCATTCCTTATTTTAGATAGATGCGGTCTGATACGGGATAGATTGGCAGTTCCGCTTATCTACCACGTTAGACGAAGAACCATGGATAGGTGACTCCTGTACAATCGGGATGTCATGCTGCACAAGCGGAGCAGAGCTCGTTCGGTTCAGTAGGGCTGTGTCCGAACAGGACCGAACTGATAGACTGAAGCAGAAGAATCAGTTTTGATGACTTTAATCGGCACTTGATAGTTGGTAGTCGGGATGGGTTTTTAAGACTTGGACGCCCTGTTTTATAGTTTTAGATATTGAAATTATTTTTTTTTTTAATAAAATATTGAAGTAAATGGAAAAGAAATAAAGTTAAATAGATCTTAAGGCCAAAAGGCATTAGTATTAAGCATAATGGTTTAAAATAGAGTGTTTTTCACGGGTACTGCCTCTTGCGAGAAATTGACCAATCCTTTGAGAGTAGTTCTTGTCATGAAAAGTTCTTTTTCAAATAAGCCGTTCGGATTCGGAATACAAAATGCTGGTCCCCTCCATTTCTGAAATGACTCGGACAGAGGAATAGTTGAGAGTTTTAATTTTTAATAAGAAAGTTAAAAGGTTTGATCATCTCTGGTATACGGGAAATAGTATGCATTTCCTCTTGACAAACTTTTTAAAAAAATTGGAAACACATACTTTCCGACTCATGTATCTTGAGAACAAGAAGTGGTATTAGACTATACAAGCTTTTTTTATCTTACACAAAATATTGTAATATAAATATTTTGTAAAGCCCTCAAAAATATTGACAGATGAGCACAAATAGAAAGTTATCAGTGTGGGTCGAATCCCAACCTCTTTTTATTTCGGGTTTTAGTCTGCTCGTAAAGTGGGATAAGTCGTTTTACTATTATCTATTTCTTTCTGGTAATTCTAGGTAACATTAATTATGATTATAATGTCAAATTTGGTTACATCAGCGAAACAAAATCTAACCCATATGACGATACAGATTTCTACTAAAATACTTTTTTCAACAACAATAATGACAAGCAAATGCTGGTTCCTGGATTGTAAATATTTCAGATTAAGATATTCCTCTCCCAAACTCATCTATTTTGAATTAAATTACAAAACCAAATAATTGACTGTAGGTGGTGATAAAATTAAAAATTTTAAAAATTATTACATTATCCATTTAGGCTAATATATTGATACACATACTTAAGCTAAAGATCTTTTAATGGACATACCACGATCACGTGCAACACCATCTCCAGTTTGACCATAAAATAATAACTTACCTACTCGTTGTAATTGCAAGCAGCACAAAAAACCCACTCTTCGAATCGAGTTCAATTTAAACTCTTATCGAAAATATTACTCTTTCCTGTCCCCTCAATACAAAATTTAGATCAAAAATGTAAATTTATTTCCAAATAATTGCAATTTTATTCTTGAGAAGTTTCTTATAAATACTAATTTTTCCATCATTTTGCATCAAACAGAATCTACTTCCAATCACGACAACATGACTTTAAAGGTATTGATACTTGAGTTTGATGTTTAAACATTTAAATTCTAATCTTAATCATGAATTTTAATTTAATTTAATATTTAGATTTTAGTTCTCTTGGCTTCAGTAATGGTTGCCCATGGCGGCTTACTGGCTGGTGGTATCCTGCAACCAACAATCTTGACAAAGACACTCGAACCAGCCGATGCTCCTGCGAAGTACACATTCAGTTACGAAGTGAACGACCCCACAACTGGCGATGTCAAGAGTCAAGAGGAGACCCGTGATGGAGACATTGTGAAGGGTTCATATGCTTTGATTGACCCTGATGGTTTGATTAGGGTGGTCCAATACACTTCTGATGGAATTAATGGGTTCAATGCTGTGGTCTCGAGAACTCCATCTGGCAAGCAAATTGTTCCTGCAGTTCCAGTGATCAAGACGCTTCAACCGACTCTTATCAAGAGTATTCCTGGAATTTCGGGCATCTCAGGTCTCGGACTTGGATCATTAGGTTTAATTCATCACTGATCTACTTCAATTTGACAATCCAAATAATAATTATTATCGAAATGTGGAGTCTTGTGATCTTCATGTTTCAGCCTTTTAATCACTTTATATAAAATGTATATTATGTATGTTGTATCAATATTTTGTTATAGTTTATAATTTATGCTGCAGTACTGTTTTTTTTTTGTTTTGTTTAATAAAATAATTTTAAGTTGCAAATGTATCAAATTGTTTTTCGCTTTCAATATTTCAGTTTGGTTCAAAAGTAACAGAATTTTTGTATTCCGACCAAAAGAATCCACTTCAGTTGGGATCGTATTCAGCAAGAATATGCTGCGTGAAACACTGATCAGCTTTTTGAGTTCATCAATTCATAATTTTTCTAATGAACACGCCCAGTGATAGTGATAATAAAAAATTGTTTATAAAAAAATCTACCAAATAAAATTATTCAATTACATCTCATGAGTTAGGAGAAAATATGATTTTCAAAATTTGTTAGAAAGTTTAATTTTGTACATTAATGGAAAACATTTATTTTATTTTTTGAAAAAGTAAGAAATCTAAATATTATTTTTCAAACGGCAATAAAAGATTAGCAACAAAATTGGTAATAGTTATTGCAGAATTATTAAAGCAAAATTGTACCTATCCATTTTTGTATTTTAAAAAAATTATAGCTAATTTTAGGAACTCGCCAATATTTCACCAAAAAAAATTGTTTTCAAAATAAAGTAGGTACCAAGCTATTTTTGAAATATTTGTAGGACCAATATATGTATATTTTTGAAAATATGTGTAGTCAATGTTTTTAGTTATATTTTGCTGCAAATCTCAAATAGCTTAATTTCAAATGATATAATCAATCGTTAGTTCAAAAATCTGTATTTGAATAAAACAATTCTGTGACAGTTTTCATAATTCTGTTACAAATCATTGCCAACTTAATCATTTAATATCACAATAAAACGTAGAAAATAGACCTTTACTTTACTTGATACAAATTTCGACGAAAATGGATTTTGCTTTGAATTAAAACTCTTTAAAAATATAAAGCTCTATACATTGGGAGTGGATCAAAGAACGGCGGGTGTGCAATTCAAAATGCTCGAAAACTTTGTTAGATATTCATAAGGAAAGGGTGGTGTAGGCATTTCCCTTCCCTGAACATATCGAGCCCTTCCCGCCGTTGTATCATAAGCGACATTTTCAATAAAAAAGACAACTTAATTATTAAAATTTGTTAGTAACACAAAGAGCCTTGAAGGCTATTGTCATGTCCGTACGTAGACCTACGTTGGGGTCGTTTTCGACCCAAGTTTTGTTTTAATTTCAGAAAGGTATTTTAAAAACTTATTATTATTATTTTAAGCTATCTTTCCATAACTTTGTTGCTTGTACAGTTATAAATCGAAATCTAACCGTTTAATTTATTTAAAACTAAGATGGCATTGCTTTTTGAATTTGGGTCTTTTTTTATCTTGGGTCGTTTTTGACGCGTTATATGTTTTCGTATTGTGTGGAAATTTCTTTTCGATTACATTGAAAAAGGGATTGAATTTTATTATTTACTTATATTCAATCAAATAATAAAACAAGTATTTCGGTAAAATGTCCAGTGGTTTTTTAAGTGATGAACAGGGCCGTCTTTACCCTTTTTGGGGCCCTGGGCACTTATTGAAAATGGGGCCCCTGTATGATTATATAAAAATGTTATGTTGTGTAATAAAGGTATACAGAAAAAATCACATAACTTTGAATTGATATTTATTCTTTTAATTTTTTAAATAAATACATTTTTTTAATTCATTAAAAAAATAAATAGTTATTTCAGCATTCAAAACATACACATAAACAATTTAAAAATAAAAACAAAAAATAAATATGTCATATAAAATTCAAAAATAAACAAAATTTAAATAACAGACAATTAAATAAGTTATTGAGAATGTAATTTAAAGAACAATATGTATAGTGACACAGACTATATTTTTTCACGTAAAAGAAAGGAATATTTATTGAATGGCTCTTTTTCTTGATTTGAGATTAGTAAAATCATTGATCACATCTTCAAAATCGATGCCTCTGAGGTTGTCGCTTTCGATTGACATCAGCGACAAACATTTTTCAATCTTTCTTGAATCATTGTAGTTCTGAGTTCGTTTTTGATTCTTTTTAACTTAGAGAAGGAACGTTCCCCACTGCAATTGGTCACCATCATACTTAAGAAAATTCTTAGTGCAATTTCAACATTTGGAAATTCATCTTCAATTTTATTAGTTTTTAAAAAATTATGAAGCTCTATAATGTTGTCAGTTTTTTCATTTTCGTGTCGACTAATTTTCAAGTAGTCTTTTAAATTCAGGCATTCAGCATGTAGTTCATCTCCGTTCACATCTTCGGTGTAAAATTTAGCAAAAGATTTGCAGTTCTCTTTTAAGTCTTCTGAATTCAGATTTTTAAGTCGAAAAAAAGTCAAAACGTTGGCTAATCTTCGTATACGAACCTAGTCGCTGTTTCAAATGAACGCTTAGTGTGTCGACAATGGGAAGAAAGGTTTCAATTTTAAATCTTTTTTTACCAGTCAGAATTACTGAGGGTCCAAAGCAGTCAAAAAAAAGTCTGGCGTGAGCTTATACACCTCATCCTTTCAGAAAGGTCCTTATATTCGGATTCCGGGTTTTTTTGTCTGGCTGATGAATCAAAGTTATCAAAATTGTCCCTGAGCCCAATTATTCAAAATTCATCTATTGCACTCAGCAAATTTATTGCAACATCCAGGGTAATATTTTGTTTTTGAAGTTAAGTACCTATTTGTTTTATTAATTCTTTGCAATACAAAGTTCCAAAGTTCTGTAAGTATGGTAAATTCAAGCTAGGACATTTTTTTGCAAAGACTGAATGCTTCCTCTCTGGCCTCTCGTGACTGTCCTAAATCGTCCGCTATAGACATCAAAGCTTTTTCAATTTCTTGAAGTGCATCAGCTCGCGCCGACCATCTTTTTTGAGAAAGACTTTTTAAAACTTTTTTTGGACCTAAATGAGCAGTCAACACACTGCAAAAAGAAGTTATACAATTTTTGAATAATGTCAAAGAATTTGGTTGCTTCTAAGACACACCCAGCGGCATGCACTCCTACCAAGTTTAATGAGTGCCCTGCACATGGTACAAAAGTGGCAAATTTACATTTTTCTTTTATTCTTGCCTGCAGCCCAGAAAAGCTTCCTGACATATTTGCAGCGTTGTCGTAGATTTGGCCTCTGCAATCTGTTATCGAAATGTCATGATCCTCCAAAACCTTCAGTATGGTTTCCGCTAAATAATCAGATCTATGTTTGTTAATTGGAATAAAGTCCAAGAACCTTTCAACAGGTTCGTGATCTTTTACGTAACGAATAATAAATGTTAGTTGATCAACATGAGACAGATCGGGTGTACTATCAACGCTTACTATTGACCTATAGAACAAATAGTGAGAAGTGTAATCTTTCATCTATCTCATTAAATGGCCAAAAACAAAAACTTTTTACCTTGAAATCTTAAATAAATTGAGTGCCGTTCATCCGACGGATAGTTAAATCGCCTGTGTATGAGTATGCGCGTTGCAAATATAGAAACACTATTATCTTTATTTTTTGCATACAGATACAGTGATAGGTATTTAAAATGTATGTTTGTTTTTGTTTCTGTCAGAAAGCAAACTGCATTGCCACTCAGTTAGTTATTCATATTTCTGTTTTAATTTTAATATAATTTTGCAGGGAATGTGATTTAAATTGTTCAGCAAAGGTTGTTGTTCAGCAAGGAAAGTACGAATTCTGATCATTCTTTATGCATCTAAAATTGTATCGAAATATTTTTTTTTCTTGAAAATAGACCAATAGAGGTTAAGTGATGTTTCAGCAATTTGGGGGCCCCTGGTGATTGCGGGGCCCTGGGCCTGGGCCCACTGGGCCCAGTGGTAAAGAGGGGTCTGGTGATGAATAATTTTCTTCGGGCAGTGATGAAGATTTTGTTCCTGAGGAATATGAATCAAGTGAAACCGATTAAGAAAGTGAAAAAGTACCTGTAGATTCCGCGAATAATGATCGTTTTCTTGTTTCGAAGGACAACACAATTTGGAGCCCAGTTCCATTGACTCCACCTGGTAAGCATATTTACATTTCTTAGATTCGTTCATTTTTAGATTGTGTTTTAGTGGCCCGAGCTCGTTCCGAAAATGTGATAGCAATGAAACCGGGTGTTACTCGCTACGGTATTGCTCGAGTTCATGTATTGATGGATTCATTTTTGTTATTTTTTGTTTTTTGAACGGATCTGGTTTTTCGCAGATCGAAAACAGAGCGCATTGAGAACTTGTTTGACGCCAATTTCGGGCGGCCCATTTTCAGAGCTATTATGTCTAATCTAAAGAGACCTTCCAATTTATTACGAAAGTTCTACGTTTTGACGATCCAACCAGACACAGACAAAATCAAATGACAGCAATTGATAAATTTGCACCGATTCTTAATCTATGGGGCAAATGGGTTGAATTGCTTTTTTTATTTTACAACCCATCACCATGTATTTCAATCAACTTTCGCATTTACGGATTCCACTACATTTCTTTCGTAGATGAGTAGGGAAAATAAATTCACAGTCGTACAAAACACTATGCACCACAATCTTGAACTAGGACCTGAACCCAAAATGATGCCGGAAATTATACAATTTTATAACAAAACAAAATGTGGTGTTGACAATGCCGATAAAATGCTATCCGGCTTTAGTACAAAACGAAAAACTAATCGTTGGCCAATGTGCGTATTTTTGAATATTATAGACATATCAGCATTTAATGCTTTTATAATTTTTACTCAAATCGATCCCGAGTATCAGACATCTCGTGGCAAGAAAAGCCGAGAAAAGTTTTTGCACGACCTAGGTGTTGAGTTGACGAAAAGCTATGTACGCAACAGATCAAGACCACCTCGCGTTTCATGTTTTCTCCAGCCAAAAAAAGCGTGGTAAATGTTTCATTTGTGTTAAAGAAAATTCAACAACAAAGGACAAATAAAAGGAGCTTGTTTGCTGTGGATGCCGTAAGAATGTTTGTAAAAGCAAACACAATCGTAATGTGCGTGTTAAATGTGTGGAAAGTGCTTAAACAATAGTAGTCAAAACTTAATATATATATTTTTAATAAAATATCATTAAAAAAGTTTCCGTTTTAAGAAATATTAATTTTTTGTGTAAGTACCTTATTATATAATCTAGGAGGGTCAAAAACGACCCGTCAACGTAGAATTAGTCGTTTTTTTTAAACGTAGGTCTACGGTTAACTTAAGTATAATTAATAATTTCGAATTCTGTTTCAAAAATGTTTCAAAAGTTTGTTTATTTACATATATAAAACTTCACTTCAAGAAATATCAGTTCACGGAGGGTTGGGTTTGAAATCCCGGTTTTTATATTCCCGTTTCTTAAAATCCTTTAAAATCCCGTTTATTAATAATCCTGCTTTTTATAATCCCGATTTTTATTAGGTACTAAAATATTAAAACAAATTAAAAAGTAAGCGATTTTTTTAAATTCATTTTATTATAAACTTTAACAAATATAACATACCAAAAAATAAAGCCCGTGATTTTGACACATTAGTTTTTTTTAAATAATTTCTCCTGTCCATTTCTTAACTTTTCTAATTCAGTTTGCACTAGAATAGCTTCTATTCTCAAATTCGCAATGATTTTTTGCAAGCTAGCATTTTTTCTTCCAACTAAAACTTTCAGCCTGCGATGCCTCGCTTCAGCATTATTTTGTGTTCGCGGGCATTGTTTTTCCACACTGTTATACACAGACCAAAAATTAGGAGAGTATTGCACTTGCCTACTTCCATTAAGAATGTAATTCATTTTGAACCACTCTGCTAAGCTAAGTGCGTCATCTTTTAAACTATTTTGCAAGGAGTCATAATAGGAAGAGACTTCTTCGGGTGGAGCACAAGCTAAACTTTTGATCATTCTTACCGAGATGTAGATTTGCTGTATGTATGCATATATTGTTTGTGCAAGAGTTAATATTAAAAAAAATGTTTAACGTATATTAAAAAAAAAACAAATTACGTTATTCTTATGTTTTATTCTTATGTTCAAGTAATTAAATTAGTTTAATGCACGTAGGTATTTTGTAAACAAAGAAACGGAATGGTCGGGATTTTAAAAAGTGGGATTGTAATTGATCGGGATTTTTAATAAGTGGGATTTTAAAACTTTTTTTTCTGGATTTTTTAAAAACTGGATTTTAAAAAAGCGGGATTCCGATACGCTCCCATTCACGAAATATGTGTTCATTTAAAGGGTATATATTTTTAGAGGTATTAAACTTTGAAATGGAATAAGAAAAAAGACGCTGGGATACTACCCACACTCATAACATCCCACCCCGTTTGTCGATTTGTTTTGCTTCAAAACTTTAACAAAATATTTATAACAATATTTTGTGTGAGGTAAATAATTTGAAGTCAATAATTATTGAGTCGAAAACCATTTCTTATCAGTTTTTTGTAGTTTTTTTTTTGTAGGTTTTCGTGTTTTGTTAAAAAAATTGTGAGTTGAATTTTTCTAAAAAAAAAAAACTGAAAATTACCAACAATATTTCGCATGTAATGAAATAGTTTGTTTTCAAAATCTATTTTTGTTAACGAGATTTTTAGTTAAAAACCAATTTTAGTAGCATATCTTGAAAGTTTTAATTTCTTATGTAAAGAAATACCGATTGGATTTTTCTAAGAAATTTTATCACAGAATTAAATCATTTTAAAATCAATACCTTTTTTTTATTCACGAGATATTGAGAATCGAGCATCAATTTTTACCAATTTTGAGTACTATTTTTTGTAGATCTTAATTTTTATGAAAAAAACTGACTATCGGATTTTTATAAAAATATTTTCTATAAGATGAAATTGGTTTGAAACCAATATCTTTAATTTTTAAAAATATATTTAAGTCGAAAATCAATTTTTACCAACTCTTAGTAATGTTGTTTGTTTTAGGTTTTTATTTTTTGTAAAATATTTTATCAAAATTTCACCAGATGTCAAAAACATTATTTTTCCTTGAATACAATTGTTTTGGAGAAAAAGTCGGTTTTTGTTCGTGAAATATGTGAGGTGACTATTATTTTTTTTCAGTTTTTTTGATTAATAAAGTTCAATTTCAGTTCAATTCTTTTTTTAATTTTATTAGTTCGATATCACGTCACAATATATAATATGAAATTTTTTTCAAGTCGCTAGCGTTACTGGACGTACGGACGTACGTACACACGCGCACACAGACATATCTCTTAAAATCTCTTATTTAGACTCTATATTGACCTTCAAACGTCGAGAAATGTCAAAATATTTAATTTTAAATTTACTCGATGTCGATATCTCTTATAGTTCTTCAAATATGGCCTCCGAAAATATGTTTTCCGAACGTAGGAACTCGTTATTCTTAAAAGCTGTGATTTTGTTTTTAAGCACGTTGAAACTTCAAGAAATGTCAAAATTCTAAGTTTTATAAATCCGACTGTTTACAGTCCATTCCATCGCAGACAACATTACTCGCACACAGGAATGGTTAAAAATTGTAAGTCACTAGGTGTTAGTTCTCAGTGGACTATTGCGCCATCTCATTTATTTGGCGAAATAGCCGCCAATTAAAATAGTGTTGCCAACTTAAATTTCTGTTTCTTTAAAAAAAAAATACCTTTTATAAAAATGATTTGACATCTATAGACCCAAGTTCTCGCGTTTATACACTTTCTCCATTACCTTATAAGTTGTTAATTTGTACCGAATCGCTAATTTACCACATTGCAATTAAATCAGAACACATTTTGCGTAATACATTTGCAACTTAAAAATTATTTATTTAACAAAAACAGTACTGCAGTATAAATTAATAAAAACAAAATATTGATACAACACACATATTAAAGTAACATTTCGTCGTAGAACTTCATTTTCAAGTAAGTCTTCGAACATAAAGTTCACATATCGTTTATAATTATATTTGGGATGTCAATTTAATCAGATCAATGATGAAGTAAACCTAAGGAGCCAAGTCCCAGACTTGAGATGCTCGAAACTGCAGGAATACTCTTGATAAGGGCCGGTTGAAGCGTCTTAATTACTGGAACTGCAGGAACAATTTGCTTGCCAGATGGAGTTCTCGAGACCACAGCATTGAATCCATTTATTCCATCCGAAGTGTACTGGACCACTCTAATCAAACCATCAGGGTCAATCAATGCATATGAACCCTTGACAACATCTCCAAGACGTGACTCCTCTTGACTCTTGACATCGCCAGTTGTGGGGTCATTCACTTGGTAACTGAATGTGTACTTAGCAGGAGCTTCGGCTGGTTCGAGTGTCTTTGTCAGGATTGTTGGTTGCAGGATACCACCAGCCAGCAAGCCACCATGGGCAACCATAACAGAAGCCAAGAATAATAAAATCTGAAATTTCAATAATGGTATGGTTTAAGTAATTACTTGATTTTATCAATGTTATGTTATGTTACCTTAAAAGTCATGCTGTTATGATTAAAGTCGAACTCTGTTTGATGCTTGAAGATGAAGAAATTCGTATTTATATTAATTTTTTCAAGAATAAAATTGCAATTAAACATGAAATAAATTTGCATTTGAATGAAATACGTTTATTTGGTTTGAGGGGATAGTTAGCGAGTAATATTCTTGATAAGAGTTAGAGGTAAACTTGATTGCAAGTGGGATTTAAAGTGGGCTTTTCGTCGTTCTTAACATTTCGACCAATAATATATTTATTTTATTTTTTCTGATTTTGTTTGAGTTTGGAACTTTTAATGAATATGCACGTGAAAATGGAATGTTCTTTATTTTTCACAATGTTGATCAAAATCTTTTTGTTTGAAAGTCCACAAATAAAATAATTACTATCGAGAACTGTAGAAGGAAAATGCTCAAATAGCAACAAATAGTTTCTTCTTCGTAACAGTCACCTGTGTTGAATTTAACAAAATCCTCATTTAATTCTACTGTTTGTTGACTTAAATTTATTATTTTTCAGTTATTTTTAATAAATAATAATGCTTTAATAATGAAATGTAGATATTAAAATAGGAACTTTTTTATTTAAAAAAATTTTAAAAAATCCAATTATTGGTTTTTTTAAAAATTAAAAAAACTGAAAAAAAAAATTTGTCACCTCGAAAATTTTACGACTAAAATATGATTTCATCTCCAAAACAATTTTTTGCAACGAAAAATAATGTTTTGACATCTGATAACATTTTGAGAAAAATCTAATTGACATTTTTTTTTTTAAATAAAAACCTAAAAAAAACATAACTCAAAGTTGGTTAAAAATTGAATTTCGACTCAAATATCTTTTCAAAAACTTGAGATTAAGGCTTCAAACTTATTTTATTTTTAAAGAAATATTGTTTTCAACATTCTGAAAAAGGTTGAGAAAAGTCGAATTGACAGTTTTTCTACAAAAAATAAAAACCTAAAAAAAATATATAAAAGTTGGTAAAAATTGATTTTGGACTCAAATATCTTTTCAAAACTTTGAGATAATGGCTTCTAACTAATTTTAGCTTATAAGAAATATGGTTTTCAACATAAGGACAAATTTTGAGAAAAATCGAATTTTTTTACAAAAAAATAAAATCCTAAAAAAAAAATAATACTAAAACTTGGTAAAAATTTACTTTCGACTCAAAAATTAAAAATATTGGCTTCGAACTTATTTTATTTCACAGAAAATTTTGTTTTCGATATTCAATAAAATAAAATCTACAAAAAATAGTACGCAAATTTGGTAAAAACTGATACATATAGACAAACTTTTAAGCAAGACAAATCGATAGACAGGATGGGAAGTAATCAGTGTGGGTCGCAATGTCGCATCCCAGCCTCTTTTTTTATTTTATTTCAAGAAGCAATTTTGTGAGAGAAAATCGAAACAATAAATTATGAGTTTCTCCAAGACTAGTCCTAGATTAAGATGTCAATGAAATAAAATAATAATAATAATAATAGTGTTATCAATATTTAAAATTTAATTTCAGAGAAACTATAAACTCATTTAAGATTTGTAGTACAATTACTTCTGCGGATTCAGACTTTTAACCAGTGGGGGGGTGGTGTGTTGAGTTTTTGAGCACCTCTTAAGAATGTTCTTTAATTTTAAGAAGGCTGACAAAATTTAAATAACATAATGTGTATATTAACTTTATAATTACATATTTCGCTAAAGGTAAAGTGAGAACTTTAATTATTAGATTATTTTAGAATACTGTTCTACCGAAACGGAACAACTTACTTGTAGAAACTGCAAGAATCAAAACTCCAATATATGCATAAAGCATGTCTCCGTTCATGGTTTTGTGTTTGTCGCTAAACTTAGACAACCAAAGTTATTTGTAGTTTCGATAATGATTTTTTTAATATGAGGTGGAAAAAATAACAAAAATGATGGATTAATACATGAACTCGAGCAATACCGTAGCGAGTAACACCCGGTTTCATTGCTATCACATTTTCGGAACGGACTCTGGCCACTAAAAACACAATCTAAAAACGAATGAACAGAAGAAATGTAAATATGCTTACCAGGTGGAGTCAATGAAACTGGGCTCCAAATTGTGTTGTCCTTCGAAACAAGCAAACGATCATTATTCGCGGAATCCACAGGTGCTTCTTCACTTTCGTAATCGGTTTCACTTGATTCATACTCCCCAGGAACAAAATCTTCATCACTACCAGAAAACTCTTCATCACTTGAAGAACCACTGGACATTTTACCGAAATACCTAAATTCGGAAAAAGCAATTCCATCTTAGTTTTTAATAATTTAATCAAATATTATTGAGACAATAAATAAGAGCTTGTGAAGAAAAAATATCGAAATCGTTTGATTAGTTCTTGAGAAAACTTAACAACAAAATAACGGTTCTATGGGGGTACCCTTCTGGAGAAATACAAACATATTTTTTTTATATTAAAAGAAGCCAAATTTAAAAAATAGCGAAATTTAAAAAAAATCTACCGGTTTGATTTAAAAGAAAAATTCGAATTTTCGATTTTTTACCAACAAATTTGTATGGGGACTACTGTTATTTTTAGTCTTAAGCAAAAATGCTTTCATTCTCATTTTATTGGCCTTAGAAATTTTATACTTAAAAAGAAACCTCTGCTTTAATTGAACATTTATCTATTTCAATATTTTTCAATAGCTTGCTTGTTTCTTCCAAGTTTCGTTTCTTTTTAAAGCATTATCCACATTCCACATAATAAAAATATGTGAAACAAATTTTATGTAGGTAAATTACAAAATATTAAAAAAAATAAATATTTAAAATCTGGCTTTAGCCACCTTACCCACGTTACGGTCCAGTTTTAGCTTTGGTCTGCTGTTATCATTGACATTATTTTTTCTTATCCCCACACCTATAAAGACCTTAAACCACGCTAATTCTTATTTATATTTCTGCTTCATAGATTTAATTTTTCGAAGAATTATTATAAATACCAATATCTAGTCTTTCAGAGATCAAACTAGAATTGAGTGTTCTATCAGCATCATGGCTTTGAAAGTAAATTATAGTTCTTTGATTCTTTCATTTGATCAAGACTAGAATACTTAAGTTTTCATTTAATATTAAAAACAAATTTGTTTTAATTTTAATTTTAGATTGTGATTGTCCTATTGGCGTGTGTGATGGTTGCCCATGGTGGCTTGCTGGCTGGTGGTATCTTACAACCAACAATCCTGACAAAGACACTCGAACCAGCCGATGCTCCAGCCAAGTACACTTTCAGCTACCAAGTGAACGACGCAACAACTGGCGATGTAAAGAGTCAAGAGGAGTCACGTCTTGGAGATGTTGTCAAGGGTTCATATGCCCTGATTGACCCTGATGGTTTGATCAGGGTGGTCCAGTACACTTCGGATGGAATTAATGGGTTCAATGCTGTAGTCTCGAGAACTCCATCTGGCAAGCAAATTGTTCCTGCAGTTCCAGTGATAAAGACAATTCAACCTGCTCTAATAAAAGCTGTTCCCTCTCTTATTCAAGCACCAGTTGCCCGAATCGGTTTGGGACATTTAGGATTAATCCATTGATTGGATAAGGGAAAGAGAAATGGAATGAATAATTATGCTATTGAAACAAGCCTGCCCCACTAAGAAGCTATGCTAATATGATGTTGTATCAATGTTAATATGTTGTACCTTATTGAAAAAATTATCTCAGTACTGTGTTTTTCTTTAATGAAAATAAAAATATGTTTAAGCTGCAAACAAAAATGTTGGTATTTAAGTTTTATTACAGTCAAAGCCGTTTGAATGAAATCATGGAAAAAATCATGAAGTTTTTTACTTGACGTGACTGTGACATAAATTAAATTTCTTTTGTGGCCTACATAGTTAAGATACACTGGTACAGAAAATTCCATAAAATCTAATTTGTAGTCGCAACACAAACGTTCAGTGGTCCATGACCAAATACCGTTATTCAATGAATTAAAATACAAAAGGATTTTTTAAATTCGGTGTGAAAGATTACAATATATAAGTACCAACTCCCGTTTATATATGAAACTAAATTACGACACATAACTTATCTCACGTTATGCATACAAAAGTCCAAAATATTCGCAAGATATTGTACCTATATATATAACTGTATGTTATCTATAAAAACCAAGTCCATAGCAACGTAAAAAATCACTCCATCTTAGACCATATAAAAGAAAGCATTACAATAAAATAAAATTGGTTACGCATTGGATCAACTTTAGCTCTTTAACAATATGGCAGCATTCAAGGTGAGTTCAATTCATATAGTGTGACCTAATTTTTGTCTCCATTGTGAATTATTTAATAATTTTGTTAATTCACAATTCTAGTCTATTTTGATGGTTGTACTTGTGTGTGTTACTATTGTGAATGCCGGAACCGGATTTATTGCACCAGGTCAAATTACCATTGAGAAACCAATTCCTCTTCAATTTGTAACTAATTCTGCAGCGACTTTACCAGGTCATTATTTTCCACTGACCGCCAATCCATCTCAGGGAGAAAACCCGGTCTCGTACCACAGCAGCAGTGTCAACAAACACATCGTGTTTGATTCACACCCGCAGTACAAATTTGGCTATAACATTCAAGATTCCATTTCTGGAGATTCCAAGAGCCAAACTGAAACACGCGACGGAAATAAAGTGAATGGGGAATACTCAGTGATAGATGCTGATGGCTTCAAGAGAATAGTTCAATACACATCGGATTCGATCAACGGATTTAATGCCGTTGTGACGCGAATACCAATTCAAGGTTTCAACAATGTCAAGAACTTAGTTTCTTTGGCTAAAATAGTTAAGCCAACTGAATTGCCATATGTGAGTGCATCGGCGCAAGAAATAGATTATGAACCTGTAGTTAAAGGGGCTTATGCCGTAAAACCGATTGTGAGAGCAATGCCGATTGCTTATCCCATTTCGAAGGGGCATACAAAATAAAAGATTAATTTCAAGTTTATACAAATATGTAACTAACTAAATGAACAAAAAGAAAAGGGTGTGTATTTTTTTTTAACAAATGGTTCGAAAAGTTGTGCGAACTTCATTTCTAATTGTTTTAATAATGGTTTATAAATATTATTTTATTATTTATTACTCTTCAATAAAACAGAATGTAAGTAGGGGGATATTACTACCTTATTCCTTATTATAAAGAGACACAGCGTGAGCATTAGCGAAGGGAGAGAACCTCTCTCACCGACACGGCGCACATTGGTTTTAAATTCATGAATATTGCAATAACTGGGGAAGACAGAGTGTAGTAAGTCATTCCACATTCGCGTAGTACGGCTAAGGAACGAATCTTTGTACTTGACAGTACGACTGAAGTTGGGCTTGAAGGATACTGATACGCATTCGTAGAAGAGTTGAACTGTTTTTTACACCTGCCTATTTCTTTAAACCATGAACTGTTAAAATAACGGTAAAAAAGGGTGAGAGAAGAAACTTTACGACGATGTTCAAGTGACGTTAAGGAATGATGATAATATCACTAATCAATTTAAATGCTCTACGCCCAATTCTGTAGAAGGGGCTTAAGTAAGTTGCAGGAGCATCAGCCCAGATATGGGAGTTATACTCAAGCCTTGGACGTATACATATAAATCTTAGAAATCCCAAACATCTTGCGGCATTTTTGGCGACATCGCGTATGTGCTCGTTGCACATACCGAGAATATCGATAAGTTCAGTCTCATTGATGCAAGTGCCATTGCCATCCATGGATAATGGGAAGGGAGGTACATATATGTCGCTTTAACGATACAAGACAGCATTGGGTTTTGGAAGCATTAAATTCCACACGGTTTTTTGTTTCCCATTGTAAAATGCGCTCAAGGTCGAAATTTAATGAGCTTATCATATTTTGTAGTTGCAGTTCCACATCCGAAGAAGCGGGATGTGAGTCTCAAAACGAATATGAGTCTCAAAAAAAATATGAACAAAAATAATAATAATTATCAAGAAAAGCCACAAACTTTCTTGAAGGTCTACTTTAAATTTGTTCTGATTTTTCTATTACAATTTACACTGCCGTACAGTTAAATAATTGTGAACAAACATTTCTGCCCTCTGGAAGAAAACCTAAAATAAAGTTAAGAGTTCACATTTTGCAGACGTGGCAACGGGCTACTATTTAAGGCCTTCAGTCACCTTTATTATTTCACAGGATGGGGTGTTTAAAAGTGCGTCTATATAGGATTAGTCCTGAGTTGTATCTGTCCACGCCAGCTCATCAACTCTCTCGTTTCCAGGCACATCTCTGTGACCTGGTACCCAGCTAATGTAATGTAATGAGCTAAAAGCCGTTAGTTCTTGGTGATAGCAATATACAAGCATCACTTTGATTACTGTGGCATAAATCTATTTTATTGCTGTTTATGGCTATAAATGAAAATGTTGATATCAGCTCGTGATAACGCCATCATTGAGACCTGTTTTTGTAGCGTTTGTCACTGCCAATACCTTGGCTTCGAAGACACTGCTTCTTCAGTATATATGGAAATTGTCGACTCACTAATGTGTGGGAGATTTTTACTTGCGACATATAGGAACTATATGGCAAGTTTTGCATTCGTGCAAAATTTCGAACTCGAGATTTTAATCAAACATGATATTACGATGGTAGAGAAGTCGAAAAAAGTGGGTCCCGCGATTCCGTCCGGTCTGTTTTGTCTGTCTGTCCACGCTCCTACAGCCTAAACCATTGGGTCGATTGAGTTCAAACTTCGAAGTTAAGGTTTTGAGCAGATTCGCGTTAGGCGTTTTTTTGATTTTTTTTTTAAGATCAAAACTAACAGTGGCCCCCATACAATTTTTTTGGTCAAAAAACGATAATTCGAATTTTCTCAAAAACAAACCGATAGATTTTTTTTAAATTTTCTCTAAAATTTTATTTTCTAACTTAGCTTCTTTTAATAAGAAAAACATATTTTTGTATTGCTCAGGAAAGGGACCGCTCATAGAACCGTTATTTTGTTTTTTAATTTTCTCAGCAACTTATGAACTGATTTCAATAATTTTTTTTTAACAATAGTTGATTATCAAAAGTGCAATTTTTTATTGTTTGGATTTTTAAAAAAATATTGAATTCTTTTTTTTTTTAAATTCTATATCTCAAAAACGGGTCAACATTTTTTTACGAAATTCAAATGTAGTGCGTATATTTACAATCACTAAATAACTGCATACCAAAAATATTTTTAGAACAAAATTGAAAAATTTTATATATAAAAAATTAATTTAAAAAAAAACCGCTCTAACGATTTTCAAAAAAAAAATTTGAAAAATCAAGGATTTTTTGATTTATAAAATGGCATTTAAATTTTTAAAGACAAACTTATTTTTCAGGTAAAATTTTGAATCTTAAAATTTTTTTTTAATTATTTTAATTATTTTATTTTATTTTTAATTATTTTAATTTTTTATTTTTTTTAATAATTTTAAATATTTTTAACTAGTTGAATACACAAACAATTATTGTTTTCGTTAGGTATGCTTACAAGTATTTTTCATTTTCGGGATGAGTTGTCCTAGGTTGAGTTGTGTCTTATGATGAATCACAAGTTTTTTGACAAATAAAATGGCATTTATATCTTTGAAGACGAACTTATTTTACAGGTATATTTTTAAATCTTTTATAGGTACACTTTTAAACAGACTCTTTACATACAGGAGCAAGTTCGTGCGACCCAGTCGTGCATTTTATTTACCCATTCTATCCTATCAGGGAAGATAGCACTAAAGGGTTTATTGAAATTCAGACATGGAGTTATGTAGTCTTTGCTCACATTTTTCCCTATGTAAAATCTGCGCGTGCCCGATGTGGCTGGTTTTCCCGCAGCTGTTCTGGCTGAAGGCGTTGTTTGCAGCAGTTCCCTTTATAAAAAGATTCATTGGTAGAAAATTGAGAATTTCTTCATGAATAGGTATTTTTCTTTGTTCTGAAAATACTTGAGTTGAAAACCGCATTTTGTATCAGTTTTTCGTTGCATTTTAAGGTTTTAGAGCTATTTAAAAAAAGTTGTTTATTGAAGTTTTCTAGCAAAAATATTTTGCACGAAATAAAATATCTATTTTTAATCCCAAAATCGAGCCGAAAATAATTTTTTATTAATTTTAGCAGAATTTGTTCAATGTTTTTATTTCTTAAAAAACTACCGATTGGATTTTTCTAAGAACATTATGCTACGTTAACAACAAAATTTCTGTTCAAAGCAATGACAATGATAAATAATATTATTTAAATTTATATCAAATCCGAAGAATCTTAATCATCTTAGGGTGAGGTTGAAAAAAATATACAAATGAGCTATCATGGAATCAGCATTTTCAGTTTGAAATAAAATTAAAAAACATCCTAGTTCCCTTGATCTTCGTATTAGAATTAGAATTAGAATTAGAATTAGAAAAATTTTTATTCATTCATTTTTTCATTTCCAACTTAAAACTAGTACAATAGCAAGTGTAAAAATGGAATAAATAATAGATATCATTCTTTAACTTGAAAGTTAGTATTGAATGATACATTGTGATTTAATTTTACAATAATTAGAAACTGTTGTGGGGTGACAATCAGGAATACAAATAATAAAACAATGGTTCATTGAGTTAAGTAAATCAATAAATATTTTAAAGATAGTATAACTGATATATAAAAAGAGAAGGTATACACATACATACATTCATAGGTACTAAATAATGCATCATAAAAATTCAGAAAAAAAATAACAACATAATGGTACATTTTTTATGATTATAAAACTATGATACAAAATTCAATAATAGTTATCAATAGAATTTAAATCAATTGTAAAAAGCCAGTCTTTTACTTTTTTTAAGAAAGAGTTTAAGTGTGGGGACTCAGGTCGAGTCAACCCACCTGATTTATTTAATATCTAATCATGTACACCCTATACCTCCTATTATCAACCATGTATTCATTCTGTTCATTTATGTATACTAAATGTCATTCAAACTTAAAATGAATTGTTAGATTATAAGAAGAATAGCTCATAATAAAAGTAGATGTTAAGAAGAACGGTCTAGGCTTTGTGCATACGCATCTACAATCTGGTGACCCCGTTAGAAACAAGTACCGCGTGGAAATTTTCCATACCTTTAAAATAAAAAAACAGTTTTATTCGTTTTAATTTAACGTTATTTATCACATTCATTCGAAGTCGTAACAAATTAACGAAGTAAAACCAACTATGAAGGAAGGAAATAGTCCACTTCACGCTGAAGGTAACAATAGTACAAATTACGAAGGGGGCGATAGCAATGGGAGCCATACAGATGGAACAACCGGTGGCACTAGCAGTTCAGGTCAAATTTTCGGCAACGAGAACGAAGTATTGCGGGTTTCGATGAAGGTTTCCCCTTTCTGGACTGAAATGCCCGAAATCTGGTTTGCCAGCATGGAGGCACAATTCGCAACGTGTCGAATAACCTCAGATTTTTCTCGATTTAATGCCGTTGTTGGTTCGATGGACGGAAAAGTCCTCGCACAAGTGAGAGACGCTGTGTTACAACCACCTGCATCTGGAAAATATGAAAACCTAAAAAAAGCTCTAATCGATTGTTTTTCGGACTCCGAGCACAAAAAGATGAGGAAACTTTTATCGGATGTTGACTTAGGTGATAAAAAGCCATCCCAACTCTTCAACGAGCTTAAGGGTCTAGCTGGAAATTCGGTCGGAGAAGAATTCCTAAAAAGCATATGGCTTCAACGTCTACCCACAGAAGTACAAGCCATTTTAGCTGCCTTTAAAAGTGAAGACGTCAAAAAACTCGTACAAGTAGCTGACACGATTCTTGAAACCACATCAAATGGAAGCCACATATCCAGAATTGACCATCGTGATGCCACTTCTCTTCATGAAGAAAATCTCATACATAAAATCGAAGCACTCAGCCGCCGAATCGACAAGTTTGAAAACTCGTATCACCACCATCGCAACAAAACACCATCTCGCTCACGCCATCGAAGCTCAACACCATCACACCACCGAGACCCAACACAATCAAACGGTAAACGTTACGACATATGTTGGTACCATTACAGGTACAAAGACAATGCAATACATTGCAAGCAACCGTGCAGTTATAAAAATTCAACCAGTTCAAAAAACGATTAGAGTTGTCACCATCCTCGGTGACAACAGTTGTCAAACATATTCAACGTTTGTATGTTTCGGATAAGACAACACACAAGAAATATTTAATTGACACCGGTGCTGACGTCTCTGTCTTGCCCCCCAAAAAACATCAGAAGTCTCTTCATTGCAACACCACACTCTTTGCTGCTAACGGAACAAAAATAAAAACCTTCGGAAGCCAACGCTGTCAAGTTAATCTTGGACTACGCAGGGTATTCATCTGGACATTCTACATCGCAGACGTGGCACAACCCATTATAGGATCCGATTTCTTACAACATTATGGCCTTCTTGTTGATGTCAAGAATAATCGTCTCATTGATGAAACCACCAAGTTGTCTACGACTGGGAAGTCATCCTCAGGTAAATGCGAAATTAAAACTTTTGATACTAAACACCCGTTTGCAGATTTGCTCACAAAATTCAAAGATCTCGCTTCGCTCAACACCGCTGGAATTCAAAGGAAATCTCTCACGGAACACTGCATTGTCACTTCAGGACCAGCCGTTTTTGCTAAACCTAGACGATTATCACCAGAAAAGCTTGCAGCCGCCAAAGCAGAATTCGCATATCTTATGGAAAAGGGCATATGTAGGCCATCAAAAAGTCATTGGGCGAGTCCACTCCACATGGTTAAAAAGTCAAATGGTGACTGGCGACCATGCGGTGACTTCCGCGCTCTCAATGCGAACACGTTGCCTGACCGATATCCGCTTCCATACGTCATGGACTTTGTTAACATTTTAAACGGAAAGAAGATTTTTTCAACGATCGATCTGCAGCGTGCGTTCCATCAGATTCCGGCCGAACGGAAGACATACCAAAGACCGCCATCACGACACCGTTTGGTCTCATAGAATACATGTTTATGCCTTATGGCATGAGAAATTCAGCACAAACCATGCAACGCTACATACACGAAGCTCTAAACGGTTTGAACTATGTATTCCCGTACATTGACGACATACTGGTTGCGTCAGAAGATGAGATTGAGCATTCAAAACATCTTGAAGAAGTTTTTGTTCGACTTCGTGAGTATAACCTTAAAATAAATCCTTTAAAATGCCATTTTGGAAAATCGAATGTAAAATTTTTGGGATACTCCGTTGATCAACATGGCATCAAACCCTTGCCAGAGAAGGTTCAAAACATTGTAGAGTTTAAAAAACCTACTGTCGCCAAAGATTTAAAAAAATTTCTGGCCATGATCAATTTTTACAGGAAATTTATTCCCAATGCCATTGTTAGTCAAATTCCTCTTTTTAACCTCGTTCAAGGTAATAAGAAGAATGATAACACACCAATCAAGTGGACACCAGAGAGTGACATCGCCTTTGAAAAGTGCAAGTCCGAGTTGGCCAACGCTACTATACTTACATATCCCATTCCAAACGCAACGCTTTACCTGTTCACTGACGCATCGGATACTGCAATTGGGGCTGTGGTAAACCAAGTAACGAACAACACTTCCCAACCACTAGGATTTTTTTTCGAAAAAACTCACTGAATCCCAGAAGACACGGAGCACATACGACCGTGAACTCTTGGCCATGTACGAGGGCGTGAATCATTTTCGACACCTATTGGAAGGAAGATCATTCTCCATCTACACCGACCACAAGCCGCTAATTTATGCGTTCCAGCAAAACATGAATAAGGCATCACCAAGACGTATTCGGCAACTCGACTTCATCAGCCAGTTCACAACATCAATTTTGCACGTTCCTGGAAATCAAAACGAAGTAGCGGATTTCTTATCGAGGATAAACGCAGTTTACCTTTCTCATCCAATCGATTTAGATGTGATTGCGAAACAACAGATTGACGATGCCGAACTGAAGTCTTTACTTAAAGAAGGTAGGTTAGGTTAGGTTGAGGGGCTGACAGTTGATGTCTTTACCGTCACACTTAGATCAATACAGATCCATTGTGATACCCATGAATATTGCTACTCAAGCTAATAAGAAAAACCTATGTGTTCAGTGAGTCAAGCCATTTAGAGGCTTTGACGAAGTTCAGAATGTTAGTACCTGGCGTACTAGAGAGTTCTTTTAAATCCTCGAAGAAATAGCTGCCAAGCAGTTTCTTCCTTTGATGGGAGAGTGCGGGACAGTGACACAGAAAGTGCGAAGTATCTTCATGCACCTCCTCGTCACCGCATCCTCTGCATAGATCATCTGAACTGATTCTCATCTTTTTCATATGATAACCTAACAGATTATGTCCGGTGATTATGCTTACAAGAGATCGAAGTGATCCCTTTTGTAGCTGCATAATTCTTTCCGTTCTTTGTTTGTTAAAACAGGGCCAGATCTTTCTTGTAGTGCCGCAGGTGTCAAGAAGGTTCCATCTTTCATCGGCCTTAATTGTTATTCTTTTTGAGATTTCCTGTTTTAAATAACAGGTAGGGATGCTAACTAGCTGAGCTTGGCTTACGTCAAGCATTGACCCTAATCTTGCTAATTCATCGGCTTTCTCGTTGCCTACTATATCGCTGTGGCCTGGGACCCAGCAGAGTCTAATGTTGTGCTGTGCGCCAAGAACCTTAAGCTCTTCGCGGCAGCATGAAACAAGCTTTGATTTCACCTCAGTTGCAGTAATCGCTTTTATTGCCGCTTGGCTATCAATGTAAAAGGTGATATCAGCTCGTGGTATCGCCATCATTGATACCTTTTTAGCAGCCGTTGTCACTGCCAGGACCTCCGCTTGGAAGACGCTGCTGTGGTTTGGAAGCCTAAGCGAGGCGGTCAACTTGAGAGATTCAGAATAGAAGCCTGCCCCTACACCAGTGTCCATTTTAGAGCCATCAGTATAGATAGCTATTGACGACTCACTGGAGTATGGTATATTATCTATCCATTCCTCTCTGCTTGGGATGGCAGTTTGGAATGGTTTATGAAAATCAAGTACGGGTATTTTATAGTCTGCTGTATTACTATGACCCATAATTTTATGAAGGATCTGGGCGTGTCCTATGGAACTGTTTATCCAGACTTTAGTTTGACTAAGTCTCAGGGCACTTTTGGCCGCAGATTCTTGAACAAAGAGGTCTAGGGGAATCAAATTGAGTATAACTTCCAGTCCCGCAGTTGGAGTGGATCTCATTGCTCCCGTAATGCCAATACTTGAAGAAGGTAACTCAACTTCATTACGTTTTAAGCTTCTGTCATTTCCAGGAACAACAAAATAAAAACTTTTTTGTGACACATCGACTCCAAAGATCCGACCGTTTGTCCCCGAAAGCAGCAGAAACACAGTTCTCAGAAACCTGCACAGTCTTTCTCACCCTGGCGTTAGAGCTACTCTTAAACTCGTTCAAGAGCGATTCGTTTGGCCCAAAATGAGAGCAGATTGCACAAAATTCGTAAAAAACTGCATACAATGCCAGAAATCAAAAATCAGTCGACACAACAAAGCACCAATCGTCCCATTCAGTTTGACATCCCAGCGTTTTACCCATATCAACATGGACATAGTTGGCCCTTTGCCTACATCACACGGTTATAGGTATCTATTAACAATCATAGATCGATACACCCGATGGCCAGAAGCGTACCCTATGGAAGACATCAGGGCAGAGACAGTAGCCCAAAACCTACTCCATGGTTGGATATCGCGATATGGAATTCCATTACAAATAACCACTGATTTTTGACGACAATTCGAGTCAACACTGTTTTGCGAGCTGAACAAAACTTTAGGAATAAAACACTGCAGAACAACATCTTATCATCCGCAATCCAACGGGATCATTGAACGCTGGCACCGCTCCCTTAAGGCTGCCATAATGTGCCATGGAACTACCGACTGGTTCCAAGTTTTACCTCTCGTCTTGCTTGGTTTGAGGACGTCCTTCAAAAAAGACATGGATGCCACCCCAGCAGAACTTCTCTATGGTGAAACAATTCGGTTACCAGGCGAATATGTTTCTGAACCGACAATTAACTTCTCAACTTCAGAAGACTTTGTAAAGGAATTGCGAAAAATCATGTCCACCTTACACGACCAACAAAAACCAACCACCATGCAAGACCCAAATTTTTCGTACAGAAGTCCTTAGAAAAATGTACTCATGTTTTTATAAGAACTGACAGTGTTAGATCTTCACTCCAACCACCATACGAAGGACCTTATGTTATTCTTAAAAAATTTCCTAAATATTTTTCTATTAAAGTAAAAAACAAAATAAAAAACATTTCTATCGACAGGTTAAAAGCAGCTTTTATCAATACCGAGGAAACGGATGAGCCAAAAACTAATAACGAACAAACGAATACGAGGAATCCACCACCCAAGACATCGAAACCTAATCAGACACCTGCTACACCGGTTGAAACAACAACTCGATCAGGCCGAAAAGTCATTATTCCATCCAAATATCACTAGTTTATGGAAACTCTACCAGCGGGGGAGTACTGTGGGGACTCAGGTCGAGTCAACCCACCAGATTTATTTAATATCTAATCTAATCTAAAAAGTTAGAGAAATGAGTCTTGTGGGCAGTGGGTTCATTGACAAGGTGCATGTTGTTTATTCCTAGATTATATAACTGCGAGTTTCTACTAGGAATATTACCGCTTTGCTTGAAAAATTCTTTAAGTACTTTAATAATATACAGATGTCTCATAGGTAGAATTCGCAATTCCTTGTATAAAGGCCAACTTTCAGTATAACGATTTTTGTTGCAAATAATTCTAATAAGATGTTTTTGGGCAATCAATAACGGTCTAAAAGTATTTGCATAGGAACCACCTCAGCTAGATAACCCATATTGTAGTTTAGAGTGCGCAAGACCATAATATATTGAAGTTAGAACCTTTTTAGAGCAGAATGGTTTTAAAAGATACATTTTTCGCGTTATGAGCATCAAATGATTCTTGATGTTGTAACTATGATCTTTCCAATTAAGGTTAGAATCAATTGTTACACCTAAATATTTAAAATTATTCACAGAATCAATTTTGAAACAAGAATCGGAACAAGAATATTTATGTTGGAAATTAGGTTTACCACAATTGTGAATTGGAAAGCTAAATTGCCTACAACTCGAAGCATGAAAAAATATATTGTAATTACAGACTCGATGGCCAGATGTTTTAAAAGTCATGAATTTAGTTTGTTCACTAATTATTAACTTATGGTTAGAAAACCAAGTTCCTAGAACTTCGAGATCTTCTTCAATTAGTAAAACACAATTAAAATCCGAATTAGATTGGTAGGTAAATGATATATCATCAGCAAATGCCGTCGAAAGGCCATTTAATCGAAGCTTAAAAATTGAGTTAATATATATTAGGAAAAATAAAGGGCCCAGTACAGATCCCTGTGATACTCCATTTTTTAAAAAACGAGCTTCACTTTGTGTACCGTTGATAATAACTTTTTAAACTCTTCTCTTCAAGTATGATTTTAACCACTGAAAAATTACTCCCCTAAATCCTGCATTATACAACTTACCTAAAAGTAAATCGTGGTCAACCATATCAAATGCTTTTGTCATATCAATGAAGAGAGCCATTGTAGATTTATTATTATTCAAACTGCCATAAAGCTGACTGCATATAGCCTAAGAATTGCATCTTCGGTTGATTTTCCTGAACGAAAACCAAATTGATTTTCACTAAAAAACCTATTTTTATTTAGGAAAGAAGTAATTCTATTAATCATAAGTTTTTCAAAAATTTTTCCATATTTTTCTTATCACCCTTTTTAAAGAGGGGAATAACTTCAGCGCATTTAAATTGTTCAGGAAAACAGCCCTGTTCAACACTAAGTTAAATATGTAACCCAAAACATCTGAAACATAGAATGCAATTTTTTTAAGTACGTTACTAGATATTCCATCTGCAGTGCAAGCATTTTTATTTTTTAAAGAGAAAATTGTTTTGTAGGTTTTAAAAGAGGTTATCGAATTAAATGTAAAGCTGTTTGATTGTATAAATTCAGCATCTAGACAATGTTGATTATAACAATCACAATCATCACCGGTATTACTAGATGGCTTCATTCAGTAAAATATTCATTAAATTTATTTGATATACAGTTAACATCAGTTATAGAGGAACATTATTAACTACAATAGTTTCTATTACGTTGGCTTTTTTGTTTTACCTAAAATGCTGTCATCAGCCTTCCATTCTTCTTTTATATTGCCTTTTGATTTTTCAAATAAGTTACAATAATACTTTTCGCGAGTCAATTGAACATTTGTACTAACAGCTTTACAAAGTGTGAGGTAATACTTTCATAGCTTTACATTATTTGGATGTTTTTTTAGCTTAATACTAATTGTGTTCTTTTTTTTAATCTGCTTAAGGAGACTCTTATTCATCCAAGGCTTTAGAAATTTTTTTTTATTAGAATTTTCAAAGTGCTTTGTATCAAAGTGCTTTGTACTTTTTAACATGTATCTATGTAGATACTCTAAATTTGAAAAATTTGTCCAAGTTCCAGATCTGAACTTACTCACCAAACTCATGGTTCAGTAATTTAAAATTACGAATTTAATTTTAGAATTGAGATGATGTTGGTGATGATGATGATTTGAGAAAACACAGAAAAAGTCCAATTCTATTTTCAGAAACAAATCCAAACCTATAAAAATAATTTATGCATGGTTGTCCACAGTCTTTCTAGAAATGTATCAAATTTATGAAAAAAACATAAGTTTTCAAGTAGTAACGTTAGAAATACATCTCATCTGTCTCAATCCGTAAAATGTTCACCTCCACTCTAAAAGTATGAAAAATGTTAATGACGTCGTTTAAATGAAGATCTTTAAAACAATTTACCGGAAGTTTTTCGAAGTAAAGCCATTTTCTATTTAATTTTTCTGTACTGTAATTGGTAAGCAAGTAGTATAAAGATTTAAGTTGATGTCTCCATCCAAAAAGTTAGAACAAAATATTTTGAATTAAACCAATTAAAATAAAATACGGAATAATTCATATTTTGACAATCACATCCAATTTGATGCTTTTATTCACCATAGCAACAATGAATTGTGACAATTCTAATTTAAATTTGTTTAGTTTAATTTAATTTAATTTAATTTCATTTAATTTAATTTCATTTAATTTAATTTAATTTAATTTAATTTAATTTAATTTAATTTAATTTAATTTAAAAACATTGATTTTCATAAAACTTTTATCAGCAACAATATTTGGACTTTGAAGTCAATCTTACACTCCGCTTCATTTAAATGCGCACAAACATTTTTTTTTTTCAAATATTGAGGGTTTTTGGGTCATCTATTGATCCTATCAACTCCTTTAATATGTTAAAAAAAAAAGTTCAAAAAATTATCCAAACTACAAGCGTGTGCATCAGATTCTTCTGATTCTGTTGCAAAAATAAAACAAAAGAAAACGCATGTCGCTGAAAATTTTTTAGAGTTATTGAAAATTCGAGGAATTTTACACAAATTAAACTAAAGATAAAACCGCTACTGGACGAACAAAGGCAGTTATGCGATTAGAGTTTTTCAAAACTGAAATATAGGTACTTTAAAAAGTATGGTATCATTTTATTTCTATGGCCCTGATGTGTCCAACTATTATTTTCACTATTTCAGTAAATAAAAAGGTTTTTAAAGCTTTATCTTAGCACTAGAGGATATGTTGTAGTTTTAAGAGTTGCCAGCTACTATGGAACAGTTGACATTGAGGTCGTTACATCAAAAATTTCTGCAGCTGTGAAAGGGAATCTTGGAAAGATTTTTTAATAAATACTCTAGTATTTTTTTACCCCTAACCTTGGCTTACCAATATGATAACGCACTTATTCACTCAGCGCTTAATTAAAGCTTGGACAAAGAACCAAAATGTGCATTTCATTGTGGATGGATGAAGTATTTTCATAAATTCGTTTTAAAATTAGTATAGCTAGTGTCTATAAGTTTTCATTTCATGTGAAAATATCTTGCAGTGTATCTGCTCTTTCTCTTTTACTTTCATTTTATTATATTTTTAACTTCCCATAGGAAGTTATTGTAATCGGTCCGATTTGTCGAATTGAAAATTCGTTCGTCCGTACATTCGCGAAGTTTTTTTCGTCGTGCATAGCTCAAGAACCAGTAGAGATATCGACTCTAATTTCGATATTTCGTTATACAGATAATAATGCAGAAAGATGCAGAAAGGACTCTCAAAAAAATTTTGTGGATGGTTTTTTACCATAGCAATTTAAAAAAAGGTGAAAATTTTGGTTAGCCCTAAATATTTCACGAACCAATAATGCTAGAGATTTGAATTAAATTGTACATTATTATATTGTATGGTATGTTATGGTTTGATACCAAACAAATATATTTTTAAAAAAAAAAACAAATAAACGGTTTTTTATAAACCAAAAAAACGGAAAAAATATTTGCCACCTCGAAAATTGTACGAACAAAAAAATGATTTTATATACAAAATAATTTTGTGCAACGAAGAATAACGTTTCTGACATCTGGTAAAATTTTAAGAAAAATTGAACTGACAGCTATTTTTATAAGAAATAAAAATCATTACTCAAAGTTGGTAAAAATTGATTTTCGTCTCAAATATCTTTTCAAAAATTTGATAATATGGCTTACAACTAATTTTATCTTATAAGAAATATTGTTTTCAACATTCGGTTAAATTTTGGAAAAAAATTGAATTGACAGTTTTCTAATAAAAAATAAAAACATAACTAAAAGTTGGTAAAAATTGATTTTCGACTCAAATGTTTATTTGAAAATTTGAGATTATGTCTTCAATCTAATTTTATCTTATAATTTAAAAAAAATAAAAACTTAAAAAACAATGGTAAAACTTGATAAAAATTTACTTTTTACTCAAATATCTTTTCAAAAATTAAAAATATTATCTTCGAACTAATTTCATCTCACAGAAAATATTGTTTTCGACATCGAGTCATTTTTTTATAAAAATCCAACAGTTAGTTTTTTCATAAAAAATTAAAATCTACAAAAAATAGTACGCAATTTGGTAAAAATTGGTTTTCGACTAAAAATCTCGTGAACAAAAATATTTTATTTATATTGTAGGTATTTTTTTTAGAACAATTCAACTGAAAACTTTTTTACCAAAACACGAAAACCTACAAACCTTTTAAGCAAGACAAATCGGCAGATTTGTGTGGTTCGCATCCCAGCCTCTTTTTTTATAAAGTTTATTTATTGTGATTATATAGACGAGTTAAAAAATAAACGTATTTCAAAAGAAGTTAAATCATAACCAATTATAGGACCTTTTCTATTTCATAAAAAGCAAATAAATGCGATATAAATTCAATGACAAGGTGACTTTAACTTAAATGCGTTTATCGTTGATTTGTCGACCCTGAAAATGTTGACATTTATCGACACTTCAAGGTCCCTAGAATCTAAATCAAAGATTTATAGAAAACGTGCGTTTGCACGTCCGTACGTCTGCGACAGATTTCTCTACTAAATATAAATATACTCGGATGTACCTAAATCACTTCATAAATCTTTATTAAGGAAACGTATTGGCTGTTTTTTGTTTGTAAAACATTCACTTCCTAAAGACGGTAACCGTGCTTTAACTAAACAACAATGAAGGTAACAGCATGAACATTTGCATTAGTACCCAGGAAGTTCTGGTTCAGATCTATAGAAATCATAAGTGACGAAGAAATCAAAACCCTATTGTTTTTATATTTATAAATATTTTCCTTTCTTTAACGGAGGATTTGATAATCTAACGAATGCGCATGGTCTTAGTTATCTGATGCTGACAATTAGTTGACTTGTTCCGGTAGCTATTGGACAATTTTGTTTATACACATTTACGCATCATTTCCTTAGTTTTTATTTTGTAGGTGGTATGGAAATATGAAATACTTGTCAATCTTTTTAACATTTATATCGCGAAACTTATGTTTATTCATTTGTTTTTATATTATAACTACCAACCGAAGTCGGGTTTCATAATTATTTTTTCGTATTTCTTTTCTCTCTTCCAAAGCTAATCAACATCGAAATAAATAATGAATGAAAAAAGAAACACTTTCCTCCTCATTATAAAATAAAAAAAATATTATTTCGCAAGTCATGTCGATGCCACTGTTTACAGTTATACTCCAAGCCAAACTCTAAGCCATGTTTCGCGCCTAACGCCAACATTTCAAATCCATGGTATAAAACATAATGAACAAAAGATTCAGATACATTTGATATTAACCTCTACATAGTGAACCATCATAATCGAAGGCAACAAAACAAAACGAACACAAATCAAGAAAAATAATGGGTCTCAGTCGGGTAAGCCAAAATTTATCTTTTATTAAGTTTTATTTCGTTATACATTTTTTTGTTTGCTTTTTATTTCAGATTTTATCGTTTTTATTTTGTATTGTGATCTCGAAAGCGATAGGTGGTTTTGTCGAAGACAACCAAAATATCTTCTACGAACAGTATCAGTCTGCTCCGATTTCTTATCAATCTTTCGTCAACTTTGACAAGTTTTCTTCTTCCGATCGGAATTCTTTTGATGTACATCATTCTTCAAAAGCAGAACCCGACAGCCATCAGTCGAAAAGTCTATTCAAAGCAGCTGATTATGCTGAGAAGGCAGCTTACAATGAAGAAGTCGAAAATGCTCATCGAGCTGCTTTGGCCAATCGACACAACGATACAGACGCTGCCTATGTAGAAGCTTATACCGAAGCTTTGCAAGCTCAGCGAAAAGCTGATGGACCGTCAACCGATGGAGCCAAAAGTGGCTACGCTCCGTCGTATCTGCAGCATCAACGCCAATTCGATCACTTTAATCCGGAATACTCTAACTCAAGGCTTCTGTCTCACCCTGTGGCCAAATCAAAGAGCGATTATAACGTCTATCAAAACCGTTACGAAGACGTCGTAGGCAATAAAGACTACAATGTGAATTATAATGATGGTGATAATTATGAATTTAGAAAGAGTGTGGAATATGTTGTACCATCAGGTTACGAATTCAATGCTAATAACGTTGTGCATCAGCAACCAGAAGTTGTTTCAGACAAAAAATTTGAAATTCAATTTGCGCCAGCTTTAGATGCTTTTGATTCATCGCTAAGTCATCAATAAATTACAATTGTTGTGTGTAATTGTTCTGCTTTGATGAACTGATGGAATTTTTGTTTTTTGTATATTGTGCGTCACTTATAAAGCTATGATATTTTGTTCAACATTTATTTCAGAGTTAAATACACTTTACCTATGTACCTACAAGTATTTTTTACTAAAATTAAAATTTTACAAGACTAATAAAATTGTTAGCAAATAATACTTTAGTTTTATTAACTTCCTATAGGAAGTTATTGCATTTGGTCTAGTTTGTCAAAATACAAGTTTTACATACCTACCATCTCAACTTTTCAAGGTCCCTAGAATCAGAAAAAAATTTTTTTAGACGGATGTGCGTGCGTTTGTACGTAAGTTTTATTTTTCAAGAACCAGATAATAAAATCAACATTTGCGGAAAGACCTTATAAACAAATGTCTTTCAAACTAATAACGCTGCCGATTTCAATTAAATTCAATATTATGCATTGAGATGTTACACCAAATTGGTGTTAATTCAAAAAAAATGCAGCAAACGGTTTTAAAATACCTCCAACATAATTTTACACATCAATGAATATTGTTTTTGACACTTGGTAAAATTTTTAGAAAAAAGGATGTCACAATTTTTTTCTTACAAAATATATGTATAAAAATATATGTACATACATATATAATAAATTGACATTCAAATCGAATATCTTGGCAACAACTTAATTTATATCGTATTTCAATCTAATTTTATCTTATGAAAAACGTTGTTCTTAATATTTGGTAAAATTGTTAGAATACTCCCACGGACAATTTCTTTATTTAAAAACAAAATCTATAAAATTCAAAATTGTAAACATTGGTTTTTGAGTAAAATATTTGAAGGGAAAAACAGATATTGAAAAAAAAATTGATTTTATTAAATTCGAAATATTGTTCTTAACTTTTAGTTAATTTTTCTGAAAAATCCAATCTATATATATAAAAGAAAGTCGTGTTAGTTACACTATTTATAACTCAAGAACGGCTGTACCGATATGGCTGAAAATTGGTGGGTAGGTAGCCTAGAGCCAGGAGACGGACATAGGATACTTTTTATCCTGTTCGACATCGTTCCCGTGTGACTTGCCATAAAACGTCAGTCACTATAAAACGTGGTATAACAAAAAAGAATCAGACTTGGAATAACAAAACGCAAATGACAGCTATGTACATACATATGTTATGGACGAACATCTCAATTTATGATCGCAATATTATTGTATTGCAAATTATTTGTCTAAAGTCAAAATTATCTGTTAGCTTCAAACGATTCTAACAGATGGCAACATCTGTGGACTGGATTGAGTTAGTATTCAATAGATGGCGCTATGTCAAATTTCCAAACGTTTCATATAAGCTACAATTTAATAGCATAACCACCACATGTTGCTGAGGCATAAGTATATGTTAAATTTATTTTGTAGTAAATGAAATACAGTGAATTTTACTTTTTCAATTGTTGGTGTTAGCAATTTTCGAACAATTACCAGCTATTGGGAACGGTAAAATAGAACTGCAAAATTGCCAGACAATTTCTGCACTGTTCTTCAGAAAAAAAAAACTAATTGATTCAAAGTATATTTCCGGATATACAGAGTAATTACTTAAATCATAACTGGCTCAGTCATCGGGCTATTTTGGCAGCCAAAAATATTGATGTTGACGAAATTAACTTACAGGTATAACAATTGTTACCAGGCGATCTGATGTCTTTTAAATCAATCGATACTGTTGTTAATGGATATACAGAGTAGACATACCTGGAATGCCACCATATAATCTTCGATTAAAGATTGGTTCACCTATTATTGTCCCGCGTGATTTGAATCCACCTTAATTAAGCTACGGTACACGTTTACTCATAAAAAAGATCAACGGAAATATTGTTGAAGCAACCATTTTAACTGGGAAGTTTAAAGAAAAAGTGGTCCTGTTGCAACGTAGTCCAATGATACAGTCAGATTCTACCATATCTTCAAAAGGTTACAGTTTCAAATTCATTTAGATTTTGACATGTCTCCAGGATCAACAATGTACATTTGAGGTTTAGATTTGGAAAATCCATGTTTTTCTTATATGCAGCTATATGCTGCATGTTCACGTGTAGGAAAACCGTCGTACCTATTTGGGTTACGAAATACAGGTTAACCAAAAATATTGTGCTACATTAAATTGAAATTAAAAATATTTATAATCCAAAGTAATAAATATTATTGGAAGATTTTAAACTATCCGCCCTACCTACTTAATTTATAAGCTTAACTGTCACATGAACTAAAAACTTTGTAATATACTCAATACTCATTTGTTACAAACTTGAATACAAATAATAATACATTTATTATACAATACAATTCTTTTGTTTTGAATTTTGCTTTACATCAACTGTACGGAAATTTTTATCAATTGTGTTCAAAGTCCTTCCCCTTCAAATCCCAAACCATTACATTTTTATACCAGCTTTAAAGTTTCCATCTTCGTTTGTAAATAATAATTTTACTGTAATACATAAAGGGTAACGATATTTGAAAATCATCATTTTTTACAAATGGCATAAATGTAAAAAAGCATGGTGGTGCCCATGTCTGATGTTCTCCTATTGTTCCCCTTTTAACAGTTTACAACAATATAACAAAAACCGTTCCACAGCAACGTGTGGCCGGGTTAGCTAGTTAAAAATAAAAAAACGGCAAATTAGAAAAACAATCAAAAATAATACAAAGACTAAAGCTGCCCATAGAAACCACACTTGTGTGCACATCGGTGTACTGACACCCGGTTTGGCATTCCGCCACACACGAGACACGACACACGAAATCGTATACACATTAGTTGCTAAAGAGAACCCAAAGAGGAAAGATCAGAATGAGTGACGTTGAAGCTTGAAGCTTTTATTGAAACAACCTGCCACGAACCGCACTCAACAACGCTTTAGACACACTGAATAGTAAATGTCAAAAATACTCTATATGAGAGTGTTATTGGCAAATGTGCGTGCTAGAGTGACCGCAAGCAGTGTTACATCTGAAAATTTTCATAAAGTGTCAAAAAAGGTGTCCGAGAGGAAAAAAGGTGTCCCATAGAAATGTCAATTAAAACGCAGGTTAAATTAAAGTTTTTATTATAACAATTAAGAACAAAAAATATTGCATAAATTCAGGTGACATAAGCGATTAACAGATAGAAAAATTGTTTAGAAAACTGTTTTAAAAAGTCTTCGTGTGTGATATCACTTTATTTCTTTGATATTTGTTCGTTTTACTTCTGTATATAAGAACATTATTAGGAACCCATTTTCTACCTCTAACCTTTGCATCTTAAAACATTTAAAGCTGAAAGCATTGAATGGCATGTTTCAATGCTTGAAATATATTCTCTCAGCACATGTAGGTACTCCTGTGCGGCAAAGTCAAAATTTGTCTTACAAGTTCGGATACATAAATTCATTTAAGTGGTTTTTTAGTTTTCCAATTTTGAACCAAAATTCTTATATATATTTTTAATTTTAAAAATATTCTCAAAATCAGCATCATTAGCTTTTAACTCTAAAGCTTTATACTATTCTATTAATTTTTTCGGGATTAGAAATTAAGTTTTCAAATTCTAAAACCAAATCGAAATTATTTAATTCATTTCCCAATTTTATAACAGATAACTTTTTATCATTAATATTAATCCTAGCTGAGATTTGATCACATATTACTTGATAATAGAATAGAATATAATAGAATAGAATAATTTATTTTTTTCCCTCAAATAAAAAGTTTACAATTAATGTTTACAAACATTAATTAAACATTAAATATTAAACATAAGTTGATAATATTTCAAAATGTTAGCTTTACTTAAAATAACTTCTTGTTCTTTAATTCATCCATTTTTAATGCTCATTTCAGCGTCATGTCCGATATAAATACTAAGTATATTTTTTAATTTTGTTTCAGTCTAATAGTCTATTTTATGTAATTAAACATTTAAAAAAAAAGTATTTCTTAACAAAGTTTTGATATACCAGGGACAAAACATCCTTTACAGAAGAAACTAAGTATATAATTTGTGATTCTTCACTTTGAAAATGTTTGCTAACCCTATTCATGATGCGTAATATATACGATACAAATTTGAGGTAACCAAGTTTCGAAAATCGATTTCTTGTGGTCACTCTAATGCTCGCGCATCCCAATATACATTATACTGATCGAGACACCAATACAGAAAAATCAAAAACGTTTGATTTTACTCGCTCCGTACCTGACCGACACAAGTGTGGTGTCTATGGGCCGCTTAAGAATCTCGAGAACAAAGAAAGATGTTGATTTTTAATTTGTTTTATCTTACAAAATTTTAAGAGTTATTAAATTTGCTAAACTTGAAGTGGGTCGCATCAAATCCTCTTTTTTTTTAAATAACGTTTAACCCATACTATGAGACAATTGTAAGTATGTATATGTTTAAAGATGTAAATAAACTTTGTAAAGTGAAATAAAATGCACATAAATTTAAAATTTTTACATCAATCTGAAGAATATAATTATTTTTAAATGAAAAATTAAGCTAAATAGAGCATTTTATGAAGAAAGTATGAAAAATGTGTGTGCAGTTTTTCAAACAGTTAATATTTATTAAAGTTTTTTCACGGGTACTGCCTCTTGCGAGGAATTGACAAATTCTCCAAGATTAATTCTTGTCATGAAAAATGCTTTCTCAAATTAGCCGTTCGGACTCGGATTAAAACTGTATGTCCCCTCCATCCCTGACAACAGTACTCGCATACAGGAATGTTCGAGAGTTGTAAGTCACTAGGCCCTAGTTCTCAACGGACTGTTGCGCCACCCAAATATTTATTAAAAGAAAACATTAACATTATTTTATAAAAATGAATTAAGCCTTTGTTTGTGAGGGTCATTATAATGGCACAGAAACTCATTAAAAAAAACTTTTATTTTCTCTTCATACATAAATTCATTTAAGTATAAGAGGAAATATGATCAGCAAAGGACCAAGGTCATGAATGAAAATTTAGGAAACCAAACCTTCACTAGACGAGATGGATATACCACATTTAAACGGTCATATAAGATTCTGACTTTTTTCCTATAATAAAAAGTCAGAATCTTATATACAGAAAAAAAATTATTTATAAAAAAACAATACATTTAATTAAGCCCATGCAGCTCGAAATTACTTAAAGAACTATAAAAGAACTCTAAAACTACTATTCCTTTCGCATGTTATTCTTATGCTTTACTATTCAGCCAATATTGTGCATTTCGGCTTAATGTAAAAGATGTACTTTAAGGAACGTAAGGTTAACTGTCCATTTATTGGCAACCCTCCCCACTAATGATTGGCACTTACAGTTGAAATAACTCGTATTAGTATTATAGAATTCAAACGCTTTTTTATACAATCTTTTTAAAAACATTATTTTTAACTATTTCTAGACAACTTGGTAACATTTGTTATGGCCCTTAAGTTGGTAAAGCATTTCAAAAAACTGTAAGAAATTCAGTATCAAGTTCGCTCCAAATTTGATGGGAAACTTGTGAAAACTGTGACATTTGTGTTTTTTTAATTATACCTTATTTATAGATTAAATATAACATTTATAAGGGCTGTTAACTATAGGAATGTAAATCCAGGCAAGTGATTATTATGAGGTGACAATCTCTTTGCTAATTAGCAGTATCCCAATCTTTGGATGTCTTACCAGTCATTAGCAAAGTTCCTAATCATTGATCGGCTCTCTAACAATTATTGGAAATTTTAAAAGTTACATGTTTTCATAATTTTGTAACAATATTTCTAAAATTAGACAATTGAAATATAATGTAATTTCGGCTTCAAAATATATCTATCTCCGTTTCTTCTTTGAACTTTTTTTAAATGTCAAAACTAAAAATTTTAAATATTCAAAAGCCTATACTGAAAACAATAAGTCCAAAAAGTAGAACAGTAATGTCCAAAAAACAAGCTTCTATTAAGTTAAATGTTCCCGACTTATATAAGATAAGTACTGGGGTGGAATCGCGTAAGGTGATTGTTGATTGTTGACCATCAAAATAGATGATTTTGCTCCACGTAAGGTGATTATCAAATTGACTATCACTTTTTTGCTATGGTTTGTTAGTGACAGCTATTTAGGTGTCACTTTCATATATTTTGATTAATTTTTGTGAGAAAAATAATTTGTGTGAACTTTAGCTCCACTATAAATTTTAAATTTAGTGAAAAAAGTGAAAAGATATCAATGTTAAAATAAAAATAAGTGAACAGTAATGTATACTTCAATTAAAATTTTCTATCAGTGCACCAGAACGAGAAATGACTACAAAAAAGTTCAATTGCTGAGAACCAACTTAAGGAATAAAGCAAATATTTTGGAACTTCCTAACCCAATGTAACTATGAAACTTTCTATGAATATTTATAAATAAGTTATTTAGAACATAATGTATGTACGTATAAATTATTTATTTCAGATTCTTTAAAAATGTTCGATTGAACAAAAAAACGTTTTTGTATGTTTGCGGTTGCTCGATTTATCATCAGTAATAAGATCAACACATATTCCACCTATTCTTCAACAGGCTGCAACTTTAAATCTTCATGGAGGTGGTGGTTATCAACGACAAGTTGGGGCTGATTGAGCTGCACCGATGGGCCAAAGTACTGTAGCTGAAATAAGCAGTCCGTTCTATGTCCACTTTTCATTTAATTTGAGTCCTTGGATTCAAAAAAAGAATATATTTTTGCAAAATATAACAAACATTTTTATTAATTTATAACTATTATTAAGTATAGTTATAGGTATACTTACACAGCTGATCGAAATGACATTTATGCCTGTTGCAATTTGTACCAAGTTTCCCAAACTTGGGTAAGTGCTGCCAGCAAATAATAAAGTTTTAGCGATCACTTTACACAGAACAAAGAAAAGGTGATGATCAAAATTGACTATCAAAACAGTGACAATCAACTATCGCCTTACGCGATTCCACCCCTGTTAAAAACTATCTTAATTCCCATAACTTATTTATATTTATTTTTAAATAAGTAGTGTTTAAATTTTGAAAAAAAAGGAATGCACCATTTTTTGACAGGAAATAAAATGTAAAAATTGAGGATATAGTTAATTAAAAATTGTTTGCATTATAAAAAAATAATCCTGAGTAAAAATTCTCTTGCGATGATAAAATTAAATTCAAACAAAGGTTGTACATGTAGACAGTACATTTTTATACATAATGACATTTTAAAGCCGTTTCTACGTCCACATTTTCAAAAAGATGCCTTCCACAGAATAATTAAAACTTTTATTTTTTGTGTATTTAATATTAATTTTTATGTTGCTCAATCTCTAAAATGAACAAATATTGTGAATATCCAACAAATATTTCAAAATTTTTAAAAACTACCGAGCCACGAAATGGCGAAAAAAAAATAATTTTCGTACAATTCTTATAGGACTTCAATCTTTTCTTAATTTTGTTGATCCATTCCAAATATTAGGTGTGGTATTTCAGAGCTGGAAACTCTCCACCTAAAAAGTTTAAGTTTTTCCAAATTTTTTTAATAAGAAGATTTTTTATTAAGTATTCCTTTAATAAACCATATCTAAAGTTAAATATTGTTTTTGTCAATCAAAACACAAGTCTTAAGATTTTTCAAAGTTACTAATAGTCATAAGCATAACTCATATGTATCTAAGTATTAATTTTCCTTCCTAATTATTACGTCAAAAACTTTATTCCCAAATTTAAATCATTTAAAGTATAATAGGGCCCTACACTACACAAACTGTTTGAGCAAACAAATGTATTTTGTTGTTGTAAAAATGTTTGTGCATACGGTTTGAACAAAATCAAAAAATTTTGAATTTTCCGTGCCTGCACAAACATGTTTGTGTGCTGTGTATTGAATTTTGCTCAAACCGATGCCAATTTTCATAGAGTTAACATGAATAAACAAGAGGAACACATTTTTTGGACTGAATTCATTGAACTTTATAAAAGTTTACCGGTATTGTGGTGTTTAAAAAAACGTCACGCAACTAATACTCTCAAAAATGTTTGTGTAGTGTTTGGCGAAACTATGTTTGCTCAAAACCACGTTTGAACAAACGTGTTTGCGTAGTGTATGGGCCCTATAAGAGTAGAAGTGAGAAAAAAAACGATTTATTTTAGGAGATTACATTATTTTATATTAATCTTTTTACCTCAGCCGATACTGTCACTAAATTAGATGTTTTGCAGAATCAATTAGTTTTCGACTTTCAAAAATAAATATAATGAAAACATTTCAAAGATTTGAAGAAATAGTCAAGGTATTTATCTGATCTGAATTTTTCTTGACATTAGTTTTACTAAATTTAATTTAATGTATGTACATATATTTCAAGAATTAAAGTATAAAAGTTCTTATAGTTTTAGTAGTTTAAAGCAAAATTGTGTGATCTGTGTTCCATTTATTCACAAGGAAGCTCTAATCATAGGTTTTTTGGACACATTTTTTTCTTCAATTGCAATGAGTACTCGATTTTGCGTAAACAAACCTATTAACTATTTAATCTTTGTTTTTCTCTTTGTCACACAAATGTTTTCTTATTGCATCAGCCAATTTAAATTTCTCTTAAAGTATCCCTCCCAAACAAAATGTAACTTGCTGTTAAGAGCATTTGCTTATTCAGTTATAATCTTTAACTATAAAACAGAACGGAAACGAAACTGGAGCAAACTTTAATTTAAAGTAAAACTAATCTTTAGTTAGAGAATTTGAAAATACTCTTAAATATATGACTAGTCTTACAAAGATCGAGTCATCACAACTTACTTTGAAAATAATTTGCATTCAAATCAAAGCATATAAAAGCAAATTTTCTTGACTCATGTGATATCAAACACTTTTGAATAACAGAACAGTTAACATGGCTCACCTTCACCATCAAGTAAGCTAACTCTAAGTTTTAGAAGGAAGACAATATTTAATTATGTCTTAACTTGCAGGTCGTTCTTGTCTTTGCTTTAATTGCTGCTGCACGTGCTGTACTGTTGCAAGGACCAAGTATTTATCAACCCCAATTGCTGACCAAACAAGTTGAGACTGTTGATCTGAGGCCACAGTATACTTTCAGCTACGATGTCAAAGATCCCTCAACAGGCGATATCAAGAACCAAATAGAATCACGAGATGGAGATGTCGTTAAGGGTTCATATTCCCTTCTGGATGCCGATGGCTTGACAAGACTCGTACAGTATTCTTCAGATGGAGTGAACGGATTCAATGCTGTTGTCACACGAACAGGAACCAAACAGATCTTAGCTGCCCCAGCTCCCACTCTCATCAAGAGTATTCCCATTCTTCAACAACCAAGCATCCTACAAGGACCGCAAATTATCAGACCTCAAGGCGTTCAACTACTCGGTGGTATTTCATCGCTTGTACAATCTCCACAATTGTCGTACGGTTCACCATTATCGGGTGCATACTCGAGTAGCAGTTTGATTAGATCACCACCATCACTTGGTCTAGTATCGAACATCAAGAGCTCATCATTGATCTATTAGAATATTTAATCTTTATAAGGAAAAGGACTGTAATTATAATTATTAGATATTTCATCAAATTTATAAATGTATAATATTAATCATACTCGTAGTTTAAACTTTAAATAAAACTTATATCTTTATTATCTCTGCAAAAAATGTACAATGTTTATTGTTTTGCTTAAAAACATAAGTAAGACAAAAATAACCTTTTTGACCGCCTTTCTGGGTAAATGAAATTATTATTCATGTAAATGGGTTTGTATTATTTTATTCTGATGAAATTATTATTTACGTACATTGATTTAATAAAAATAACTGAATTCGAATTCATTGAAATAATTAAAAAAAAGAGACTGGGATGCGACCCACACTAATAACTTCCCATCCCGTCTGTCGATTTGTCTTGCTTAAAAGTTTGTCTATATGTGTATCAATTTATACCGAATTTGCGTACTATTTTTTGTAGATTTAATTTTTTTATGAAAAAACAGACTTTTGGATTTTGATAAAAAAAATTACTGAATATCGAAAACAATATTTTCTGTGAAATAAAATAAGTTTGAAGCCAATATTTGCAATTTTTGAAAAGCTATTTGAGTCGAAAGTAAATTTTTACCAAGTTTTAGTATTGTTTTTTTTTTAGGTTTTTATTTTTTGTAATAAAACTGTCAATTCGGTTTTTTTAAAAATTTTACTGAATGTTGACAACAATATTTTTTGAAAAATAAAAGTAGTTTAAAGCCAATATCTCAAAGTTTTGAAAAGATATTTGAGTCGCAAATCAATTTTTACCAACTTTTATTAATTTTTTTTGGTTTTTATTTTTTGTCAATTCGACTGTCAATTCGATTTTTCTCAACATTTTTCAGAATGTTAAAAATAATGTTTATTATAAGATAAAATAAGTTTGAAGCCATAATCTCAAGTTTTTGAAAAGATATTTGAGTCGAAATTCAATTTTTACCAAATTTGAGTAATGTTTTTTTTAGGTTTTGATTTTTTATAAAAAAAACTGTCAATTAGATTTTTCTCAAAATTGTATCAAATGTCAAAAACATTATTCTTCGTTGCACAAAATTGTCTTGGAGATGAAATCATATTTTAGTCGTAAAATTTTCGGGGTGACAAATTTTTTTTTCAGTTTTTTTGATTTATAAAATAAACGTAATTGGATTTTTCCAAAAATATAATTGTGTTGTATCACGTTGCAATATATAATATAAAATCTAATTCAAGTCTCTAACTTCATTGGTTCATGAGATATTTAGGGTTAACCAAAATTTTCACTTTTTTTTTAAACTGCTATAGTAAAAAAACCACCTACGCAATTTTCTTGAGAGCCCTTTCTGCATCTTTCTGCTTTATTATCTGTATAACAAAATTTATTTGAAGTCGATATCTCTTCTTATTCTTGAGCTATGAACAACGAAAAAAACGTTACGAACGTACGTATACACGCACGCACAGACATCTTTCTAAAAATCTTTTATTTCGACTCTAGGGACCTTGAAACGTCGAGAAATGTCAAAATTTTCAATTCGACAAATCGGACCCATTACAATAACTTCCTATGGGAAGTTAATAAATCAGATCTAACATTTTCAAGGAAAAAAGCAAACATGAAACAAACTTTAGTCAATATTGAGATAAATACAAATTGTTTAAAAATCTCGAAAAAAAAATTCCTTATGGAGAAATCTGTGACCAGTCAAAATTTGAAGCTTAATCAAAACAACAGAAAGATTTGAAAACAAAGAATTTGGAAAAACGCAAATTTGACAATTAAAATAAAATTATAAACTGCACAGTCAATATGACTATTTGGAAGTAAATTTTCAGCCGATAACCGCGATAGTCAATAGAACAATTTTCGGTTGTCAATTTTGGGATCCGAAATTTTTTTACAATTTGGTAGTCAATATGACAACTGTAGTAGTCAATAGGACAATTGCAGTAGTCAATATGACAATTTTTTCTGAAAACTGAAATCTAGTTTGACTAACTGATTGTCAATATAGCAATCCTCGATATTCAGTTTTGGTAGTCAATATGACAACCAAATTGTCATATTGACTACCGAAGTTGTTCTATTAACTACTTTTGTTGTCATATTGACTACCCAAAATTGACAATGGAAAATGGTTCAATTGACTATCCAGTAGTCAATTTAAAAAAAAAAGGTTTTAATATTTACTATTTTGGTAGTCAATGTGAAAATTTGGCCAAATTTCAAGTTGACTATCGACGATTGTTAATATGACAACTTTTTTTTCTGTGTGTGTATCCTTAATCCTCATTTTTGCTTTGAGTAATATTATTTTTATACCAATCAAACAAAATTAATCATATTAATATAACCTATACTGAAATAAGATAATGATTAATTTTAAAATCTCTCAAATCATTAATTTATTGGTAGATTGGTTGCACATAAATGATTGTTATTTGAAAAGAAACTGAGTAAATGAATTTTTAGTATTAATGTCTGGATTTTTTCAGAAATGTAATTAAAATTTGAATGTATTGTAACTATAAAACTTTCAATTACCATAAGTATCCATTTTATTTGAAACTTATTTTATTTGAAATTTATATCCTTACCCAAAGAATTTATTTAGCTACAGTGACTTATAGGATAGCTATCATCTCCAAATAAGTGATACAAATATAATTTCGTATTACTTCAGCCAAAACTTAATACACGTAATGCTGGCCCACCAAGCCTACCACATACAACCGCCAAAACAAGGACTAAGCATCTGCCAAAGTGCCAACTTCAGTTGCTGACAAAACATTTCCTCGCAAAAAGCGGGACCCATGAAAAACATTTCTGTTATTGTGGCATGGCATCGTAGGGATTGAAATTAGAGCTCTGGTATGACAGTCCTTTGCACTAACAACCACACCACGGGTATACCTACTTAATTGTCATTGTGTTAGTATTTTACTGCTAACTTTGGAAATAATTGCACTAGATCTGCTCTAGATACCTTAACTTTCTAAATGCAAAAGTACACCAGTTGGATACGAATTAATGTTTTTATGAACTGATAAAATGTATTCATAAATAATAAATAAATCAACAAATAATTATTGTGAGGAATATAAAGACAATTTATTCGGATTCTTCAAAAATTTGTTCTTTTCATCTTTTGTACATGCTTATTGTATTTGTGTGTTTACTTGGCATTTAACACTTCACTTTTACCACGCTTTTTAAAATGAAGTGATACAACAATATTTTTGTATTACATCAGTCAAATGAATGAAAAACCATGTGCTGCCGGCAAACGAGAGCCCACCAAATCCAAAATAACATAAACAATATTTGTTTACCTTTTCATCACTCTGAACTCTGTAAATGATTAAGTTAACCAAATGTACTTTTGCAGAGTGAATCAAAACGGCAATGAAACTAGAGCAAATATGAGAGAACCTCTTAGTTTGCGAAAGAGTCTAACACTCTTCGTGTTGTATGGAGTAATGTAAGTGCAAGGAACAAGTATGCCCCACTTCCACGCATTCAATTTTAATTCAGATTGTTGAATTAGAATTTTGTATAAATAGGAAAATCTTAGTCCTATTGATATCAAACAGTTTTAAGAATCAAAATAGTCAACATGGTTCACTTCCATCAAGTAAGCTTCCAAGAAGCTGTTCCAAGTTAAATCATTCAAATTACCATCTTGACTACTTTTTCAGTTCGTTCTTGTCTTTGGCTTATTTGCTGCTGCAAATGCAATCGCTATACAAGGACCAAGCATCTACCAACCCCAATTGCTGACCAAACAAGTTGAGACCGTTGATCTGAGGCCACAATATACTTTCAGCTACGATGTCAAGGATCCCTCAACTGGTGATATCAAGAACCAAATAGAATCACGAGATGGAGATGTCGTTAAGGGTTCATATTCCCTTCTGGATGCCGATGGCTTGACAAGACTCGTACAGTATTCTTCAGATGGAGTGAACGGATTTAATGCTGTTGTCACACGAACAGGAACCAAACAGATCTTAGCTGCCCCAGCTCCTACCCTGATCAAGAGTATTCCCATTCTTCAACAACCAAGAATACTGCAGGGAGCATCCATTATCAGACCTCAAGGCGTTCAACTTCTCGGTGGCATTTCATCGCTTGTACAATCTCCACAATTGTCCTACGGTTCACCATTATCGGGTGCATACTCGAGTAGCAGTTTGATTAGATCACCACCATCACTGGGTCTGGTATCGAACATCAAGAGCTCATCATTGATCTATTAGAATATTTAATAATCATAAGGAAAAGGACTGTATTTTTATTATATCCGTATTATTTAAATTTTTTTTAAACCAATGTATAATCTTAACATAAAATAAAACATTACATTAATCTCTGCATAAAATGAAGCATTTGCAATATCAATTAGTGAGATCATCATCAAAGTTTCAATTTACATACATAACACAATACAGAATAACTGATTCTCATACCTCTGTATGTCTGTTACGCCTTCACGACTGAACCGCAGAACCGATTTTGATGAACTTTTTTATACATATAAATAACTTTGGAAGAAAACAAATACTACTAGGGTAAGCTCGGGCATTATATTGCACCTAACTTCAATCTGAAATAACTTCACACAAGCAAGCTGCAGATAAATTTTGTTTGTATAAGTTTTTTGTTTAGCGGAAATGGTCGTATCGAATACTGATCTTAACTGGAGTGTGCGGCAAAGAATCAAGTTTTAGCATTGTTTTCAATTTAAATAGAGTTTTCGAAGTATGACATTTTCGAGATGCGCCATAACGTGCGTCGGCTGCGCCATAATACTAATACCCGAACTTAACCTAAGACTTGAAGTACTTATTCTACATAGACGAAATTTGGGGTATCAGTTATTTATAGTAATTAAAAAGTGAAAGGAGGTATTTAATTTGTCATGTTATATGAATACTTATCTCAATATAAAGGAAAACCGACAACGCATACAAAACACTAATGAAAACTTTTAAAGAACCGTTATTTCGTTTTTAAGTATTCTCAAGATGTAATGATTTTTAGAAAAATATAATTTATCTCTCTAAATTCGATATCTCGAAAACAGTACAAATTTTGTTTATGAAAATAAAATAAAAATGTATATAAATATGTTCTAAATAACTGCACACTAAAAATATTTTAAAACAAAAAATAATTTAAAAAATTGCTCTAACGATTTTAAAAATGTTTGTTTTTTGAAAAATTAAGGATTTTTTGAGAGAACAAACAGCACTTAAATTTTGTAAGACAAACTTATTTTTCAGGTAAATTTTTAAAAATAAAGTTAGAGGTACTATTTTTAAACAAACTCTTTTGATACAGGAGCAAGTTCGCCTGTCCAGTCGAGCATTTAGTTTTATATATAAGAGCTTTTAACTTTTTCTTAGAAATATTTTTGGTATAAAGTTAACGTTTTACATCTGAATTTCAATAAAAGTTGTAGAACCGGGTTTTAGATATCGAATTAAAAAAATATCCATATTTTTTTAAAGAAATTTAGAGAACATTTCATAAAAATTCATTGAGCTGTTTGTGAGGAAATTTGAGTTCTTGATTTTTTACAACAAAACTGTTTTTTTTTTTCTCCTAAAAAAAGTTGAAAAACACCTATTTCGATTTCTTTTTTAAAATGTTTAACAAATGTAAAGAATGTAAGTAACAAAAAATAAGTTGTCAATACTTTTTGGTTTTATAAGACGGAAGCCCAATTTAATTTACTACACCGTTTCATTTAAACGGAAAGAAAAATAATTTAAGCTTTTAAAGATCATATAATGCTACATTCTTAGAGTAAAACCTTCAAAAAAAGTTTAAATAGTTTTTTTTTACAAACTTTTTAAAAATCTTCACTTAATTGCAATACTTGGTAAACTTTTGATATTTCATATAATTTTGTTTATACTCTAGCTGAAGACCAGAAAAAATGTAAAATAATTAAGTTATATGAATTTTTATATACTGAAAAGACCAAAGACCTTAGCAATTATGTGCGTCATTTTGTCAGTCCTTTATTTAAAATTTGAGAAGAAAAATGATATAAACAAAATCTAAAAAATTGATCTTCCTAACCAAATTAGTTTTAAACTCCCGGATTTTTCTTTACAATTTACAACAAAAGCAAATGATTTTAATTATAAATAAAGTTATTGTTTTTTTTATTCATGTCAATATAAAAAAAAAAACAAATCGTTATACGAAATCAAAAGTTTAGAATGATTAAATTAAGTTTTAAATTATTATATTTAAGGTTGCATTTTTTTTGTATTTTCTTACAAATAAGTATACTCGTTTATAATGATGTATTTCCCTCAATTATGTTTTCTTCATAACAAAGTACTAGGCCAACCTTCTTACTTAAGATCAAAAGCAAAGCCAAGTTTATGCAGAGATTATTAAAATATGTTTTATTTAATTAAGATTATACATTGGTTTTAAATACTTAAATAATACGGATATAATACAAATACAGTCCTTTTCCTTATGATTATTAAATATTCTAATAGATCAATGATGAGCTCTTGATGTTCGATACCAGACCCAGTGATGGTGGTGATCTAATCAAACTGCTACTCGAGTATGCACCCGATAATGGTGAACCGTAGGACAATTGTGGAGATTGTACAAGCGATGAAATGCCACCGAGAAGTTGAACGCCTTGAGGTCTGATAATGGATGCTCCCTGCAGTATTCTTGGTTGTTGAAGAATGGGAATACTCTTGATCAGGGTAGGAGCTGGGGCAGCTAAGATCTGTTTGGTTCCTGTTCGTGTGACAACAGCATTGAATCCGTTCACTCCATCTGAAGAATACTGTACGAGTCTTGTCAAGCCATCGGCATCCAGAAGGGAATATGAACCCTTAACGACATCTCCATCTCGTGATTCTATTTGGTTCTTGATATCACCAGTTGAGGGATCCTTGACATCGTAGCTGAAAGTATATTGTGGCCTCAGATCAACGGTCTCAACTTGTTTGGTCAGCAATTGGGGTTGGTAGATGCTTGGTCCTTGTATAGCGATTGCATGTGTAGCAGCAATTAATCCGAAGACAAGAACAAACTGAAAAGTAGTCAAAATGATTATTTGAATGATTTAACTTGGAACAGGTTCTTGGAAGCTTACTTGATGGAAGGGAACCATATTGACTATTTTGATTCTTAAAACTGTTTGATATCAATAGGACTAAGATTTTCCTATTTATACAAAATTCTAATTCAACAATCTGAATTAAAATTGAATGCGTAAAGTGGGGCATACTTGTTCCTTGCACTTACATTACTCCATATAACACGAAGAGTGTTAAGACTCTTTCGTAAACTAAGAGGTTCTCTCTAATTTGCTCCAGTTTTCTTTTTGGATACGATTTTATAGTAGAATGTTATCTCAATAAAATTCAATGCTAAGAAAAGGTAAACAAATTTCTTTGGTAAGCCTTCACATAATGCCGGGCTTTGTTAACTTGATTGGTCTGTATGATAGGTTTGGCTGATGTAATGCATAAATGTATTGGCATGATTTAAAGGAAGATAGTTACTCTATTATGTGAGCTTTATTTATATCTTAAAATTGTATCCTCTTTGTGTTTTTCCAAATAATTAATAAACGTATTGAAAAAGATTCTCAACTGCACTTATAAACTTGCACAGAATAATGACTCCATGAAATGTATTTGGCCATTTTCAAACAGCAGCGTTTATTTTCTTGTCACTTGTATTTAAACAAATAAACACATAACTTTCAAATGAAAGCTAGTCCAAGACTCTAGATTGATTGATTGAGATTGAAAATGGTATCCTTCTTGTATCAGGCAAGTGATGCAGCGACTATTTTCAACTCATCTTTTTTCTATTTACCTCTATTAACTATGTTTTTGTATTGCATCAGCCAAATCAAAAACCATGTGTTGTTGGCAAACCAAGGGCCAACAAAATCCCAAATATATTATGTAAACAATATTTGTTTACATTTTCTAAGCTGTTAACTCATTAAAATTATATTATTCTCACATTTTTAAGTCAAATGCAGTTTTACAAGGTGCATTAAATCAGCATTGAAACCGGAGCAAATAAGAGAAAACCTCTTAGCTAGCGAAAGAGTCTAACACTCTTCGAGTTGTATAGTATGTGAAGCAAGGAACCTGTATGTTCCACTTAACGCATTCATTTTCATTCAGATTATTAAAAAAATAATTTTGTATAAAAAGGAAAATCTTAGTCCTATTGATATCAAACAGTTTTAAGAATCAAAATAGTCAACATGGTTCACTTCCATCAAGTAAGCTTCCAAGAAGCAGTTCCAAGTAAAATTATTAAAATTAACATTGTTTCTACTTTTTCAGTTCGTTCTCGTCTTCGGCTTATTTGCTGCTGCAAATGCAATCGCCATACAAGGACCAAGCATCTACCAACCCCAATTGCTGACCAAACAAGTTGAGACTGTTGATCTGAGGCCACAGTATACTTTCAGCTACGATGTCAAAGATCCCTCAACAGGCGATATCAAGAACCAAATAGAATCACGAGATGGAGATGTCGTTAAGGGTTCATATTCCCTTCTGGATGCCGATGGCTTGACAAGACTCGTACAGTATTCTTCAGATGGAGTGAACGGATTCAATGCTGTTGTCACACGAACAGGAACCAAACAGATCTTAGCTGCCCCAGCTCCCACTCTCATCAAGAGTATTCCCATTCTTCAACAACCAAGCATCCTACAAGGACCGCAAATTATCAGACCTCAAGGCGTTCAACTACTCGGTGGTATTTCATCGCTTGTACAATCTCCACAATTGTCGTACGGTTCACCATTATCGGGTGCATACTCGAGTAGCAGTTTGATTAGATCACCACCATCACTGGGTCTAGTATCGAACATCAAGAGCTCATCATTGATCTATTAGAATGTTTAATTTTCATAAGGAAAAGGACTGTAATTATAATTCTTAGATATTTAATCAACTTTATAAATGTATAATATTAATCATAGTTTAAACTTTAAATAAAACTTATATCTTTATTATCTCTGCAAAAATAGTACAATGTTTATTATTGTTATCCTTAAAAACATAAGTAAGACAAAAATAACCTTTCCTACCGCCTTTCTTGTTACGAAAATAAATTAATAAATTGGGTGGCGCAACAGTCCGTTGAGAACTAGGACCTAGTGACTTACAACCAGTGTTGGGACCTCGCAGAAGCAAAAGAGTGGTAGAAATGATGTCAAAAAGGTGGTAGAAAAGTGGTAGAAATTAAAACCCATTCGTATGTAGTAAACCTTATTATTAATTAGTATTAAAAAATACAAAAAAATAAATAAACAATAATTCAGTTCTTTAAGTTTCAAATATCACAATTCACAATAATTAAATTAGTTAGAAAAACTTAAAATTATTTTTTGCTATATAGACCGCCGGAAAATTTAAATTTTGAAGCATATTTCAGTAATGCTTCCGGAGAATTAAAATTCTGAAAATTTACTGAAATTTGCCTTGCAGCCAAAATGTTGTGAACGGTTGTAGTTTTTAATTTATTCCTTTTTTCATTTTTTATATTTTTTAAATCTGAAAATATGCGTTCAGCAGCAGCGCTGCTATGTGGTAAGCAATAAAGCTCCAACATATAAGAAGATATGTTTTCAAAAATTAAATTGTCCATTCCGTCTTCTAAGTTTTTTATCAAAAGCCATTGTTAAACAATGTCATCAGTTTTAAAAATTTGGAGTAATTGATTTTCTTCAATTAATTTTCTCCACTCATTATTAATTAACTCTAGTTCTGAGTTATTTATAGTTGGTGAAAAATGTTTCGTGAGACCTAAAACTGATGGCATTGTTCCATCAATGACGTTTTTCGGGTTTAAATATTTGAAAAATTTTAGTTCATCGTTTGAAAGGTAAAACCAATTTGAACACATAATTCAATATATAATAGCTGCACATAACTTTTCGTAGTTGCATTAGATCTTGTTCAACAATATCATTTTCAAGTAAGTACCTTTCAAAGTAAAGGCCAAAATACATTTGAGAATATGGTAAATAGTTTTCACTGTTTTTTATATTCGTGTTTACATTAACATTTTCTGGTTTTACAAATTTTTTCATTAAATTTAATTTTAATGTAGTCATACTTTCGAATATCAAGTGTATTTTTGTGTTCTCAGATTGAAATGTATTATTTAACTCGTTTATAATTTTAAGATTTATTGATAAAAAATTTAAATATACTAAATTGTCTTTGTTTTTTAAAAAATTTAAAATTTGTGAAGCCTTAGAAGAAGGTTCTTCAAATGCGAGCAAAATAAAGTAATGAAACAAGGGATCCCACTGCTCTATAATTCGGGTTATGACCATTTCCATTGAAAGCCAACGAGTTTGGCAAACCTTTAAAATTTGGTGTTCATTAACCCCAAGTGCTTTTTGGAAGGTAAAGAAATCCCTTTGTTTTTTCGCACTGTGGCAAAAATAGAAATAGATATCCCTTATTGATTTCTCTATTTGCCCTGGTAAACATTTAGCAGCATAAGTGGAGCACAAACTCAAATTATGGCAGGTACATCCAATGGTAAAAATATTAGGTTTAATATTTTTTAAACGTGAGGCTACACCGCTTAATGAACCCGTCATAACAGCAGCATTGTCTAAAATGATTTAATGTTTCTACAATTTTATTGTAAATTGATTCGGCTGTTGAGTCCTCTAGCTCAAACAACCCAAAAAACTTGTCTCTTACTGACCCCTCAACTAAATGGAAATATATCACAAGAACAACAAGACACTTTTTTGATGAAACATCAGTGATTTCATCAATTATTAAACTATATTTTTTTAGTCTTTGGTTTTTTACAATGTATATGGACCTAATATAGCTAGTCATAATCATTGATTAAGCTTTTTTTCGGCCGATCCACCGTATTTGTTTCTTGAAGAAACGAATTAATAAGAGCGGGTAGTGAATCCATTTGGCTTAGGGACATGTTATATTTCACGCATTATAAAACTAATCTTAGTTCTCCAATTAGCTTACTATTGTTTGTTAATTTCTTACTATAACATAGAAAGATAACTGAGGTGAAAAAGTGCATGGGAGAGATCCATCATAGCGATTTTATATGCTGTTGTGTTTGTGGAGTGGACGCGTGGAGTTGTAGTCGTATGTGTATGGTAGAAGGTAGAGTTTAATGATAGGTGAACGGTGAGTTGCAAAAAGTGGTAGAATTTGCTTTTTAGGTGGTAGATTTTCATGAACACCAAAAAGTGGTAGAAATACCACTTAAGTGGTAGAAGTCCCAACACTGCTTACAACTCTCAGCCATTCCTGTGTGCGAGTAATGTTGTCAGGGATGGAAGGGACCTTCAGTCTTAAGCCGAGTCCGAACGGCTAATTTGAGAAAGCACTTGGCATGACAAGAATTACTCTTGGCGAATTTGTCAGTTCCTCGCAGGAGGCAGTACCCGTGAAAAAAACTTTGGATGCAGGGATCGAACCAAAGACCTCTGGCATGACAGTCCAACGCACTAACAATCATGCCACGGGTACTACGTTACGAACGAGAACTTTAAAATTAAATGGGAGTGCACCATTTTCCATCAAATGAAATTATTATTCATGTAAATGGGTTTGTATTATTTCATACTGAAGAAATTGTTATTTACATTAATTTAATAACAATAACTGAATTCGAATTCGTTGAAAAAATTAAAAATAATAATTAGTTTTCTCAAAGCAACTGTATAAATTGTGCACGTATCAAAAGATAAGCATATTTTGCAGCTATTTTAATTTTTTAATTTTAGTTTACTATAATTAAATTCCCCAAAAAATTGGAACTGGTTCACTTGGGTTTGCGTGCACTTTATTAATATTTTAAATAAAATTAAGGTGACAGTAATTAACAAGTACTTTTGTGAGGTACGGATTTTCCAAAAATACAGAAAAAAACGGATATTTTCAAAAATAATCTTTGTATATTCATTTTTACGTCAAGAAGAAAGCATGACATTAAGAACTGAAAAAAATATTAACTAAATGTACTCCTTCAGTTCTATTTTTACTGAACTTTAAACGAATGTGTCTTTATTCAAAGTTCTGTGTAGGCATTTAAATTCGTCTTTAGGCTCACAAGGACTACCAAGGGCAGCGTATAAAAAGTGCATTCAATTCTTACCTTGATACCATATTGTCTAGTTGAGAATCATAAAACGTGTAAAATTAAATGCTTCAAAAAGAGGCTGCGATGCGACCCACACTGATAGCTTCCCATCCTATTTGTCGATTTGTCTTGCTTAAAACTTTAACAAAATATTCATAACAATATTTTGTGTGAGCTAAATAATTCAATACCTTCATTTGTTTACGAGATATCGAGAATCGAATATCAATTTTTACCAATTTTGCGTACTATTTTTTGTAGATTTTAATTTTTATGAAAAAAACACACTTTTGGATTTTTACAAACATTTTACTGAATGTTGAAGGCAATATTTTGTATAAGATAAAATTAGTTTGAAACCAATATTTTTAGTTTTGGAAAAGATATTTGAATCGTAACCCAATTTTTACCAAGTTTTAGTAAAATTTTGTTTAATTTTAATTTTTTGTAAAATAAGCTGTCAATTCGATCTTTCCCAAAATTTGACTAAATGTTAAAAAACTATATTTTTTTTTAAGATACAATTTTTTTGAAGCCAATATCTTTGATATTTTAATAGATATTTAAGTCGAAAACCACCCCATCATTAGAATTTCGAAATTCGATTGTGGTGTTTCCAGCTTTACGGACCTAATTATTACCTAATTTTATTAATGTTTTTTTAGGTTATTTAAAAAAAAAAACTATCAATTTGATTATTCTCGAAATTTTACAAGATATCAAAAACGTTATTCTTCGTTGCATGAAATTATTTCAAAAATAAAATCATTTTTCTCAAAAATATTGAGTGAGTGGTTTTTTACCATACCCATTTAAAATAGAAGTGAAAATTGTTGTTAACCCAAAATATCTTACGAACCAATAACGCTAGAGACTTGAATTAAATTTTATATTAATATATTGTGACGTAATACCAAACTAATAACGGATTTTTACAAATCAAAAATAATTGTCACCTCGAATATTTTACGAACCAAAAACGATTTTATCTCTAAAATATTTTATGAAACGAAGAAGTAAAATTTTGACAGTTTGACATTGCTAAAACTTAGTAAGAATTAATTTTCGACTTAAATATCTTTTCAAAAATTTAAGATATTTGATTCAAACTAATTTAATCTTATAGAAAATATTGTTTACAACATTTAGTACATTTTTAATAAAACAACAGCCATTTTTTTCATAAAAATTAAAATCTACAAAAATGGCGCAGGGACATAGGGCCCAGGGACATAACGCCCAACTTTTGTTTTTTGTCTCACTTCGGTGGGACATAAAACCGAAATTTTATTTGGGCCTTAAGTCCCACCCAAGTAAGACCGAAGCCCCAAATAAAAATGTTGGGGCTAATGTCCCACTTAATAAGAACCACCCAATGACAAAACTTGGAGCACTTCAATACCACAAGACTTTGTTTTGTGGAGTTTAAATCCTGAGATCCCGCGAAGCGGCCCACCCACAGGTGCTTTTATTCAAAAAAGCTGTTATAATATTGGCGCCTGCCTGGCGACTTTACATACCCTAAGCAGAGCAACGGAGTTGCGTGAGCGGGTGTGACCCCGAAAAAGGGAGTTAAAATCCTGAGATCCCGCAAATAATGTTGAAAATAAACTTTTTTGTTTTTCCTAATTTTTGTATTATCACCGTATCAAAAAATTATTGTTCATTGTATTGAAATACAAAAACTTTATATTCTTTTTTGGCTCTGCAAAAATTTGGGGACAATGTCCCATTTTTAACAAACAAATTTGGGACTTAGGTCTTACTGGGGTGGGACTTAGGGCCCAAATTAAATTTCGGCTTTATGTCCCACTCGGGTGGAACATAAGCCCCAAAATAAAAATTTGGGCGTTATGTCCCTGGGCCTTATGTCTCTGCCCCAAAAATATTATGTAACGTTGCGTTGGTAAGAACTAATAAACGGTTCTCGATATCTAGTGAATAAATGAAGATTTCATTGTGTGCTAAATTTTCCTAGGAAAGTCTAATCTGTATTTGTTTACATAAGAAATAAAAACTTTCAAGAAATGCTACTAAACATTTTTTCTTAGAAAAAAATCAACTGACAACTTTAAAAATAAAAAAACACAAAAACCTACAAAAAAACAAAAAACTGATAAGAAGTGGTTTTCGGCTCAAGTATTAAGAGAACAGAGAAAAATGTTGACTCAAAATTATTTATCTCGCATAAAATATTGTTATGAATATTTTGTGAAAGTGCAAGACAAACCGACACACGGGATGGGAAGTTATCAGTGTAGGTCGCATCCCAAACTCTTTTTTAGATTATAGGGACCTTGACACGTTGAAAAATGTAAAAATTTTCAATTTGACAAAATTGGACTGATTATAATAACTTCCTAAAGGAATTTAAAAATTTGCTAAGGTAAAACCCGATTCCAATGCCACTTTCTATGGGAAGCTAAACACCCATCAATTCAAGGTGTGAGATTCACAAACCGTCTTCATGGAGTCATGAAATGTGTTCAGGTTTTCTAATTTCTCATATTTGTGTAGATGCCGCAATAACCCACTTGAGTCCTTTGGAAAAAAAAATTAAAAGAGAACTTCTAAAATTATGGGTTGCAACTCTCCAATACCGCCGCAATATTATCTTTATTCATTATTTTAACGATATTTTTAGAAACAATGCTTACAACTCACCCGCTAAACCCATATCTCTAGGAATACTAAAACTGATTACCCTTGAGACCAATAAATTCTAGACCTATATTATTGAGTACAAAGATTCTTTTTCAGCCGCGCTTCACGAATGTAGAATGCGTTAACAGACACAACATTTTAAATTAGTTTTAAGGTGCAGGCATTCAAAATTTTGTCCATCGGAATGTCCTAATTTTGCAATTGCTAGTAAATGCACGAAATATATTCAAAAATACCGATTGTAGAATGCCTAATTACGAAAATGGGAGAGGAATACAAAAAAGGCGTTTCGTAAATACTCCTCCATCTTTTCACATCACTTTAATTAAACTTGTCCCAACAATTCAAGTTTTTCTACCACAAATTTCACAATTGACGTCGTAGAAGGTTCTTCACGGCGGCGACCCAAAAGTGCCTCAGTTTTGAAAACTCTGTTCCACTCTTAGAAAAAATTGTAGTTTTTACTTATCAAATGTCTAAGGATGACATCTAAATACCTCCGGGCTATTCAAAGTGACGGTTCTGTTTGGATTTAGTCATCTTCAAAACCAGAAGTAAATAAAGAAATAAATTAGGTGGCGCAACAATCCGTTGAGAGCTTAGGCCTAGTGACTTAAAACTTTCAACCACTCCTGTGTGAGAGTTCTGTTGTCAGGGATGGAGGGGACCTACAGTTTTAATTCGAATACGAAAGGCCAATTGGAAAAAGCACTTTTCATGACAAGAATTACTCTTGGAGGATTTGGTAATTCATGTCAAGAGGCAGTACCGTTATACCTCTGGCATACCTCTGGCATGACAGTTCAACGCACTAACCAGGAATTGCGAACCTCTATTTCTTAATTTCTTGTTGAAATGTTTAAAAATGCCGTCATAATAAATGATGTACGCTACAAATTTAAAATTTTAAAGAACTCACTCATCGGCGCGCGGCAACATTTCTTAAACCTCTTCGTCAAACATTTATACGAACAAAAGAGGTCACTACCATCACATTCGATTGCCTACCTGGCTGTTCGCCAAAAAATGCTAAGGCCAAAGTAATGCATCACGTGCGTCATTTATAAATTACCTACCTGACAAGCCAAAGCCAATGACTTCTTTTTTTTTATAATCTTTTGTTTAACATTAATATATTTAGTTTATCTGTTAAGAAAATCAGCAAAAAAATAAAAGTTAGAAGCGTCATTTCCGACGCACCACGTTTACTGCAAAATTGGTTGGAAATTGCATCAGCCAAAGAAGTAAACGCATTTTTGTTTGTTTACAGTTTATACCAAGCCCAAATAAACTAGATTATGAATATTGTTTGACCTAGTTTATGGTTCTAAGAGAATTCATAATGGCTTATGGCTTTTTTAAGAGAATTCAAAAAAATTAAGACTCAATGAACTAAGACTCTCCTAAGACCGGCAAGAAAACCAGTACGAACTTTTCTCAGTGGTCAGGAAACTCGAAATTGCATCTAAAGCCAATTGAGGTACAAGATCATGACTCCATTCGATGTAAGACCGTCAGCGTCATCGGAGCAGGAGAATTAACTTGTAGGGTGAAGACATAGTAATAGACTTTTGATTACCAAACAACAGCAACTGCTTTGAAAAATTCATGGTAATAAATTGAATTATTTTAATGACAATAAAACGATGAGTACGTGCGTTACAAAATTATGTGGACAATGTTGTTTATGGTGACATTGAAATTATTAACACTGAATAGTTAAGCACTTGCAACATGCGGCTTGGAAGCGGGCGCGCTGCGTGGGGTTCGACTCACCTCAAGCCAGAAATGGACATTGGACTGTCATCAACTTATATGGAAAACTATGTGTGTCCACTGTGTTAGCCATCAGCCAAATCGATTGGATTGATTTTCGAATATAAAAGCGTTGGAACGATGAGCTAGGGTTATCATTCAAAGTTTAGCACTTCTTGGATTAAACTATATACCTCAGTTTTCTTTTTCTTCGAAATGGCATTCAAGGTACAAATTATCGACTTTTCGTGGTATCATTAGACTTTTGTTTGACTTTTTATTTTTGTTTGCTTGCAGTTTGTTGTAGTCCTTGCTTGTTTGGCTGTTGCCAACGCCGGAGTCGCTGTCCGTCCAGCTCGTTTGGCTGCAGCTAGAGTTGCAGCTGTACCTGCTGCTCGTCTTGAGGTAGTTGAGCCGGTTGCGGTGGAAGCTGAAGAAGTTGATGCCAATCCCCAATACAACTACGCCTACGATGTCCAGGATACCATTTCGGGTGATTCAAAGTCTCAATATGAGACCCGCGATGGAGACGTTGTTAAGGGAGAATACTCGCTGATCGATGCTGATGGCTTCAAGAGGACCGTTACTTACACTGCTGATCCCGTGAATGGATTTAATGCTGTTGTAACCCGTGTTCCAATTGAAAATGCTGTTGTTCCTGTTGCAGCACCACTTCGAGCAGCTCCAGCACCAGTTCCAGTTGCTGCACCAGTTGTTAGGACTGCAGCACGTTTGGTAAGACCAGCAGCTTTTGCAGCTCCACTTGCCGCAGCACCAATCGTCAAACCAGCACGAATTGTTAAGGCTGCTCCACTTGCATATGCTCCAGCACCTGCCTTCGCTACTCAAGTGAACTATGCTTCACCTCGGTTCGCTGCTCCATTGGTCAATGCTGTTCCAGCTGCTTATGCTGCTGCCCCAGCAATCACATACGTTTAAGAACCAAAACTGACAACATTTTTGACCAGACTACTTCACCGACTACCTGATGTATTTTTTTTTAATATCCATAAAATAAAAAATTATATGAATACTAATATGTTCTGTATTTTGTTAATATCTAAAAAAAAAACTAGAGTTAAAAACGATTTGTATCTTCCAGCCATTTTAATCGTTGAACCCGTGGTTTTTTTACCAGTGACAAGTCGCTGTACCGCTCGTATAGTTCGTGATTGTATCGTCTCAGCCAGACATTATTTTACCTGTCCACAAAAACCGGTTCATATATCGTACGTAGAACCTTCCTCTCGAAGATATCAAGGGATCCTTCATCCACTTGGGAAAGCGTCCATGCTTCTGCACCATACAGTAAGATTGGGATGATCAAGTTTTTGTACATTGTCTTTTTGGTACTTCGCAATAGGGCATTATTCCTCAATTGCTTACTTAGGCCAAACAAACAGCGATTAGCAATAGTCATTCTACGTTTGATTTCAGCGCTGATGTCATTTGCAGAGTTAACAGCAGTACCCAGAAAGATAAATTCATTTACCACCTCGAGGTTATACCCTTCAAAGCTCTATTCGATGACAGTAAATATTTCGTTTTGTCCTCGTTAATCACAAGACCCATTTTGTTCGCTTCAGACTCGATACCGGAAAAGGCACTCGCAACTGCTCATTTGGTTCTTCCCATAATGTCGAAGTCATCTGCATATCCAAGGTATTAAGTGGATTTTTCAAAGTTGGTGCCACTCTCTCAAAAACAATATTGAAGTTCTCTGGTGGTTTCGAAGGTTTCGGTAGGTTCTCTACCAATTTTGACGCAACAACTAGAATCCTCCAACGTCGTTCTGATAAGTCGTATCAGTTTGGCAGGGATACCAGAATTCTTTTCCAGGATCTGACGTAGAGTGAAAGTTTGGTCGATGGTAGATTTTTCAGGCCGGAAGCCCCACTGATAATAGCCAATCAGTTTATCTGTGCATTGCTTCAGGCGTTCACATAATACGCTAGACAGGATCTTGTAGGCGATGTTCAAAAGGTTGATGCCTTTGTAGTTGGCGAAGAGAAAGCGGTCACTTTTCTTATATTGGTAGGACAGATAGTGCTTAAATTCCACTCATCGGGAATTCTTTGTTCCGAGTTGGTGCATGCTCCCGCTCCTGCGTGCTTGAAAAGCTCCGCCTGTAAACCGTCATCACCGGCAGCTTTGTTCGACTTCAGCCTGGTGATGGCAACTCTGATGTCATTCATTTGTTGGGGCTGCTCGTTGGCGGGATCGTGGGGCCCATCCCAATTAAGCAGATGGTCAAAATGATATTTCCAAATTTTTAGAATCAGTTGCATCTCCACTGTAGTAATTCCCTCCTTATCTTTGCAGGCTCTAGGGTGGCTAATGAATCCCGTTGTTGGCCTCTTGACTCATCTATAAAAACTTCGGACCTGTTTCCTACTAAAGCGTCCTTGGATTTCCTCGACTTAACACTGCTCATGGGCCTTTTTTTTTCTTCTGAGCAAGAGGTTAGAGCTGACGGGAGATCCGTGTCCTCCTGTGCTGCCATAGTCTGTATGGCACCGTTTTGCCTTTGTTTGCCGGAGCACATTCAAAATCAAACCAGGATTTCCTTGGTGGCGGCTGTGAGAACCCTAGCACTTCTTCCGCAGCATTCCTGATTGCCTGTTAGCAGAGCTGCCAGTGAGGGCTCTAAAGATATATTGTCGGCAAAGGCATTGGCGGTGTCTTCCTGATGTAGTCTTCCAACGTTGAATCTTCTCCTCGTGGTTGATGTTCGCATAATACTTACTCAATTACTTAAGGTAGCGCTAAAGTCCGGGCGGACCTAAGCCTCAACCAACATGTGTCTCCATCTAGCTCGGTCCTTAGCTAGCAGTCTCCAGTTTCGCACGGCAAGTTGGTTGAGGTCTTCATCCACCTGCGTGCGCCATCTGAGTCGCGATCTTCCTCTACTGCGCCGCCGTCCCTCGGGATTGGATTCGAAGACCTTCCGGGCTGGAGCGTTGATGTCCATTCGCTCTACATGACCTAGCCATCTAAGTCGTTGGACTTTAATTCTGTGAACTAGGTCAGTGTCGCTGTACAGCCCGTACAGTTCGTCGTTATATCTTCTCCTCCATTCTCCATCTATGCGTACGGGACCACAAATCACCCGAAGAATTTTTCTCTTGAAGCATCCTAAGACGCTCTCATCTTTCTTTGACAGGGTCTAGGATTCAGCGCCATAAATGAGAACCGGGATGATGAGTGTCTTATAGATGGTGATTTTAGATGCTCGAGAGAGGACTTTACTACTCAATTGCCTTCTAAGTCCAAAGAAACAGCGATTTGCAAGAGTTATTCTTCGTTTGATTTCAGCGCTGGTGTCGTTGTCTGAATTTATAAGGGTGTCTAGGTAGACAAAGTCCTCAATTACCTCAAAATTATAGCTATCCATTGTGACGTTTTGTCCAAGACGTCATCGTTCAATGTCCTTTTTTGATGACAGCATATACTTGGTCTTGCCCTCATTGACCACTAAACTAATTTTCTTCGCTTCCGTCGCAATGCTCAAAACCGCTCCACTGACATCACGCTTTGATCTTCCATTTATGTCAATATCATCTGCGTATCCAAGTAATTGGATGGAGCTTTGGAAGATTGTGCCTCTAGTGTTGATGGTTGAGTTTTGCACAATTCTTTCCAGAACGATGTTGAAGAAGTCGCATGACAATGCATCGCGTTGTCTAAAACCTCTTTTGACATCAAATGCATCGGTGAGATCTTTTCCGACCTTGATAGAACAGCGTGCATTCTCCATCGTCATTCTGCACAAATGAATAACTTTGACAGGAATGCCAAAACTAGACATTGCCCTTTCCTGTCATACTCGGCTTTAAAATCGATAAAGAGATGGTGGATATCGATTTGAAGCTCCTGGTTTTTTTCCAAGATCTGCCGTAATGTGAATATTTGGTCCATGTTGGACTTTTCTTGCCTGAAGCCATACTGATAAAGAACTATCAGGTTGTTGACGAACGGCTTCAGACGTTCACATAATACAGCGAGAGGATCTTATATGCAATTTTCATTTTTTACTGATGCCTCTGTAGTTGGCGAAATTTATAGGGTCTCCTCTCTTATGTATTGGGCAAACTATGATGAGATTCCACTCATCCGGCATGCTTTCTTCCGACCATATTATGCAGATGAGTTGGTGCATGCTCCCTACCAAGGCATCGCCTGCTGTACTGAATAATTCGGCAGCGATGCCGTCAGCTCCAACCGCTTTGTTTGACTTAAGTTTAGATATTGCTATCCTCACTTCGTCGAGGTCGGGCGTCGCCTAGGCTGAGTGGTTCTATCTCACTAATAGCAGAATTCGCATAATATTTTCCATGAAAAACTCGGTAGTTGAATATTTTCGAATTTTTACTACATTGGTATCACGTCACAATTTATCAACTTTTTAGACAGCAATATTTTTTTTTAAATGAAATGAATTTTTATCAATATTTTTTCTCTAGATATTTAAAAAAATAATGTTTGTAAATTGTTGACAATCTTACTTTTGTATTTGTTTTCATATTCTGCGTAATTTTGAGTCAAAAACATTACTTGATCGTGATTTTCTTAAGTTGCTTGACTAAAAAAACACTTTAGAATGTTTAAATATAAGTATGTATTGATTAAAGTGTTTTGAAATATCAAATAATAAATAATTTTATGCTTTTTTAATATTTCTAGACGATTTTTGAATTACATGTTTTGAAAAGTATTAACGTTTTCGAAATACTATACAAAAATAAATACATTTTTTTCTTTATTTCAATAAATAAAAGATGGTTTGTCTGCGAATAATAAAACAAATACCGAAAATTAGCAGATTTGTTTAACTTTTTGCGAAGTCACTAGTGTTAAAAGAAAAAATCTCGAGTTAGTTTTCAATTTCCCATTGGAAGTTTTTGTAATTAGTCTGATTAACAATTCTCGACGGTTTATGCTGTTAGCTGGAATATAAATCCATATCGATTTAGAGAGATGATATCTATTTTTCATCTTCCATATCTCTTGAAACAGCAAGGATTTCGATTTCAGATTAATTTGTGTGCCAGTTTATAACATCAAAATATGCAGATGATTTTGACAGTCCAATGGGTGTATTTATTTCTATAACAGCTTAAAACAAAAGTACGAAAAATTGATTGACCCCAACTGTCCCGTGGAGACCAACAATTTTTGTTTTACTAATTTGAAACTAATACAGAATAATTTGATCTTAAAAAAAAATCTTACAAATGTTTTTAGAACCACCATCTCAAAAAATCATGCCAGAAATAACATTAAACTTCAACAATTGACTGCATACTTTTCGAAGTTATATTGATAACAATTTGGTTTATTGTTATACTATTGCAATTTTTTCTTTCTGATTTCACCCTTCAGCTCAGACTTTATTTCAACAAAAACTTAACCAGGGAAAGACTTAAACTGTAGAAAATAAAAATACCTAACAACAAAGTCGCTTAAGAAGCACAAGCAACAATCCAGTGTCTGAAGAAAAAAGTATGATAATGCATAATTACTTCAAGTTATCATAACATTATAACTAAAGTAAATAATCAGTTTCATTAAAAACTAAAAGAAAAACGGCAACGAAATGTTTGGTTTATTGAACTTGAGTGTGCACATTTCCAACTGTGTAGAAACCCTTCACTTAAGTTCCGTATATCATTGTGTCTTTCTTTCAATGTCATAAGCTTAGTCATAAACACACAAATTCATTCATTCATTTTATACTGACCATAATAGAGAGATTAAAATCCAGTTTACTTCGATTGGTGCACTTGTTTTCCTATAAAAGGTTAGCTCCATTTATTACCACTATCATTCACAACTTATCCATCGAACGGAAAGTATATCTCATCATATCAAATATGGCATTCAAAGTACGAATTTTAAGGATTAATCCTTCAACAATATTCTAATTTGTTTAAATTGTTTTCAGTTCATTGTCGCTCTTGCATTCGTTGCTGTTGCTAGCGCAGGACTTATTCCAGCTCACCAGGAATACCATGTAGCTCAGCCTGTGTTGGTCAAATCCGAGGAATCATATGACCACCACCCACAGTACCAGTTCTCGTATGGCGTCCACGATGCCCACACCGGAGATGTCAAGAGCCAAATCGAGACCCGTGATGGAGACGTAGTCAAGGGTGAATACTCCCTCATCGATGCCGATGGCCACAAGAGGACTGTTCACTACACTGCTGATGACGTTAATGGATTCAACGCTGTTGTCCACCGTGAACCTCTCGGTCATGTTGTCAAGGCCGTCCATGCTGCTCCAGTTGCTTATGCTGCTGCTCCAGCTCTCATCAAGTCTGCACCTTTGGCCTATGCTGCTGCTCCAGCTTTGGTAAAATCAGCTCACATTGGTTATGCTGCACCAGCCGCATACACTCAGACCTATGCTGCTGCTCCAGTTGCTTACTCCCACGCCCCAGCTGCCTACGCAACCCAGACCTTGGTGAAGTCAAGCCCAATCTCATATGCTGCTCCAGCTTATGCCTACCATCACTAATCGAATGAGTGGTTTTTGTTGCCAAATGTTTGAACAATTTTTGTAAATATGAATAAAAATAATTTATTTTGAAATTTCTATTCTTGTGATTGTGATACATTTTGTATGACTTTTTTATGTTTCCTCCATTTACGAGTATTAAATTCCCATAGGAAGTTATTGTAATGGGTCCGATTTGTCAAATTGAAAATTTTGACATTTCTCGACGTTTCAAGGTCCCTAGAGTCGAAATAAAAGATTTTTAGAAAGATGTCTGTGCGTGCGTGTGTACGTACGTTTGTACGTTCGTACGTTCGTACGTCCGTATGTCCGGTCCGTATGTCCGTACGTTCGCGAACGTTTTTTTCGTCGTTCATAGCTCAAGAACCAGAAGAGATATCGACTTCAAATAAATTTTGTTTTACAGAAAATAAGGCAGAAAGATGCAGAAAGGGCTCTCAAGAAAATTGCGTGGGTGGTTTTTTCACCATAGCAGTTAAAAAAAAAGGTGAACATTTTGGTTAACCCTAAATATCTCATGAACCAATAATATATTGTAACGTGATACTAAACAAGTATATTTTTTGAAAAAAATCCAATTAACGGTTTTTTTTATAAATCAAAAAAACTGAAAAAAAAAAATTTGTCACCTCGAAAATTTTACGAATACAAAATGATTTTATCTCCAACACAATTTTGTGGAAAGAAAAATAACGTTTTCAACATCTGGTAAGATTTTGAGAAAAATCGAATTGACAGTTTTTTTTTTATAAAAAATAAAAGCCTAAGAAAACATTACTCAAAGTTGGTAAAAATTGAATTTCGACTCAAATATCTTTTAAAAATTTGAGATTATGGCTTCCAACGTATTTTATCTTATAAGAAATATTGTTTTCAGCATTCGGTAAAGTTTTGAGAAAAATCGAATTGACAGTTTTTTTACAAAAAATAAAAACCTAACAAAAAAACAATACTAAAACTTGGAAAACATATACTTACGACTCAAATAGCTTTTCAAAAATTAAAAATATTGTCTTCAAACTCTTTTTATTTCACAGAAAATATTGTTTTCATATTCAGTAGTATTTTTTTTTTTTTTAAATCCAACAGTCCGTTTTTTCATAAAAAAATAAAATCTACAAGAAATAGTATAGAAATTTGGTAAAAATTAATGTTCGGTTCTTGATATTTCTCAAATTAATTTCATTCATCCAATTTGTAAAAATTTAAGAAATGCTACTTAAATTGGTAAAAATTAGTTTTCGACTAAAAATCTATTTAATAAAACTAAATTTTTAAACTAAACTATTTCTTTATATGAAAAATATTGTTGGTAATTTAAAAATTTTTAGGAATAATTCAACTAACAACTTTTTTAACCCAACACGAAAACCTACAAACTTTTAAGCAAGACAAATCGACAGACGAGATGACAAGTTATCAGTGTGGGTCGCATCCCAGCCTCTTTTTTAAACTGCTATGGTAAAAAACCACCAACGCAATTTTCTTGAGAGCCCTTTCTGCATCTTTCTGCCTTATTTTCTGTAAAACAAAATTTATTTGAAGTCGATATCTCTTCTGGTTCTTGAGCTATGAACGACGAAAAAAACGTTCGCGAACGTACGGACATACGGACCGGACATACGGACGTACGAACGTACGAACGTACAAACGTACGTACACACGCACGCACAGACATCTTTCTAAAAATCTTTTATTTCGACTCTAGGGACCTTGAAACGTCGAGAAATGTCAAAATTTTCAATTTGACAAATCGGACCCATTACAATAACTTCCTATGGGAATTTAATACTCGTAAATGGAGGAAACATAAAAAAGTCATACAAAATGTATCACAATCACAAGAATAAAAATTTCAAAATAAATTATTTTTATTCATATTTACAAAAATTCGTCAATCATTTGGCAACAAAAACCTTAACACTCATTCGATTAGTGATGGTAGGCATAAGCTGGAGCAGCATATGAGATTGGGCTTGATTTCACCAAGGTCTGGGTTGTGTAGGCAGCTGGGGCATGGGAGTAAGCAACTGGAGCAGTGTATGCGGCTGGTGCAGCATAACCAATGTGAGCTGATTTTACCAAAGCTGGAGCAGCAGCATAGGCCAAAGGTGCAGACTTGATGAGAGCTGGAGCAGCAGCATAAGCAACTGGAGCGGAATGAACGGCCTTGACAACATGTCCGAGAGGTTCACGATGGACAACAGCGTTGAATCCATTAACGTCGTCAGCAGTGTAGTGAACAGTCCTCTTGTGACCATCAGCATCGATGAGGGAGTATTCACCCTTGACTACGTCTCCATCACGGGTCTCGATTTGGCTCTTGACATCTCCGGTGTGGGCATCGTGGACGCCATACGAGAACTGGTACTGTGGGTGGTGGTCATATGATTCCTCGGATTTGACCAACACAGGCTGAGCTACATGGTATTCCTGGTGAGCTGGAATAAGTCCTGCGCTAGCAACAGCAACGAATGCAAGAGCGACAATGAACTGAAAACAATTTTAAACAAATTAGAATATTGTTGAAGGATTAATCCTTAAAATTCGTACTTTGAATGCCATATTTGATATGATGAGATATACTTTCCGTTCGATGGATAAGTTGTGAATGATAGTGGTAATAAATGGAGCTTACCTTTTATAGGAAAACAAGTGCACCTATCGAATTAAGCAAACTGGATTTTAATCTCTCTATTATGGTCAGTACAAAATGAATGAATGAATTTGTGAAATTTATGACTAAGCTTATGACATTGAAGGAAAGTCATATGAATTCGGTAGTAGAGTGAAGGGTTTTTACTTCTTTGCCGGTTTAAAGTCAAGTTTAGTTCATAAGATTGAAAATTATGTTTTAATTTTGAGTTTAGCATGGTAGGATTTTATTTAATAGTAACTGAAATATAATTTTTTCAAAGTGATGTATTGTATTACATTAGTACATACAATTTTGTTCGTTTGGTATTTATAAATTTAATAAAATTTGTATAAAGTTTTAAAGTACTAAAATTGTGTATGATCTCTATTTTCTTTATTTCATGCTTAATAAAATATAAAGCAAATAACTGTAGTTCTTTAAAATTGAATATAAAACAGCTTAATTCATACTTTAATATTTTTTAATGAACCACCTTTTGGAGTGGAGCAAACAACAATACTAGGGTTGGTGGGAGGTGAAGGTCCAAATTACTAGAAAACTATACTTTTCTTTAATTGGTGGCTGCTCATTGTGCTAAATGTTCTTTTAAACAAAAGAATTGTGAAAATTATTTTCATAGAATTGAAAATAACCGAAATTTTGCATTGTAATTGTGATACAAAAATTATGATTTTTTGAAATGTAAAACGTTTTCAAATTTTAAGCCAATAGTCTGAATTTTCGCTTTTTTATGAAGCTGTTTCAAATTATTTAGTCTTAGTTTTAGTCTAAGTTTTAGTTTTAGTTTTAGTTTTAGTTTTAGTTTTAGTTTTAGTTTTAGTTTTAGTTTTAGTTTTAGTTTTAGTTTTAGTTTTAGTTTTAGTTTTAGTTTTAGTTTTAGTTTTAGTTTTAGTTTTCTGTTCAGTAAAGGTTCAGATAAATATTTTATAATATCAATTTATATTCTATATTATGTCCGTGGCTTTAGATCTGTTGCTTCATATTCTATGAAGTATAAGTTTATGGGGAAGGTTCTATTTCTTCCTTTTATTTTTATAAAAAATATTATTCCAAATAACCCATTACAAAAAACATTTCTCCCTCATCGTTCAAGGTCTCCCTTCATATCATTTTCCTCTACACCACTCGCTATTATTTACAAAACTATTTTAATATTGAAACAAAGATATTTTAAAATTGAAGTTAACTAATACAAAATTTCCAAAAAATAAAAGATAAATTTTGGGTTACTAAATATCTAAGCGTGATGATAACAAAATTCAACAAATTGTATAATATACAGTGCAATTATACAGTGCAATAGATCACAAGTTAATATTTACAAACAAAATTTACAAACCTAAAAGCTTTATTTTAGTTTTGCCTCATTAACACTAAATAACATAATAATACTTCATATTTTTGAACTTGAAAAGTTGAATGAAGTAACTTTTGACTGCAACAGAAACAATAATTTTGGTTCGAGTTCAGTGCACTCGATTAGTGCATTTTTTGTGTAGGTATATAAAATGCAACTCGATTTCATATTCATATCATTCACAACGTATTTGTTGAACGGAATAAATTTACCCACCTTCTTCAAAAATGACTTTCAAAGTAAAAATTTGACAATCCTTAAAATCATATTCTAAAACTTATTTGAAATTTTTCAGTTCTTTGCTGCTTTTGCCCTCATTGCTGTTGTCAGTGCTGGATACCTTCCAGTTCATCAGGAAGACCATGCCGCCCAACCTGTCTTGCTTAAATCCGAAGAAGCATTTGATCACCATCCAAAATACGAGTTCTCGTATGCCGTCAACGATCCCCACACCGGCGATGTTAAACACCATATTGAATCTCGTGATGGAGATGTAGTTAAAGGAGAATACTCCCTTAATGATTCTGATGGCCACAAGAGGACTGTAAAGTACACTGCAGACGCAGTTCATGGATTTAACGCTGTTGTAAAACGTGAACCACTCGCACATGTTGTCAAGGCCGTCCAGGCCGTTCATGCTGTTCCTGTTGCGCATGTTGCTTCTCCATCTATTGTGCAGTTAGCTCGACATTTCTATGGTCCGCAATCAGCTTATGCTCCCAATTATTGAGAAGCGTTTTCAATGATAATTATTTTAATACCAAATATTTATAAGTTTTTTTTAAATACATCATAGTTTTTAGTTTAAAAAATTGTCTATTTTTTATATTTTCGTTTTCGATGAAAAGAAGAGTACGTTTTCAAAGTCGGCTGGATTCTGTTCTAAGAAAATTAGAAATTATGAATTAAAATAATACCAATCCAACTGCCAAGAATGGGTCGCACTAACTTGTTCCGATATCCAAAAGAGTCTGTTTAAAATAAGTACATATTATATTTTAAGATTTAGAATATGCCTCCAAAATAAAACTTTAACGGAAAATTTCTTCACAAAGTTCTAGTCTCTAAAACTATGCTTATTGATAAATTAGAACACGATTGATTTCTTCATCAATTTCTTAACCCATAGAACACTTATTTTTAGAGTTAGAACTCTAATTCAGATCTCAGTTTGAGATAGAACTTCGATTAATTAGACCCTCAAATTTGGCGGTCTAGGATATTAGAACACGGTCTATCAATGTTTTTACTTCTTCCAAAGACCTAATTTTGTAATTAAATCCGGTTTTAGTGTAAATTTCAGACCACAAGGGCATTTTATGTGCAATAATTAAATATTTTTAGAAAATATATAGTAAACATGGACGGTTTGGCAAAAGTCCTTAGCAGGAGCTGCATAATGTAAAATGTTGTGGACGTCTACAGTTTCAAGTGTAAAACTTACATAAGAATTTAAACCCATTAAACTGTTTAATTTTCGTGCGCTTTTTTTAAGTTTAACATACATATTTATTTTTTTTTCATCAAAGGGTGGGAGGAAATTATACAAATTAGCGTTTTCAATGTCTATAATAACAAATAGACATGAGAGCTGTTTAAATTTCATATTTCGAGGAATAATATCCAATCTAGAATTATCAATATTAGCATGGACAACATGACCAGATACAAGTGTAGATAAATCTGTTTATAGGAGACAAGACGCCTGTTTTGTTGTAATTTTCGAATTTACTGGACACACGATTTCTTGAAACTTTCAATATAATATTTTCATTAAAAAAACAATTTCTTTTAATATTTATTCGAGGAAGATTGTTAGTGCAACATGAATATATGTATCTACATATGTACATACCTATGTAATGAACATGTGTACATTTATTAAAAAGAATTATTTTAAATAACGCAAATCCAATAAAACATGCAAACATAATTTTTATTTTAAAGAAAGTGAAAATATCAAAACCAAATTCCATACGAGTATCCGCTCTAACGAAAAATTACAGATTTGTTTAAATTAAATTTAATTTCCAAAAAAGACCTTAATTCTTAAATTATTTTTTCGAAAATCGTTACAGCGTTTTTTTTAAATTAATATTTATATATGTATGAATTACTCGTTGCGTGATGATAAGTGCATCTAGATTGAAGATCCGAAGGAAAAAGTGGAGGCGGTGGGAGATGCTATCCAGCAAGTGTACAAGGTGAATGTTAGCATTCGCCCCAACCACGACATGGAAAACAGGGCCCTACTTAATCACTTTTACCTTCGAAATGATATAACACAATGGCGATCTGAGAACCCCGGTTTCATGCGGTTCGATGACGATTCCTTGGCAAATGCCATAATCGCCGAGCAAACGGGATCAAGTCCCTTGTTAGTAACGAAGGTTGAGCTTCAGCTCATCTTCAACTCAATAAAAAACAAAAAGTCAGCAGATGTCGATAGTGTATCCAACGTTGTACTAAGACATTTATCGATGAAGGCAATTGACATTTACACCACACTCTTCAATAATGCACTGAATAATGCATATTATCCAGTGCATTGGAAGACCGCTTTGGTTAATCCTCTCCCGAAAAAGGGAAAGGACAACTCCAACCCGTCAAATCTTCGGTCGATAAGTCTTCTTCCGAGCATCAGCAAAGTTTTCAAAAAGATCAGATGGAGAAGTTTCGGGTGTTCGAGCGGCAGTGTTTACGACGCTGTACCGGCTTATATCGAACAGCCGAATCTTCTTACGTGCCCTACTATTCCAACGAGGTCCTATACAACGGGGCTCGAATCAACAGAATTGACAATTTCGTGATAAAGCTCGTTCAAGGTCACATTGCAAGAGCTATGTCTTCGACCAACAATTTAATTTTCGGGGCGTTCTATCTGAACGACGAGTATTTTGAAAGTGCACGTTTGGACGCAATGGCGGATCCAGGGGGGGGGGGGGGGTCGTAGGGGTCATGACCCCCCCCTGGGAGATAATTTGTTTGCTTTTTCGTAGGAATTCCCTTCAATTCAAAACTAATCGTATTGCGTTAATGGATATGACCCCCATTATATTTTGAATTATTTATTTTTTGTATATGAAAACAACATTTGTATTTCACTTCCTTAAACTTTGTTGCTAAAAGTACTACTTTTAAATGAGGACTGGACCAAGAACATAATAATGAATCGGCAATTCAGCCCTATTCCAAAAACGCAGCACAAATTCATCAACTTTTGACCAACTGACGATCCAGGGGGGGTCATATGAGCCATAAAGCTTAAACAGTTTAGTTGTAGGTATAAGTAAAGATTTCATCTATAGATTTATTAGTAATTTAACGACATTCTCCAAAAAGTCGAAAAAAGTGGGTACCCCGATTCCGTCCGTCTATCTGCCTTTCCTGGCTCCTACAGTGCAAACAATTGTGTTCATTGAAATTAAGGTTTTCAGCCGATTAGCGTAAGGCGTTTTTTTCATTTTATTAACACTTTGATTGCTGACGTCGATGCGTCGTCGAAAAATCGTATTTGTTCTATGCGGCGGATGTCGACAACATGTTTATTACTTTCTGACCTCTTCCAATGCCTCCGCACACCCCGTATCCGGGAAAAACGCCATACTATGATGCTGACGTCGACTACGCGACAATCGTTTTTTGTAGTCAAAATACAAAATATTAGTAAAATTAAGCACTGATATATACATAAGTAAAGTAAAGTAAAAGGAACCTTTTTGACAAAAAATGTCCACATAGAGGGGTCGCTCAGATCAAACCATGCCGCAGTCAAAGTGTTAATACGAAAAATAACAGCAGTCCCCATACAAATTTGTTGGTTAAAACATGTGATTTTTCTAAAAATGTCTCTAAATTTTGTGTTCTTAATTAGGCTTCTTTCTACAAGAAAAACATATTTTGGTATTGCTCCAGAAGGGTATAGGTACTCCTCAAAAACCTTTATTTTGTTTTTAAGTTTTCTCAAGAACTAATGGACCGATTTCAATAATCTTCTCTTTTTGTGCAAGCTCTTTTTGATGACCAAATGATCAAATTGATGATGATTGTTTATGATCAAAATTTTTTTTTTTTATTTTTGAAAGAATATTAATTTTGTTTAGAAAACTCGATATCACAGAAAGGGGTCAACGTTTTTAAGGCAAAATTTTAAATTTGAAATGATTTTCGAAAAAAAAATAAGTTAATCTAGATTTTATGACAAATAAAACGGCATTTAAATTTTTGAGAAAAACTTATTTTGCAGGTACATTTTTAAATCTTAAAATATGAGAAATATTTTTAAACAGACTTTTTGGAAGAAATTAGCAAGTTCTAGCGACAAAGTCGTGCATTTTATTTCTTTCAAAATTGGTTTTCTGTTGAATACAAAAGATTTTAAAAGATCTTAAAAAATTAAATAAATCTACTTTTGATGTGAATTTGCTTTGGATGCTATAGAACTAATATTTAAACACGAATTTCAATAATATAAATGTCCCAAAAACAGCAAAAGTGACACATTTGTTAAACTAATGGCTAATTGAAAAACATAATAAACGGGTCATATCTTTTGATATACAAGCTTTGAATCTCTTGAGATTTGAAGTGAAAAGAGATTCTGAAACGTGTAATTTGTGAGTGCCACACAAACGTTTCTTCCCATCTTATTTGTTAACCTTAATTTGTTTTAATTCATTTGTTTAGAGAAATTATGTACTTAAGTGCACCTATTTCCTTAAATTCAAGAACCAAATATTTTTCTCTCTAACATTTTTAAGTTTTGTTGACTCCTTTAAGACAAAATACGAGTAAGCAGACTGATAGCGATAGTAATAATAGACTCCCGAAAATTGAGTTTGAAAAAATTTCGTCAAAAAAAGCCCGATATTTCTTCATATCAGATCCTTTCACATTTTCTGGATTTTTGAATTTGTTTAGCGTTCTTATCATAAATAGAAATGGATACAAGAAAAGTATATTTTATTTTTGAAAAAAAGCTACGTTTCAAAACAATTTCTTACAAACCTACGCTCTAAACTATTGTGTTTTAGCTCTTAAATATGGCATATTTAGAAAACTTTTGGAATCTAGGAATGCTTTCATATGTATGCAGGGAGTCATCCAAATTAAATAGTTAGATCATACCTTGATGGACAACAGTGTTCTAAAATAATTTGATACCTAACTAAAGTTGTCATTTTAGCAATTGAAATGTGTAAATGTTAGGTTAATATACTCGTACACATTATGTTATTTAAATTTTGTTAGCCTCCTTTATAAAACATTAAAGAACATTTTTAAGCGGTGAGTAAAAACTCATCTAAGTGTGTGACCCCCCCCTAATGAAAAATCTGGATCCGCCCTTGTTTGGACGGCTTCATTGTTCATTCCACCAGAAGCATTCCTCTTCTTAGATAGATGCGGTCTGACACAGGATAGATTGGCAGTTCCGCTAATCTACCACGTCAGACGACGTACCGTGGATAGGCGACTCCTGTACAATCGGGACGTTATGGCACAAGACGGAGCAGAGCTCCTTCGGTTCAGTAGGGCTGTGTCCGAACGGGACCGAACTGATAGGGTGAAGCAGGAGAACCAGTTTTGGTGGCTTCAATCGGCACTTGATAGTGGGTAGTCGGGATGGGGTTTTAAGCCTTGGCCGGCTTACATACTTGTTTTATAGTTTTAGGGTTTAGTTTTAGGTAGAATAGGCATGGTGGCACAAAAAATAAAATAAAATAAAATAAAATAAAACAAAAATACAAAAAAAAAAAAAAAAAAAAAAGAACAAAAAAAAATACAAAAAAATAAATAAATACAAAAGAAAAAGAAAAAAAAAGACAACAAAATATGAAATACAAAACGTTAGATAGTTAGATTTGCTGCTGTGGTTGTTCTAGTTTTAAGTAGTTTATAGGTAGAATAGGTAGTTTAAGTTAATTTTAATTTTATTTTAAGGACCTTATTTTAAGGAGTTTAAGTAAAACTAAAAAAGGATATTGAAATAAATAAAATTGAATTTAAGTTAAATAGATCTTAGGGACGAAATTATAATTAAGTATTATTGTTTAACTTATAGAGTGTCCGTATTGGACCAGTAAGTTAGTTGTAAGCTATGGATAATTAGGCTAGTTTTTTTGAATTTTTGTCTAGCTTTAAGATACGTTGTCTTAAGAATGAATTAATAAAAATGAATTAAAAAAAAAAGAAAAAGTGCATTGGCTGTCATGCCAGAGGTCTTGGGTTCAATCCCTACCTCTGCCATCAAAGTTTTGTTCACGGATACTGCAAGGAGTAAGAGTAATTCTTGTCATGAAAAGTGCTTTCTCAAATCAGCCGTTCGGATTCGGCTTAAAACGTTACTCGCACACAGTTACTTTGAAGTATATTTTTGTATCGAAGGATGACAAGTTTTAAGAATAAACATTTTAAGAAAAAAAAATCATACAAATCTATCAGGCCGTTTTTAGATTAATTTGAATTTTTGGCCAAAAAATATTTGAAGAAAAAAACGCCTAACACGAATCAGCTTCAGACTTTAATTTCAATGGGAAGGCTGAAAGGGAAGGAGAGGCAGACAGACGGACGAATTCGCTGGACTTACTTTTTTTCGAAATCTCTAACATCGTAATGTCATGTTTGATTGAGATTTTGATATGGATCAAAAGTGTCGCAAGTGAAAAAATTATATCCGTGCTGGATATAAACTGAATTATAAATTTATTAATGAAGAATATTAATTTTTCAAATTAAAAATATATATGCAACCAAATCCTGTCTATCCAAACTATTTCAGCTCTATTTATTAAGAACATGACGTTGTAGCATAACAGTAATTCAATTATTTTTTTAACAGTATTGACATTTTATAATCGATGAAAGTATCAAATTTCAGATGGAGAGAATTAACTAACAGCCCTATTACGGTTGTCAATTATCAATACGCTAATTGACATTTTTCAATGAAATTGATGAATTGGTATTATCGTTGTCAGCAATCAAATTTTTTGATAAACTGTGAACGCTCTTCAGAAATTAGATCTATTGTGAATGATTCAAATTGACAGTCTTGGTATTATGGTTGTCAAAATATTTGTTGATTATCAAATTTTCAGTCAATCACAAATTCCTTGTTGATAAAATATTTTACGGATCGCGAAAGCCAAAAGCATGTCTACTATTGAACAATTTTTCGGTGAAAATGAAATTGAAGAAGAAAATACTTGGGAGCAAGCAAAGATTCGAAGAAAACTACGCGATGCTTCAAATCCCATGGATTTGGCTGAACATAGTAGATAAAAGATCTTTTTTAGTTACATTACAAAATCTAATTTGGCTCGCTTTTAGATTCATTCAAAACTTTAGACTTTTGAAAGAAGCCTTCCTTAATGTATTTTTAGATATCAACGACAAGTTAGAACCAAAGAAAAGACAACAATCCATCGCAAACATACTAAAATTTGCACTATTCACAATAGATTTTTGATCTTTGTTCACAATGGATCAAAAAATGATCAACTCGCGTTCATAATACCAATTTATCAATTAATTGACAAAATGTTTCAATTGTCAATTAATTGATCTTTGACAACCGTAATAAGGCTGTAAATTTATTATTCCATTTTTTTAAACTTGGAAACTTTAGTCCAAGCTTTCTCAAAGTTCCGTTGTAAAAAGTTTTTTATAACATTTTGAACCAATATTCATGACATGTTAGATATCTTATAGCTTTAATCTTTTAGGCAGTGCCTTAGTATTGTTAACCTTATGAGCAAAATTATATAGAGACTCTTGTTTTTACACTTACGTATTTTTTTTTTATTTAGCGACTGCCTGTGCCTCATTTTACAGTATTATCTAATTATTTACAAAAAAACTTTTGCTAAATCTCAAATTTTGCGTATTATAATTTGTTAATGTGATTTTAAGCGAGTCAAAGTGTCCATTTATGTCAGACTTTTGGTGGAAGAAGAACTTAAAAATCTATCAAGTATTTTGGAGTAATATGTTCAACTATTTAATTGAATAGAATAATGTGTTTAAGGGGTGTAATCGGCTATCAAAGAAAGAACCAGTATCAAGATTGAACAATTTTTAACAAGAATTATCAAAATAATGATTGCCAGGTTAAATATTCATGTGGTTCCTGTAATAATTTATCGAAATAAAAGTACCAGATTAGCTGTCATTTGATAAAATTTCAGTTTCTCTATTATTTTTCGAATGTCGAAGCTTTGTCGATAGCATGAATGTAAGAGTCTACAGCTTTATTTTAAAATGAACTTGAACTACGAAATACAAAAAATACCCCTTCACTTCAATACTATACACTCATACGGTATTTTGACAAAGCTTTCCTAAATTTGTATTACTCATAATTTCCCATTCATTCATTTACTATAATATTCATACAACATACAACAAAACAAGTAAAGAAATGTCTAATAATAAAAATCCAGTTAATTTTAACTCAACTTGTGCATTTGTTTGATATAAAAGGTTTGATTGAATTAATTAAGTTATCATTTGCAACCTATCCAGCAAACGGAAAATAACTCAATCTATTCCAAAATGGCATTCAAAGTAAGAATAACTTTAAGGCTTAACCTTAAATAATATTCTAATAATTTTTTTTCAATTTTCAGTTCATTGTCGCTCTTGCAGTCGTTGCTGTTGCTAGCGCAGGACTTATTCCAGCTCACCAGGAATACCATGTAGCTCAGCCTGTGTTGGTCAAATCCGAGGAATCATATGACCACCACCCACAGTACCAGTTCTCGTATGGCGTCAACGATGCCCACACCGGAGATGTCAAGAGCCAAATCGAGACCCGTGATGGAGACGTAGTCAAGGGTGAATACTCCCTCATCGATGCCGATGGCCACAAGAGGACTGTTCACTACACTGCTGACGACGTTCATGGATTCAACGCTGTTGTCCACCGTGAACCTCTCGGACATGTTGTCAAGGCCGTTCATTCCGGTCCAGTCGCTTATGCTGCTGCTCCAGCTCTCATCAAGTCTGCACCTTTGGCCTATGCCGCTGCTCCAGCTTTGGTAAAATCAGCTCACATTGGTTATGCTGCACCAGCCGCATACACTCAGACCTATGCTGCTGCTCCAGTTGCTTACTCCCATGCTCCAGCTGCCTACACAGCCCAGACCTTGGTGAAATCAAGCCCAATCTCATATGCTGCTCCAGCTTATGCCTACCATCATTAAAAATATTGACTGAGGCATTTGAGATACTAATTCGACCAATTTTTGTAAATAATAAAAGTATTTATTTCGAAATCTTGTGTTTTATTCAAGCTGCTTCCATCTTTTGACATTTGATAAGTAAAAACTACGCCATTACTTAAAAGCGCGCTTGAACAACACTTTTAAATTGTTAAACTTCAATATAAAAATTGTAAATATTTTTCAGTTGAAGTTCAGAAAACTTAAGCACTTTTGGGTCGTCGTAAAGCACCTTCTCGGCTGGAAATAGCAGAAATGGTGGACACATTTGATCAAGTTAGTGATGCGAGGAGTGGAAATTGCGTGATTCGCTCAAGAATCAGTGAGAACATTTTTATTGTAGCCCGTTGTGTTGACGATGACGTTGATTAGTCTGTTTCTCGTCGATCTTTAAAATAAACCATTAAACAAACTTAATTGCACCGTATTTTTTACAAAGATTTAGATTCTTAAAGATTTAGAAAGTTTGGTCTATCACTATCAGTAACGTCGTGTCATGATTTTCATCGACAAATTGCCGTATTGTCGTATTTTGGGCTCAGAAGCAGGAATAATTGGTGAAAAGCCAGTCCAGTGTCCATCCTCACCGTTTCAATGGTTACTTTTTATTTTTGGGCTGCCGGACCTTATTTCTTCGCAAATGAGGCTGATGCAACTGTTTCAGTGAATGCATTGCACTCCCAAACTAGAATTATTAATAATTTCTTTTGGCCAGAATGGATGAATTTGACATGTTTTTGAATAAGACGATGACGAAGGAACTTGCCAATTTGTTCATGCAAAATTTAATTATTAGGATTAAGTACTGCAATCGTACCCGTAGGAGCCATTTTTTATCGTTCTTATCTTCCTTTTAAAGTTAAAATGAACATTTATTGCTCTCTCTTAAGAAATACTATTTTATTTTAAAACCAATTATTACCAAATTTTAGTAGCATTTTTGTAAGGTTTTTATTTAAAAAATCGGATTTTTCTAAGAAAATTATTATTATTTATGCTATCTATAATATTATGAATAGTATTAAATAATTTTGAAGCCTATAGAGTTCTCGAGATATATGAGTCAAAATTCAGATTTTTATTAATTTACATATATAAAGGAAACTGCTAGTTGACTTTTTAAAAAATGTTACCAAATTTGAAAAACAATAACTTTTATGAAATAGAATGAGTCTATCTATGACATCTTTAATTGATGTCAAGATATTTGATTCGAAAATCAATCATTACCAACTTATAGATGTTTATTTTTGCTATAAAATGTTACTTGGATTATATTAAAAATTGTACTAGATGTCAAAAACGTTAGGTTTTTTACCATAGCAATTTAAAAAACAGTGAACATTTGGTTAAACCAAAACATCTCACGAACCAATATTGCTAGTGACTTGAATTAAATTTTATATTATATGTATATTGTAATGTAATACCAAGCTAATAAGATTTTGAAAAAAATTCAACTAACCGTAATTTTTTAAATCAACAAACATTGAAAAAATTGTCACCTCGAATATTTTACGAACAAAAAATGATTTTATCTCCAAATTAATTTTAGGCAACGAGGAATAACGTTTTTGAGTTCTCGTAAAATTTTGAGAAAAATCGAACTGACCTAAACAAATATTACTGAAAGTTTGTCAAAATGGATTTTCGACTTAAATATTTTTTTTTCAAAAATTGAAAATGTTGGCTTCAAATTAATTGTATTTTTAAAAAAATATATTTTTCAACATTTCGTAAAATTTTCGGAAACATCGAATTCACAGTTTTTTTTTAACAAAAAATAAGAACCTAAAAATAACACTCCAAAGTTTGTAAAAATTGATTTTCGACTCAAATATTTTTTCAAAACTTAAAAATATTGGCTTCAAACTAATTTTATCTCACACAAAATATTGTTTTCGACATTCAATAAATTGTTAATAGTAGGCAAAATTGGTCAAAACTGATGTGCAAGTCTCGATATCTCTTAAATAAATGAAGCTATTGACTTCAAAATGATTTCATTCTATGCTAAATTTTCTTGGAAAAATCAAATTTGTATTTTCTTATATAAGAAATAAAAACTTTTCAGAAATGCTTCTCAAATCGGTTTTCGACTAAAAATGTTGACTAAACACATTTTGAAAGCAAATTATTTTTAGTTAATTTTTTTAGAAAAAATCAACCGACAACTTTTTAACAAATCACGGAAACCTACAAAAATAACAAAAAACTGATAAGATCAAATTATTTATCGGACACATAATATTGTTATGAATATTTTGTTAAAGTTTTAAGAAAGAAAAATCGAGGGACGGGATGGGAAATTATCAGTGTTGGTCGTATCCCATCCTCTTTTTTGTAATAAAATCATAGTGAGCTAAAAAAGAAAGTTTTTTGTCTAAGATTACTCCAAGATCTTTCTTCCTAGTTCTAAATTTGCACTATGGGTTCAGAATTTCGGAAATACGAAAAAATTTGACATTTTGTAACATTTAACAGAAGGCAATTTTGCTTGCACTAATTAACAAGCCTCGATAGATCTTGCAGGAGAAGAAAACCGTCAGTTTGGCAAGAGATCTTGCGGTAAAGTTTGAGGTCATTCACAAAAAGAAGTCACAGCCGCAAAAAAATTTGCCATATTAACATTCGTCAATTATCAACTTGAAATTTGGCCAAAGTGTCATATTGACTACCAAAATAGTCAATATGACAACCTTATTTAAAAAAAAATTGACGACTGGCATAGTCATCAGAACAATTTTCGATTGTCAATTTCGGACAGTCAATATGACAACAAAAGTAGTCGATAGAATAACTTAGGTAGTCAATATGACAATTCGGTTGTCATATTGACTAACAATATTGTGTATCGAGAGTTGTTATATTAACTATCCAGTAGTCAAATTAGATTTCGGATTTCAAAAAAAAATTTCATATCGACTACCAGAGTTGTCGTATTAACTACCACGCTAGTCAATATGACAACCGTAGTTTCAATTTCTTTCAACTAAAGTTGTGACATTGACTACTGCATTTGTCATATGGACTACCAAGTTGTAAACAAATTTCGGATCCCAACATTGGTGAACAAAAATTGTCCTATTGACTATTTCGGTTATCGGCTGAAAATTGACTACAGTATTCCCCGCTTAATTGCACTGACCATTTTGTCAAATTTTTCGGTCAATTATCCGGGTGGTTCAATTAGCGAAACCCCGCTTAATTGACATATCTGTTCAATTAAGCGAAACCCGAATAATTGCACGAGTAGGTCAACTAAAAAATGAAATATTCATCCCAGAAATTTACTCTATAAACATTTCAGTGATAACTTAATTTCGGCGTCTGTTAGTTCGCCATAACATGATATGTTATGTCATCACATGCCAAATAAGGATTGAAATCTGCATTGTCCTCAAGAACGTTATCTATAACGACGAGATCATTTTCCGGCTGCTCTTCTTCTTGGATGAAGCCTGTCTTTAAAAAAAGAACTTGCAAATGTAGGTTTAGTAGTAAAATATTACCAATATTACCTTTCTAAAACAATTTCTTATAGTAGAAGACTAGAAGTTGTTAGAAGCCACAAACAATATTTGCTTATGTGCATTGCTTGCAAAGATGTGATCGACTTCGAAACTTCTTCGATAGTCTTGCCACGTTCGATGGCTGTAATTTGTTTCCTTATTATATTTTGCTGATAGTAAGCTTTGAAACAATGAATAATGCCTTGGTCAAGGGGCTGAATGATGGACGTTGTATTTGTGGGTACAAACTGCACGTTTATATTTTTTAAATCCTCCAACTTCTTATGACAGGCAGCATTGTCGACAAAAAGAATTATTTGTCTGTTCTGCTTTATCATTTCTTCGTCAAATTTATATAAAATTTGGGCCCATAAATGTTGGGTCATCCATGCCTTTTTGTTGGAGAAATATTGCAAAGGTACAACCTTATTTTTAAAACACCTTGGCGTTTTGGTTTTCCCAATCAAAATAATTTTTTTGTCCGTCCAATTATCCGAAAAATTTCCATGTATTTAGTTTTTCTGCTGCATATTTTTAAGATCAATTAAGCGAGTAATTCAACTAAGCGGGGTTCAATTAACCGTCTAAAAAGCTTTGCTACTAATACGGGAAATATTCGAAGCCAATTTGTTCGATCAATTAAGCGGGATTTTCAATTAAGCGTGGTGCAACTAAGCGGGGATTACTGTATTTAATAGTTGATTTGACTACACGGTTTATCGTTTACAAATAAAAAAACAAAAATGGACCCAAATGGCTTCTTTGCTGAACACCGAAACAAATTTTGAGGGCGAACTATCATCAACTTTAACTATTTGAACTTTACCAGCTAAATATGATTCAAGCCATTTTAATAGAGAAAAGTGAATGTCTAGAGAAGTGAGTTTATATAATAGGACTTGATGATTAATTCTATCAAATGCCTTTGCAAAATTTGTAAAAATAATATCTGTTTGGCGACGATTCTTCATATTTATTATGATGTAAATACTTATTAAAGCCAAGTTTGTTGCCGTTGATTTCCCTGCCACAGACCCATAATAAAAATCTGAAATATAATTCAGAAATAACTTAGTTAATCTGTTACAGACTATAGCTTTTCAAATACTTTCGAAATGCAAGACATTTTAAAAATGGGTGAATAATTAGTTATATCCTACTTTGAACCCGATTTAAAAATTGGTGATGAATAAGAAACCTTCCAGCAATCCAAGAATTGCCCTTTGGCTAGCGAAAGATTAAAAATCCATGAGAGTGGTTGGGCTAATACAATAACGCATTTCCTTAACAAAAAAGCATCCAATTTAGTTGCTTCTGTTAAAATATTTCTGTATCTTTTGATGGTACTATCTGTAAGACAAAATTGTATTTGAATTGAATACCTCTTCTCTTGAAACTTGAAGAAATGCCAACATTTTCAGTTCGAAAAATCTTTAGGTTATGAGTGTTTTGCATTAATTTACAATTTTTATTATGAACATTTTTAATTTCCACAATATTTTCAGTTTGATTTATCTTAAATGAGGTATAAGTAAAAGAATATTAATAAGTAAAAATAGTATAACGCTTCAAGATATGCAATTTACGTGACTTCCATCACCAATTTACCAACTTGTGGTCTACTTTTTTACAACATGATCGTTTAAAAACCATAAAACTCTTTCCTTTTACGCATACTTCAAGATCTATCCAAAACTGGTTCAACTTTCAATTATTTGATTTTGATCAAAATACCACAAAAGTGATAAAAGGAATTTAGTTTATCTGTGAGATCAACAAATTCATTTACCGTACTTTTTTTGTGTATGGCTTAGCAATTGTTTAATTAGCCTTATACAAAATTTAACCTTGCAAGGTCATATAAAGTAAAGTGACAGTTAAAGCTCATATTGTGTTCATGACTACTACAAATCATTCACGTATTGTATGCGGAGTTCCCCTTCTGTCGTAATATTACCCATTAATTATTGTTATATATTTAAGTACTCATTCGTAACTAACAGTAGATATGTTATATTTGGTATGTGACCTTAAGTCAAAAATCTATTTGGCCCAGACAAAGTGCAGACCACAATAAATGTATAAATGTACTCAGGTTTGTATAGATATTCGTCGGCAAGTCGGCACACCTCTTTGAATTTGAATAATAATAAATTGATTTGTTTCTTGTTTGTACCTCTTGGAATTTTTGGTTTTAGACACTAGCTTGGTTCCGCCGGTAAGTCGGTGGGTTTAATGCGATACAATTTAGCGGATTTAATTAGGTAGCTTGACGCACAAAATAAAACACATTATTGAAAGAAAAGATCATAATTACTAACTTATCCGGATAAAGAATGTAAATTCGATCGTTTCGGTGGTCATAACATGTTATTAACAAAAAACCCAGGGAACAATTCGTTAATATAAATTATTATGTAATCAATTCTGATTCTGTTACCGGAGACCGGAGACCGACACTGGACCACCTTTAGGTTGAAGCCCCGGAAGCTGTGTGATTCAGACGAAAACCAACTTGAGTTAATGGACAGGTGTTAGATGTGATGTTGGTATAATAACATCATGAATGAGTAATAAACTATGCACCGTTAACTTGTTAACAAGTTTTGGAATTATGCAAATCCAGACCAAGAACTAATGACTTAGAAGTCAAATGAAGTCAAATCGTGATGAATAAGTAAGTCTGAGCGTGGGATGATTGTATCAGTTGTTATTTAAAGGATTTGAAATTCATATTTTGAAAATGATGATAACATCCTATATTAAAGCTACATACAGTAACAACTTAACCGAAAAACGTTTATGTTAACTGTTTATGTTTTATTTGATTAGCTCGGCTTTTATATACATATTGTAGATTATATATTTATATGATGTTTGGTAGAAAAACGTTTATTAACTTCCATAGAAAGTTATTGTAATGGGTCCGATTTGTAAAATTGAAAATTTTGACATTTCTCGACGTTTCAAGGTCCCTAGAGTCGAAATAAAAGATTTTTAGAAAGATGTCTGTGCGTGCGTGTGTACGTACGTTCGTACGTTCCGACGTCCGTATACGTCTGTACGTTCGCGAAGTTTTTTTCGTCGTCCATAGCTCAAGAACCAGAAGAGATATCGACTTCAAATAAATTTTGTTATACAGATAATAAGGCAGAAAGATGCAGAAAGGGCTCTCAAGACAATTGCGTCTGTGGTTTTTTTACCATAGCAGTTTAAAAAAAAAGGTGAAAATTTTGGTTAACCCTAAATATCTCATGAACCAATGACGCTAGAGACTTGAATTAAATTTTATATTATATATTGTAACGTGATACAAAACAATTATATTTTTGGAAAAAAATCCAATTAACTGTTTTTTTTATAAATCAAAAAAACTGAAAAAAAAATTTGTCACCTCGAAAATTTTACGACTAAAATATGATTTCATCTCCAAAACAATTTTGTGCAACGAAGAATAATGTTTTTGACATACGATAAAATTTTGCAAAAAATTCAATTGACAGTTTTTTTTATAAAAAATAAAAACCTACAAAAAACATTTCTCAAGGTTGGTAAAAATTTACTTTCGACTCGAATAGCTTTTCAAAAATTACAAATATTGGCTTCAAGCTTATTTTATTTCACAGAAAATATTGTTTTCGATATTCAGTAATTTTTTTTTATAAAAATCCAACAGTCCGTTTTTTCATAAAAAAAATAAAATCTACAAAAAATTGTACGCAAATTTGGTAAAAATTGATACATACAGACAAACTTTTAAGCAAGACAAATCGACAACAGATGGGAAGTTATCAGTGTGGGTCGCATCCCAGCATCTTTTTATATTTTAAAATGTAACGTGATATCAAATTATCGGGTGATTTTTTAAGAGCTTGAGAACTTTTTTTTTTTAAAAAACGCATAAAATTTGCAAAATCTCATCGATTCTTTATTTGAAACGTTAGATTGGTCCATGACATTTACTTTTTACAGATAATTTCATTTAAATGTTGACCGAGGCTGCGTCTTAGGTGGTCCATTCGGAAAGTCCAATTTTGGGTAACTTTTTCGAGCATTTCGGCCGGAATAGCCCGAATTTCTTCGGAAATGTTGTCTTCCAAAGCTGGAATAGTTGCTGGCTTATTTGTGTAGACTTTAGATTTGACGTAGTCCTACAAAAAATAGTCTAAAGGCGTCAAATCGCATGATCTTGGTGGCCAACTTACCGGTCCATTCCTTGAGATGAATTGTTCTCCGAAGTTTTAACTCAAAATGGCCATAGAATCGCGAGCTGTGTGGCATGTAGCGCCATCTTGTTGAAACCACATGTCAACCAAGTTCAGTTCTTCCATTTTTGGCAACAAAAAGTTTGTTAGCATTGAACGATAGCGATCGCCATTCACCGTAACGTTGCGTCCAACAGCATCTTTGAAAAAATACGGTCCAATGATTCCACCAGCGTACAAACCACACCAAACAGTGCATTTTTCGGGATGCATGGGCAGTTCTTGAACGGCTTCTGGTTGCTCTTCACTCCAAATGCGGCAATTTTGCTTATTTACGTAGCCATTCAACCAGAAATGAGCCTCATCGCTGAACAAAACACACGCGCGAAACACATTTCGAACCGAACACTGATTTTGGTAATAAAATTCAATGATTTGCAAGCGTTGCTCGTTAGTAAGTCTATTCAAAGCATACTGAGCATCTTTCTCTTTGACACCATGTCTGAAATCCCGCGTGATCTGTCAAATATACTAATGCATGAAAATCCTAACCTCAAAAAAATCACCCACTAGTATAATATTTGAAAAAAAAAATTATATTTACGTTTTTTTTATACATTAAGAAACTGAACAAAACTAATTACCACCTGGAATACTTTACAAAACTAAAATAATTTTATACAACGAAGAATAAAGTTTTTGTCATCTGCTAAGATTTTTAAAAACAACAAATCGACAGTTTTTTTTCAGAAAAAATAAAAACATAAAAAAAACATTACCTACTAAAATTTATTAAAAATTGACTTTCGACTCAAATATTTTTTCAAATTACATATAAGGATACTGGCTTCAAACTGATTTCATCTTATAGAAAAAAAAGGCTGGGATGCAACCCACACTGATAACTTCCCATCCCGTGTTATTATAACAATATTTTGTGTGAAATTAATAATTTGAAGTCAATATCTTTCTTTGCTCTCATAAATGATAAAAGAGTTTGATTTCAAAATCTATTTGTGCCGAAAACTAATTTTAGTAGCATTTCTTGAAAAATTGTATTTCTTATAAAAAAATACAGATTGGATTTTTCTAAGAAAATTTAGCACAGAATGAAATCATTTCCGCTGAACGAACATGATTGTGTATACGCTTGAACAACGCTTAGAGAAGATGAAGATTTTGCCAAAAAAAATCATCTTATCAGATGAAGCTCATTTTGATCTTGGCGGGTATGTTAACAAGCAAAATTGTCGCATTTGGGGCACAGAAAACCGGCACGCATACAATGAAAAGCCGATACACCCAAAACGAGTCAATTTTTGGTGCGGATTTTCGTCCGGAGGCATAATTGGGCCATTTATCTTTGAAAATGAGCAAGGAGTGGCCGTTACAATCAATTCAATGGCGATCGTAATCGGGCCATGTTGAACGAATTTTTGTTCACAAAAGGAGGAGGAGGATATTTGCAACATTTGGTTTCAACAGGATGGCGCTACGTGCCACACAGCCGAAGCTACACTCAGTGGCGGACTAAGAGGCAGTGACACCCGGGGCGGTAAAGCAAGCTTACACCCCTTAAAAATTTAAGAAAAAAACACGAACAAAGATTTTATTTAAAGGTGCTTACGAGCTTTTATTGTACTGAATGTTTCGATTATATCATTAAAATCTATATTTTTTGTGTGCTCCGTTTCGATTGAAAGTATAGCCAAATTAGTCAACCTATTTTGGCTCATCGTTGATCTTAGATAAGTCTTTATTAATTTTAATTTGGAAAAGCTTCGTTCACACGATGCCACTGAGACGCAAATTGTTAAATACATTTTTATCGCCAATGACAGACTCGGTAAAGAGTCTGAAAAATCCCACTTAACAATGAAGCTTAAAAGTTCAAAGGCTGTCCAAATTTCTGCATCTTTTAAATTTATCTTTGAAGCTACCATGTGACGCCGAATTCGCTAGATTTCCAATATGATACTGTTGTCTGTAAGTTATGTAAATGTTGACATTTGTAAGAACCACAGCCCGCAGTTCTTCTTCCGTTCCATCCAGCAATATTTTCGGTTGAAGAGCTGAGAAAACTGACGCAATATCTTCCATGGCCTTAGATCGATGCACAAGTTCAGTATAAAATGTATCCTGACATTCTAACATGGCTCTTTGTGTTTCCTCTTCCAACGTCAAACCAGCATCTTGAGCCTTTTCGCCTGGCATAGTTTTCTTCTTTTTTCTTCTTCCCCGCCTTTCAATTGAAATTTCTAGCTCGGTGCATTGTTCTCTTGCGTATATTACGGCCTTTTTCACGGATTCATCACGAAGAAAACTCGCTAGTGCCTTAAGTTTTATTACACTTTTTTCTAGAGTGAGCCCGGATTTTTGCAAGTATTTCTGTGCTGAATCAACTTCTTCCAAAATATCGAACCAGAATGAGTAGTAGTGTGCAGTTATTTTTCTGTTACTGATGGCACCCCCTATTAGTCTGCCACCCGGGGCGGACCGCCCCCACCACCCCCCCCTTAGTCCGCCACTGGCTACACTCGATGTTTTTATAGCATTTTCAAAAAAAAAAGTAATTTGGCGAACCCTTTAGTTTTTGTGGATTTTAATTTTTATGAAAAAAAAACGGACTGTCGCATTTTTATAAAAATTTTACTGAATATCGAACACAATATTTTTTATAAGATGAAATCAGTCTGACGCTAATAGCTATCTTAAATTTTTTTAAGAAGATAATTGAGTCGAAAATCAATTTTTACCAATTTTTAGTAATGTTTTTTTTTAGGACTTAAATATCTTTTCAAAAATTTAAGATATTGAATTCAAACTAATTTCATCTTTTAAATAAATATATTCATTACAATTTTTATCCAAATCCAACAGTCAAGTTTTACTCATAAAAATTAAGATCTAAAAATAAAAATAAAAATACTACGAAAAGTTGGTAAAAAATTATGTTTGATTTTCGTGAATACAAAAAAGTAAAGTAAAAACATAATAAAAAAATTCAATCTATATTTTTTTTAAATAAGAAATAAAACTTAAAAAAAATTGCTACTACAATTAGTACAAATTCGTTTTCGACTTAAAATCTCGTTAACAAAAACAGATTTTGAAATCAATGTGACACGATACTAATAAAGTATAGTTTTGAGAAAAAAATCAATTAACGATTTTTCTATAAATAAAAAAAAAATGAACAAAAAATTTTTTGCCTCGAATATTTTTCAAACAAGTCTTGATAATATTTTCAAAAACAGAATTTTGTATAACGAAGGATAACGTATTAATTTTTAGAAAAATCGAATTGAAAAACGTAAAAAAATGACTACTAAATATTAGTAAAATTGAAATGCTTCTTAAACATTTCAGGAATAAATAATTTTGCTGCCTTCAAAATTACTTCATTTTACACAAAATATTTTTACCAATATTATGTATTGAAATTAATAAAGTCCAATTGACTGTTTTTTATAAAAAATAAAAACCTTCCAAAAATACTACTAAAATTTTGTATAAAATATCTCCCATATCTCGAACAATGTAGTGTATTTACTTCAAAATTATTTGACTTCGCATAAAATATTGTTGTTCACTTTTAATTAATTATTGGTAAGTTAAATATTCAATTGAATTTTTTTTTAATAAAAAAATGAAAACCTGCAGAAAATAAATAACAAATATAAATATATGATTTTCGACTTAATACGTACCTTAAATTAAAAAAAAAAATATTCAATTCAAACTCTCTTCATTTTATAAAAAAAATCGTATCATTACTTTGTAAAGCTTTAACCAATTGTTAGAAAAATAAAACGTGAAACAACTAGCTGCTCAAATTATTACATAAAACAGTTCAAAATTAAGTTTTGAATTGCATATATTCTTTCACTAATTTCTCTTAAAAATAAAATTAACTTGTTACAAGAACTACTATTTGAACATTTTTAGCTGCTACCAAGGGGAAGTTATCAGTGTTGTGTTGATTTAGCCAACAATGCCGTTTTTTTAAAGAACATAGTTTTTATACTTCAGTCACGCCAACAATTATTAGTTCTTTTTTTTATAATCTGCAAACTAAGTTACGTGTTTTAAAATTCCGCCCTTTAAAATAGCACAAATGTGCAAGAAATTATCATGATAATATAATAAGTTATTCATATTCAAGGCTTTGTGTCGAAATATTCTAGTTTCAACTTTGTATTAAGGTACAAACACCATGGGATCTACCTAATTGTTGAGATTTATAATTTAGAAGTTATGATGAGTAAGTATACCATACATGCGATATCTTAAAATGTTCGTTTTCGAATATGCATTATTAACGAAAGAATTAAAGTTGATTTACCACTTAAAAACCCTAAAATTTTCCTATCGGACTGTGAAAATGCTGTATATTATTTCATTCATTTTGAAAAAGAGCCATTTTTGACTCAATAGAATTACAAACAAGACAAATTTCCGAGGTGAACTCAAATATTCTATATGAAGTAGCAGTGTGCTGCAAAACTTCTTTATCGAAGTATCATTTTGAAGAACACTTGTCGAACATAGGATCATTTCATCATTCAAAAACAATACTTTAAAGTTTATAGTCTCGTTGTTTTTATTTACAAAATTAATCAAAAGCAGGCAAAATCATACAAATAAAATTGTTTCGCGGATATTTTTAGTGATGGTAAGCATAAGCTGATGGAGCTGCATATGAGATTGGGCTCGATTTCAACAAAGTCTGGGTTGCGTAGGCAGCTGGGGCATGGGAGTAAGCAACTGGAGCAGCAGCATAAGTCTGATGGTAAGCTGCTGGTGCGATAGCGGCAGCATAACCAAGATGAGCAGACTTCACCAAAGCTGGAGCAGCAGCATAAGCAACTGGAGCGGAATGAACGGCCTTCACAACATGGCCGAGTGGCTCGCGGTGGACAACAGCGTTGAATCCATGAACATCGTCAGCAGTGTAGTGAACTGTCCTCTTGTGACCATCAGCATCGATGAGGGAGTATTCACCCTTGACTACGTCTCCATCACGGGTCTCAATTTGGCTCTTGACATCACCGGTGTGAGCATCGTGGACGCCATACGAGAACTGGTACTGTGGGTGGTGGTCATAAGATTCATGGGATTTGATCAACACAGGTTGGGCTACATGGTATGCCTGGTGAGCTGGAATGAGTCCAGCACTGGCAACAGCAACGAGTGCAAGAGCAACAATTAACTACAAATTAGGAAAAATAGTTAGAACATTGTTGAAGGATTAATCCTTAAAATTCTTACTTTGAATGCCATTTTTGTATTGGATTGAGGTACTTTCCGTTTATTGGAATAGTGGCAAATGATAACAATTTAAACTTAAGCTGGGCTTTTATATGGTTAACAAAAGGTTCACCAATCGATTGAAGTAAGCTGAATGTTTATTTCACTTATGTCTATTTTCCTTCTAATTTTGATTTAATCTAATGAATACAAGTAAAGCTCGTATGGTAATGAATTGTGAGCAATCTCATTTTGCTACACATTTTGTAGGTACGGTAAACAGTAGCATGGCAGTTCAAGTTCAATTTTTTGGTAACCGGTGGTAATTAGCCGTAGCTTTTTATTGCTTTTGTTTTATATGGAATTTACCTAATTAATTGCTTTCAACAAATATTGGAATGTGTAAGTATGTTATAATTTTATTTGTTGAATAAATTGGTATGTAATGCAAATATTTGAAACCTTATATTTAAGTATAGGCAGTCGGTAGTAGATTTAAGGATAATAAAATAGTACAGTTTTTCATAACTTCAATTAAAAGATCCCATTTATTTACGTTGTTTTGAGGCTTCAATTTCTGTTATGATAACTATTCAATACACATTATAAAAGTTTTTAATTATTGTGTTCCCTAAGTAACTAAAAACAATACATTTTTTAAATTTATGAATTCTTTGAATTTATTTGTATTTTTTACATTCTCTTGATATACAGTAAAACCCAGATAAGTGCCTTTCGTTCACTTTCGCGCTTTTCTTTAATTATTCTCACATAGGCACTAATTAATCTTAAGAACAGGCACTGGTGATTTTCAGGTACCAAGTACTGTGTTCATGTGTTATGGTTAGTCTTGGGTTCAATTGACAGTGCCGCGTTAAGTTTTTTCACTTGTACTGTCTCTTGCGAGGAATTGACAAATCCTTCAAGGGCAATTCTTGTCATGAAAAGCGTTTTTTTTTTCAATAAGCCGTTCGTATCCGGAATATTAACTGAAGGTCCCTTCCATCATGACACTTCTCGAATAAAGGAATGGTTGAGAGTTGTAGACCTTAGGCTCTGGTTCTCTACAAATTGTTGCCCCACAAAATTTTATTTTAGTACTCGGTACTGGGCACTTAATAAGTACTGCAGTCCATATATGCTTAAGTACTTTAAGACTCTTCTGATTATATTGCATTAAAAATACTAGGCTTCCTTTAATTGTTTGTGTTAGGTGTTAGAAGTTGTTGCATAGAGCTTAAGTACACCTACACACTTATCATCAGCTGAAAAATTCTTCCTTGTGTTTGCAGCCTTACAATTTCAAAAACTAAAAAATTGGATATTTTCTTACTTCATCAAACAAAACTTGTTTTGATACAATTTTGTTTTAATTTATAAGTAAATAAAGAGAAAATGGCATATTTTCACTACAGCGGAATTTTATTATTGCCTAGGTGCTTCGCCCGAACAATTGTATGTAAAATTTCGGCATTAATGCTTGATACTTATCCGGGTCTTACAGTATTTTTTTTGTTGGTAATTTGTAATCAAATTTAAATTGAATTATGAGACCATTAGAATGTACAGAATGTACAGAATACAAAAAAAAGTTCAAAATATTTCTATTGCCAACCTTAATTCCAATGAATTGAAAGCGTTTAAATAAGTAAATTAAATGCTTGTTGAAAGCAATAAATTAAGCATATTGCACTTAAGAAATAAAACAAAACAATAAATTGCTACGGCTAATTAACACCTGTTACCAAAAAATTGAACGTGAACTGCCATGCTACTGTTTACCGTAAACCTTCAAAATGAGATTACTCACATACATATACAAGCTACTTGCATTCATATTAGATTAAATCAAAATTAAAAGGAAATAGACGCAAATGAAGTAAACATTCGGTTTGCTTCACTCGATTGGTGAACCTTTTGTTAACCATATAAAAGCCCAGCTTAAGTTTAAAATGTTATCATTTGCAACTTATCCAATAAACGGAAAGTACCTCAATCCAATACAAAAATGGCATTCAAAGTAAGAATTTTAAGGATTAATCCTTCAACAATGTTCTAACTATTTTTCCTAATTTGTAGTTAATTGTTGCTCTTGCACTCGTTGCTGTTGCCAGTGCTGGACTCATTCCAGCTCATCAGTCATACCATGTTTCCCAACCTGTGTTGATCAAATCCCATGAATCTTATGACCACCACCCACAGTACCAGTTCTCGTATGGCGTCCACGATGCCCACACCGGTGATGTCAAGAGCCAAATTGAGACCCGTGATGGAGACGTAGTCAAAGGTGAATACTCCCTCATCGATGCTGATGGTCACAAGAGGACTGTTCACTACACTGCTGATGACGTTCATGGATTCAACGCTGTTGTCCATCGTGAGCCACTCGGACATGTTGTGAAGGCCGTCCATGCTGCTCCAGTCGCTTATGCTGCTGCTCCAGCTTTGGTGAAGTCTGCCCATCTTAGTTATGCTGCCGCCGCACCAGCAGCTTATCATCAGACCTATGCTGCTGCTCCAGTTGCTTACTCCCATGCCCCAGCTGCCTACGCAACCCAGACTTTAGTGAAATCAAGCCCAATCTCATATGCTGCTCCATCAGCTTATGCTTACCATCACTAAAATCTATTTCAAACGACCCATATTGACATCCAAAAATGTATTACCTTAAAGAATTTTCAAATCTTTGTTGCCAAGAGATTGAATAATTTTGTAAATAAAAACAACGAAACTATTTATTTGGAAAAAAACATTTTTTAAACAAACGCCCAAAAATATGGGCTATAAGAACTATCGGTTTCACTTTAATCTAAAGCTATTTCGTTTCCCTTTCATGTTGGCCTCCGCAGCTCGACTCTGAGTATTTGAAGGGATACCCAGCTTTGCTGAATGTTCTCCTATCGGTCAATGTCCCGTACATATTGCTGTGAGCCTGTAGTTATATCATGCCTTGGTCTGCACAAAAGTTCGATAGAAGGGTGATGATGTTGTTTGTTGGATTGAGAAAATGTTGCCCTTCATAGCTCCAAGTGGAATATTTACCATTTCTGCAAGTTAGCTATTAAGGGCCGATCCTTGCCGGGCCAATTCATCAGCCCGTTCATTTCCATCAATGCCACTATGACCTGGAACCAAAATAAGAATGACATGGGGGTTGTTGTTAAGGCTGGATAGTTCATCGCGAAATTGTTGGACCAGTATAGAGGATGTTGTGGCCAAATTGATAGCCATAATAGCCACCTGGCTGTCAGTACAGATAACCATGATTTTATTTTGGTTTGAGTTTGATTTGAGTATTTTGCATGCTTCTCTGATTGCTAATAATTCCGCTTGAAATACACTGGCACAATCAGGTAGCCGAAAAAACTTAGACCCGTTTAAGGATTCAGAGAAGATTTCCGACCCAACTCCCCACTCCACCTTTAACCCGTCAGTAAAGATAGTGGCCATCCTCTCAATCCATTCTGGCATCAAGGATGACTTTTTAAGTCTTTACTGAGGTTCAAGGCAGCGATGCAGTAGTCGGTGTCCGTGTCAAAAATATGCACTGGAATCAGTTCGTTAGTGTCCATGAAGTTTAGGAAACCAATAGCTTGGTTCTTTAAGCCTTAGCGTTCTGCACGCTAATAAATATTAAATGTGTAGGTCTTCCACCCCTCCCTTAGTTTCTTGGTATTGTATTTTTTGTAAAGTGCAGGCCACCACACAATCGATCCATACGACGCACGTTCAACGGCACACAAAATCAAAAAATCATCTTCGATTGAAGGCCCCACCAAAAGTTTTTCAACAGGCGTAAATGGCAGTGAAAGCCTTCTTAACCCGTTGTTCGATGTTTACTTTCCACTTAAGTTCGGGATCTAGAGTGACTCCTAGATATTCCGCGCTGGAGGATAAAGATAGGCTTTGACCGTTTAGTCGGGGTAGGGTGAAGGCAGGTATTTTAGTTTTGGTCGTAAAGAACATCAGTTCTGTTTTGCTTTAATTAGTCCACTGCTATGGATTCTCTTGTTCCAGCCTTTTATAATCCTAATAGGTGGCTTCTCAAAATGCCTACCAGCTTTTCAAGATTATTAAAGAAGTATCTGCCTAAGAGTTTGTTTTTAGTGTGGCATAGCGGTGTATTTTCCTGCTCCTCCAGCCTTTTGCTCATGTCATTTTTTGTCTAGATGCCTAATCGAACGAGAAATATTTTTGTTAAATTTGGGTCATAACTTTCTGACTGTAGCACAGGTTTTGAGGCTTTCTCATCTTTCATTGGTTTTTTTGAATAATCTTGTTACCAATGATCTGTATAAGTTCACAGGATGGGGTGTTTTTACGTGAGTCTATATAGGATTGGTCCAGAGTTTTATCAGTCCTCGCCAGCTTGTCAGCTCTCTCGTTTCCAGGTACATCACTGTGACCAGCTACCCAGCAGAGGTTTAATGTCATGAGCTAAGAACCGTTAGTTTGATAACTGTGGCAGAAATCGATGATTTTATAGCTGTTCAATGAAAATGGTGATATCAGCTCGTGATATTGCCATCATTGAAATCTGTTTTTGCAGCGTTTGTTATTGCCAATAACTCGGCTTTTAAGATACTCCTTTGATCGGGGAGTCTGAAAGAGTTGGCAAGAATGAGTGTTTCAGAAAAGAAACCTGCATCTAGTCCAACATCCGTTTTTGAACCGTCGCGTCGTCAGTGTATATGTATATTGTCGACTCACTTATGTGTGGGACATTATTTATCCATTCGTTATCATCAGGGAAGATGTCACTGAAGGGTTTATTGAAATTTTGACATGGAGTCATGTAGTCTGTGCTTACATTTTCCCCTATGTATTCTTGTATAATCTGCTCGTGTCCGATGTGGCTAATTTTCTAGCAGCTGATGGTCTGGCTTAGCCGTTAGGAGCTGTTTGCAGCAGTTTTATTTACATAAAGGTCCATGGGTAAAAGATTGAGTACTGCTTCCATTCCTGCAGTGGGAGTGGTTCTTACACATCTACACTCATTCTAAAGTGGAATGTCTATTTTAACATTATTTAAAATTATTGACATGTGTAAATAAATATTAAAATTATTGAACTACATTTTATTTGGGACACAGGAACACCCTTTGTACGCGTAAAACTGAACCCATTCGCCATAAATGGACCTAGAATGAAGTCAAGAAATTGGTTGGCAAATGCATTTAAAAATATGATAAACACTTTCATAAATAAATAAATTTAATAGTTTTATTAACAAAATAATTCAAACAATTGGCAGTTTTTTATCATTAATGCTTCTTTTGCAAACTTTAGTGATGGTAGGCATAAGCTGGGGCAGCATATGAGATTGGGCTTGATTTCAACAAAGTTTGGGTTGTGTAGGCAGCTGGGGCATGGGAGTAAGCAACTGGAGCAGCAGCATAGGTCTGAGTGTATGCGGCTGGTGCAGCATAACCAAGGTGAGCTGATTTAACCAAAGCTGGGGCAGCAGCATAGGCCAAAGGTGTTGACTTGATCAGAGCTGGAGCAGCGGCATAAGTGACTGGAGCAGAATGAGCGGCCTTGACAACATGTCCTAGAGGTTCACGGTGGACAACAGCATTGAATCCATGAACGGAGTCAGCAGTGTATTGGACAGTCCTCTTGTGGCCATCGGAATCGATGAGGGAGTATTCTCCTTGGACAAGATCTCCATCACGGGTCTCAATTTGGTTCTTGACATCTCCGGTAGAAGCATCATTCACAGCATAAGAGAACTGGTATTGAGGATGAGGATCATGAGATTCGTGGGACTTGATCAACACAGGTTGTGCAGCATGGTATTCCTGGTGAACTGGAATGAGCCCAGCGCTGGCAACAGCAACTAATGCAAGAGCAACAATGAACTGTAGAAAATATAAACAAGCATTAAAATATGTTCGATTAATTGATCCCTATGGAATTCTTACTTTAAATGCCATTTTTGAAGTGTTTATTCCGTACAATGGAGCTGTTGTGAATGATATCAAAATACGATCAGACTAAGCTTTTATAGCAAATAAAAATGTACCAATCAAGTGAGATAAACTGGATTATGTTTTGTGATTCATTTTTGTCTTTACCATGAATGAAGTTGTGAGTAAGCTTGAAATTTAAACGGATCTGTGGGTAGAAAAAATTATAAGTGAAGGGCTTGCTCAAGTTTTGAAGTAACTAATTGAACACAAATTTTATTATAAAATGCTGAGTATAATGATGAAAGTTATGAATTATTTTGATAGGTATATGTATATAAACAAGTATTATGTTGATAAGGTAAAGGACAACATTATTATTTTTGTTAAATATTAACGTACAAGATTTAAGTTATAAGTTTTGTTGTGAAATAATTATAGGATGCAAATACAAAAAAAATGTATGAATACATGTAAATGGAAATTAAACCATATTTAAGCTTCAGTTTAGTAAGGTAGGCTAGTATAGGGTAAAGCAGGGTACTCGATGTTAATTGTACGTCATACCTCAAAGTGGATAGGTATTTCTCAAAGTTTTATAAAATCTTAATAACAGCATTTTGTGTAAGCTAAAAAAGTTTGAATGCAATTTCTTTATTTGTTCTCATGATACTTTAGTCAAAAACCATTTCTTACCAGTTTTTAGTTATTTTTGTAGGTTTTCGTTTTTTGTAAAAAAAAGTTGACAGTGGGACCTTTCTTAAAAATTAACTAAAACTTGTGAAAAACTTCGATTTCAATATCAGAGGTGGAATGGATATCACCAATTTTTCCGTCTGTGTAAGATGATTTTGTTTTTTTAACTTCCCATAGGAAGTTATTGTAATTGGTCCGATTTGTCGAATTAAAAATGTTGACACTTCTCTACGTTTCAAGGTCTCTACAGTCAAAATAAAAGATTTTTAGAGAGATGCCTGGTGCTTGCGTGTGTACGTACGTTAGTACGTCCCTACGTTTTTCACCGTCCATAACTCAAGACCATAACCATAGCAATTAAAAAAAAAAAGTTGAAAATTTTGGTTAGCCCAAAATATCTGATGAACCAATAACGTTAGAGACTTGAATAATTAAATTTCATATCATATATTGTATGGTGATACCAAACTTATATATTTTTGGAAAAAAATCCAATTAACGTTTTTTTTATAAATCAAAAAAAAAGCTGAAAAAAAAATATTTGTCACCTCGAAAATTTTACGAACAAAAAATGATTTTATCTCCAAAACAATTTTGTCTAACGAAGAATAACGTTTTCAACATCTGTCACAATTTTGAGAAAAATCGAATTAACAGTTTTTATTTATAAAAAATTAAAACCTAAAAATAACATGATTCAAAGTTGGTAAAAACTGATTTTCGACTTAAATATCTTTTCCAAACTTTTGAGATATTGGCTTTAAACTAATTTTATCTCTTGAAAAATATTATTTTCAACATTCATTAATTTTTTGAGAGAAATCGAATTGACAGTTTTCTTTACAAAAAATAAAAACCTAAAAAATGATAATAAAAGTTGGTCAAAATTTACTTTCGACTCAAATATCTTTTCAAAAATTAAAAATATTGTCTCACAGAAAATATTGTTTTTCATTTTAAGTAAATTTTTTATAAGAATCCAACAGTTAGTTTTTTCATAAAATATTAAAATCTACAGAAAATAGAACTCAAATTTGTTAAAAATTGATATTCGGTTTTCGATATCTCGTCAACAATAGAAGATATTGACTTCAAATTAATTTCATTCATCCAATTTGTATTTTTTTATATAAGAAATAAAAACTTTGAAGAAATGCTACTAAAATTGGTAAAAATTGGTTTTCGACTAAAAATCTCGTTAACAAAAACTGATTTTGAAATCAAACTATTTCATTATACGCAAAATATACAGACGGGATGGGAAGTTATCAGTGTGGGTCGCATCCCACCCTCTTTTTTAATTTGGATTTGCAAACGGTCTTTAAAAAAATAATATTACTGCAGAACTTGTCTAAACTGTAGTCCTCCAGCCGCAGGTCTTCAATTAATTTTTGTTTTATTTTAATCTATTTATAAGAAAATAAGTAGAAGTTACTTAACATACTCGTATATTAATGATGAACGAATTACAAGCCTTTAATATTATTTTTCCATCCAATAATATCTTTTCAGTTAAAGTTAAGTTATTTTGAGTTTAATAGTTTTTTATTAACATTATATTTACAAAATCAATTTTTCAAACATTTGGTACAATCAATCTATATTTTTTAGTGATGATAAGCATAAGCCGGGGCAGCATATGAGATTGGGCTTGATTTCACCAAAGTCTGGGTTGTGTAGGCAGCTGGGGCATGGGAGTAAGCAACTGGAGCAGCAGCATAGGTTTGTGTGTATGCGGCTGGTGCAGCATAACCAATATGAGCTGATTTAACCAAAGCTGGGGCAGCAGCATAGGCCAAAGGTGTTGACTTGATCAGAGCTGGAGCAGCGGCATAAGAAACTGGAGCGGAATGAACGGCCTTGACAACATGTCCAAGAGGTTCACGGTGGACAACAGCATTGAATCCATTAACGGAGTCAGCAGTGTATTGGACAGTTCTCTTATGACCATCAGAGTCGATAAGGGAGTATTCTCCTTGGACGAGGTCTCCATCACGGGTCTCAATTTGGTTCTTGACATCTCCGGTAGAAGCATCATTCACAGCATAAGAGAACTGATATTGTGGATGAGGATCATGAGACTCCAGGGACTTGGTCAACACTGGTTGGACAGCATGGTATTCCTGGTGAACTGGAATGAGTCCAGCACTGGCAACAGCAACGAATGCAAGAGCAACAATGAACTAAAAATTATAAGGAAGTATGTTAAGTATGGACATGTAACTTTCAAAGGTAGATTTTTCTTATTCTTACTTTGAATGCCATTTTTGTAGAGATTAAGATATCTTTCCGTTTAATGGAGAAGTTGTAAATGATATCGAAATAAGATCAAGCTCCACCTTTTATACCAATTAAATTCTTCATCATTGAAACTAAATAAACTGGATTTTAGTGTATGATTTTTTGGTGGTAAAAATGTTTACAGGTTGGACAATGCATAGTTTTGTTCAAGTATTTAAGTTCCATTATTATTATTAAAAGCCTTATAAGTTTTGATTGCCTATCGTCATTGGTTTAATGTGTATACAAAATTGATTGTGGATTAATTAATTATGTGTTTATCCATCTATTTACTGTTTTGTTCTTCTTATGGTTGTAGGGAATAGGTAAAAGTTTTTTTTATTTGAAATTCTGGAATTTATGGTTTCAGGTCTTGATTTTCGCTTAATTTTATACAATGCTCCTGAAATTATTTAAGACATTAAAGATGAAACCACTGATGTTATCGAGGATCTTTTATATAAAGCTGCAAATGTATGAATTGTTTCAAATAAATATTTGTCTTCAGTTTAATATACCTATAGTCTATTTTGGTAGAAGACAATTAAAACAATATTTTTCCCATTAAAATGTGTTTCCTGCGTTTCTGTGTATTATACATATATTTCTTAAGATATTTAATTTCAATTACAAAGTAACGAAGTGAACCTTATATCTGAAAACCATTTCATTTAAACAAAAAGATGCAAACCACACAAATATCGTTTAACTCGATAGACGAAGTAAATAAATAAATTCATTTTTTTGTTACCATAATATTGACTTGACTTAAGCAAAAAATTTTTGTTTCAATTAAATTTTTTTTTTTTTTTTTTTTTTTTTTTTTTTTATCCGATGGAAATCTTCAAAAGACACTCGGTAAGAATCGGTACCGAGTAGTGTGGGACTCTTACCGCACTAAAACCACCGGTGAATCAGGACCAATCTATGAAAGATCGACAAATGATTTTTATTTCTTAATTTTTAAATCGCATTGGGGGAAGTTTAAGGTTATAACATTTTCCCGTAGCTTTTAGACCATCAGCTCATGAGGCTTGGTTCTTCTTAATCTCCGAACATTGTCTCGTACATTTAATACGGTCTCCATTTCGGAGTTAGTATGACTTTGCAGTCGCTGATTGTGTGATACAGCGTGTTTCTTAACCACTTCTGTAACCATTTCAATTTGAAGGTCACGATGTAGATCGCTATTTCTTATATACCAAGGGGCATTTATTATTCCACGAAGGACCTTGCTTTGGAATTTTTGGATGGGTTCAGCATTTATTTTCTTTGTACAGCCCCATAGTTGGATGCCATATGTCCAAACGGGTTTCAATACTTGCTTATATAACATTAGTTTGCTCTGGATAGATAGGTCAGAGTTCTTTCCTATTAACCAGTACATTTTTCTGTACTTCAAGTTTAGTTCTTCTCTTTTCTTTTTGATGTGTTCTTTCCATTTAAGCTTTGCATCCAAATTCATTCCAAGGTATTTGGCGGTATTGGAGTAAGGTACTTCTGTACTGTTTATAAATATTGGAACATTGTTTATGTTTTTGTTTGTAAAGTTTATATGCGTCGATTTTGTTTCGTTTAATTTGATACGCCATTTGTGCGTCCAATCACTAACTTTATCGACTGCATTTTGCAATTTTTGTGTAGCCTTCGTAACGGATTTATCTGGCACCAATATTGCAGTATCATCAGCAAAGGTGGCTGAGGTGTATATAACAGATACAGGGTTGGTCCTAGGACACTTCCTTGTGGTACACCGGCTTCAATTTTCTTAAGTTCCGAGTAATTTTGGTCGTACCGTACTCTAAAGAGTCGGTTCGTAACGTAGGATTTCAGTATTTCATAGTACTGCCTGGGGAGGTCCCTATGCAGTTTGTACTCAAGTCCCAAGTGCCAAACCTTGTCAAAAGCTTGAGCAACATCTAAGAATACAGACGAGCATACTTGTTTTTCTTCAAGTGCCTTTTCCACAACATCCGTAATTCGATGCACTTGGTCTATCGTGGAATGTTTATTTCTAAATCCAAACTGATGGCTCGGAATTAGTCTTCTTTCTTCAATTATTTTGCTAAGCCTTTTCAGTAGCAGTTTTTCAAAAACTTTTGCCATGATTGGTATAAGCGATATTGGTCTGTAAGATGTAACTTCTGTTGGTGGCTTACCTTGTTTAGGTATAACAATGACTTCTGCAATTTTCCAATGATGTGGCACATATCTTAGTTTAAGGCATGCGTTTATTATAAATTGGAGTTTCTTGAAGGCTATAAGAGGCATTTCTTTCAGAACCTGAGCAGTTATAAGATCGTACCCTGGTGATTTTTTGTTTGACAACTTATGTTGACACATGCTTCTTACTTCTTTTAGCGTGACAAAAGGTATTTCACATTCGTTATTTCTGTCAACAAACTGTAAGGGATCTGTAGCTGTGCTTGCTGGGAATGGCTTGAAAACATTCGCGAGATGTTCAGCGAAGAGATCAGCCTTTTGTTTCGGGTTGCCGATCCATTTACCATCTTGAGATTTTATCGGAGGGTTTTGTGTCTGAGGTCTTTTTAGGCGCTTAGCTGCTTTCCATAAGGAGTATTCTGTAGAAGCATCCGTCGTCAGACTTTTCAGGAATCTACTTAGTGAATCATTTTTAAACTCACAGATTCTTTTTTTTAATTCGTTGTTAAGACGGTTAAAAACTACCTTATCATCTGGGAATCTCGTGGATTGCCATTTTCTTCTAGCTCTTCTTTTTTCCAATATCAACTCCTTTATTTCGATAGGATATTTTATTTCTTTTTCTCTCGCATTCGAAATTGGAGTACTTTCTTCTGCAGCCTGCTGCACATCAGCAATAAATTGTTCTACTTCATGATCAATTTGTTCAATTGTTTGCATAGGGGATCTTAGGTTTATAAAATTTTCAAGTTTGTCTCTGAATTCATTCCAGTTTGTTCTGTTATTCACGAGCTTGGGATTACTTTTTTCTATTATTTCTGTTTCGCTCAGTGATAAAATTACTGGAGTATGATCTGATGATAAATCGTAATTACCTTCCACACTTATATGATTTCGTTTAATACCTTTAACTACGAAAAAGTCTATAAGGTCTGGTATTTTGTTAGTATCAGATGGCCAATATGTTGGCGAACCAGAAGAATAAAATTCGCAGTTGTATTTTCGGCCTGCTTGGTATAGCCGTTTACCTTTTGTTGTTATGAGCCTAGATCCCCATTGGATGTGTTTAGCATTGAAGTCGCCACCAACAAGGAAGTTATGTCCTAACAAATTTAGGAGTTCTGCATAGTCTTCTTCAGTTGGAGAGCGCCTCGGAGGGCAGTATATAGCTGCTATTTTAAATTCTTTCTTTTTTATACCAATACTAATTGTTGTTACTTGCATGTTTTCATTAGTAAACTTTGGTTCTTCATAGTGTGTTAAGCACTTTTTTATAAGTATTGCTGATCCTCCTCTAGCTTTGTCAGCTGGGTGCGGAGCGTGATAACATGTATAGTTTGGTAATTTATTATCAAGACTTTGTTCAATAGCGAGGTGGGTTTCGGACACCAAACAAATGTCTATATGCTCTATGTCTAAAAAGATGTTTAGTTCTGATACATGCTGTAAAAGACCGTTTGCATTCCATGTTGCGATTTTGAGTGTTCTGTCCATCATTGTTTTTTAAGAGCGACTTCTTCGCTTAGCTGTTTTATGTTTAAATCTTGTTGGTCAATCCTTTTCAGGATGAGTTCCAGCATTTCTTTTATAGAAGTTTCCTCATTCTTCCGCACATTTTTTATAATCTGGGAATAGGATTTATTTGCATCACTTTTGCTTAGTGCAATTGCTTTTCCCGGTTGATTTTTAGTAGTGTTATCGACCGTTACTTTTTTGCTTTCAACTACTGGTTTTGTGTTGGTTGAGTTTCTAAGCTTGTTCCCAGTTTTGTTTTTTCTTTTTGTGTCTTGGAACTTTTTTGCTACTGGACATCCTCTGTAACTTGCAGGATGATTGCCTTGACAGTTAACACATTTCGCTTTCTGTTCTCTGCCCATGGGACAGTTTTTAGTTGCATGTCTGCCTTCGCATTTAACACAAGCGAACTCGCGATTGCAGTATTTTTGTGTATGCCCAAAGGCTTGACAGCGCTTACATTGTGGAACAGTTTTCGACAAAAAAATAAACAAAATGCTGACATCAATATTTAGTATTAATTGAAATTAGTTTAAGTGTAATTTTAGAAGTTTTTATTCGTTAGTTTTAATTTTTGTAAGGAAAACGTTTATTGAATTTTTAAAAAAATGTTTACCACATATCGGAAACTCCGTTTTTTTAACTTATAATTATTTCGAAATTTACATAATTTTGTGGTCTATTCCAGTTGACAAATAACCGTTAGCCGTTTTTTTGTTTAAACTCTTCCAAATTGTGAGTCTCATTACATTATATTGTGCCAAAAAAAAAAATAAATGTTTGTACACATTATGGCATCATAAAGAATTGATATGAATTTTTAAAAATATCTGTTATGGATTCATCTATACATATGTAAATGTCTCTTTTTATATTTTGGCTGTTTCTAGAAGTCCTAACAGTTTTCAAAAGAAGAATTTAAGTCATTTTATATTTTACGAAAATTACAAAACATCGTGTTCATGAACAATTCTTAATAAGTCAAATTCATTCTTGAAGTAATCCTTAAAACAATCAGAGCTTCATAATTTGTTTACTGATTCAACCGATTCAGCAACGAATTCAAAATAAATTGAAAATGACTTTAAAATTCTGAGAAACGAATATTTTTTTTCTATACATTCTTGTCAAATTTGAAAATGTTGATACTTGAAAAACTTTGCCTACAACTCTGGATTGTAGTTTTATTTGTTTTTGTGTACTTTATAATTGTTAATACATTAGGTTTTTGTATTCTTATATATGAAAAAAAATACTTTCTCTTGTTTCTTGGGATTCAACCAGGTCAAAATATTGTTTTTCAGAATTCTGTATGAACGAAATTCTGTATGATAGGTACTGTTTGGTCATAATTCTGAATGTCTTTTTTTATATCAAAACACTGTAAACTTAAAATACTGTATACCAAAATTCTGTATGAACAAGCTCATGTATATCTCAAAACTGTATTTCCGAATTCTTTTGATAGTTCTGTTTTTAAACTATAGAAAAAAGCCAACACTTGATTTAATGTATTATTTGTTTTGAAAACCAGAACAAATGGTGAATACAAATTCAATAATAAGGCTGAAAAAAGGTGATACCTAAATACTATAAAACATAAAATGCATGCAACTAATATTATATAAATTTACAAAAACACTATATAAAAGAAAAGATAAAAAATCGAAATTTGTTCATAAAAAAAGTCACTTAAAACTTAAAAACTAAACACTTTATTGGAACACACGAAATTCTCGTTTATTAAAAAAAAGTTTAAATGTTTTTGTTTTAAAATGTTTCATGAATTGGCATTTTTTCAAAGACTTGTTTTCTCTAGATTTCGACATTCTACTACGACAAAATTCTACGACCCCGTTTTTACAGTTTAGTCACTTTCAAACAAATTTAAATAATATTGATGGTGTAGGACTTATCTATTTTGTGGACATTACAAGAAAAAACTTCTAAAACTAAAACGAGCCCTTTGTTTTATATCCTTATTTTGCTGAAAAATACAACTCGGACCAAGATATTTAAGGTAACGACTGGCGACTGATACTTTCAAATTTAGTTCCAGAACAGATTTATACTCATAAACGATCCATAAAACCTTCATTAAATACCAACTTATACGCTTCAGTATGGCGCAAAACGAATAAAGCACTGGATCCGATCCGAAAAACAATGTCGATAGACTCGAGAATTTGCAATGGAAGTTCCAAAAAAATGACAGTTGTAGTATTTTTCAAATTTGAATTTTAATGAAAATGCATACATATGTGTTATGTAGACTTTTATAACTTGATTTTTGTTTAAGTTTTTGGTCGATACAAGATTAAGTTCTTTAAAAAAAGTTATGTTTTTGTTATATCAACAAAATAGACAGTGTAAACGTACCTTTCACCATCAATCTTATTAAATATGTTTGACAGTGACTTACATTGTAACTGCAAAAAAAAAGTGGGTGTACGTAGACTTTTGTCAGCCACTGTAGATTTTAGAATCCTATATTTAAAAAACCTTTTTATGGGATTCGTGCTATTTATGTACCTACTTATTGAAAGATAATGTTCGCCTGCTTTGTCTCTATAAATCTACGTCAAATTTCGAATTTTAATTTGAAAAATGTTTGTTTGTATGTATTTTCTTACTTGTATTTTGTTACTTTCTTAAAGTTATAAAGATTTATGATCTCTTAACCGACTGTATACTTTTTTTTTAAATCCAAAAGAAGCTTATTATTAAAACACATTCATACAAATTAGTAGTATTTTGAGATATTGCCATTATAGGTAGGTTATATATATTTTTAAAAAATTTTGATACCGAGACAGAAAATTGTATTTTAAGTTGGCATAATTCATCATACGAGTAAATCTAACGTCTTTTCATATTAAGATTCCAAATTTTGTATCTGAAAGATAATTTTGATACGAAAATAATATCATACAAAATTTTAATGCAAAAGAATACCTTCAAGGTCGTTATAAGGAAAGTCGCTACAAACGTCTCTCACTTAACAAATATTGGATATTCACTTGTTCCCTTTCGCATTTTTTTTTTTTCAGCAATAAAACGAAAATAAACACCAATTACAAGGGATCCATGGTAGACAACTTCTTTTCCGGCTATTCTTTCTCTCCTTTACACCTATCCTTTGTGCATCGGACTCATCATTTTAGTCGCATTCATAAGATACCGCATCGCATTGGCCGGCTGGCCCGGTTTTTTGAATTGCACCTTGATCTGGTTTTTGTTTGTAAGTTGGTTAATTATTTTTGGTATAAAAGGCATTATCCACCATCAGGTTGACATCATTCAGTTCTCCACCTTCAAACCATTGAAGTCCTCAAACTAGAAACAAACAAAAAACATAAAAATGGCATTTAAGGTAAGGGAAGATGCTTAAATTCACATACTTAATCATAAATATTAATTTATTGCAGTTCATCGTCGCCCTTGCTCTTGTTGCTGTTGCCAGTGCCGGACTTGTTCCAGCTACCCAAGTTTACCATGCTGCCCAACCAGTTTTGGCCAAGTCTCTGGACGCCAATGACCCCCACCCACAGTACCAGTTTTCTTATTCCGTCAACGATGCTCTGACCGGTGACGTAAAGAGTCAAACAGAGACTCGTGATGGGGACCTCGTCCAAGGGGAGTATTCATTGAATGATGCTGATGGCTTCAAGCGTACTGTCCAGTACTCTTCCGATGCAGTCAATGGATTCAACGCTATTGTAAACCGTGAACCTCTCGGACAAATTGTCAAAGCTGCTCCTGCTCTCGCTGTTGCCGCTGCTCCAGTTTCCTATGCTGCACCAACTTTAGTTAAGTCAGCACCTTTGGCATACGCTGCAGCACCTGCACTCATCAAATCTGCACCTCTGGCTTATGCTGCTGGACCAACTTTGGTTCGATCAGCTCCACTTGGTTATGCTGCTCCAGCAACATACACTCAGGCATACACCCATGCTGCAGCACCAACTTTGATCAGATCCTCACCAATTGCCTACTCCCATGGACCAGCAGTTTACACCACCCAGAGTCTGGTAAAATCAGGCCCAATTCCCTATGCAGCAGCACCAACATACACTACTGGCCCAATTTATGCTTACCATCATTAAGTTAGTGTAGAGACCTTTTCCTATTGTTGTCTTGTATATGATCTTATGCTGTGTTTAATATTGAGTTTGCATGTTATTGATTTTCCTCACAAAAAATAAATAAATCTGTAAAAACGAAAATTTTGAAATCATCTTTTTATTTGTATTAGGTACGGTTTTCAAGATTCAAGATGAAGTTAATCCTAAGTCTTATAGAATATAGAGTTTTTGGGATAACTTAAAAATTAATATTTATATAAAATATTTAACCTCATTTTCTAAAGAACTGAGCCAAATTATATTCTATATATAAAAGACTTAAACAAGTTTTTCAATTCAAATAGGTTCGTTTGGCATGATACTTAATCAAGCCTTGAAAATAAGTTTTTATGTTTATAATTGGAGCAAATGCAGTCAAACAACATGCATGCAAAGCGGCGCTGCATTAAAAAACGAGAGCTGCTCACGAGCTCTACGAGCAGAACAGGATAGAGGAACACCGACTTCTCAGAAGGTGTGTTCGAAGATGTTGAGAAGTTTAAAAACAGGAATGAAGTTCGAAAGTTTTATGAACAGGTGAAACGACATTCACAAGTACATAAACCTCGAACCGAAGACTGCAAATACGAAAGTGGAAACATCATAGTGGAATCGCAGTCAATGATGAGGATATGGAAAGCCCATCTTTTGCAGACTGTATAAAGGCGACAAAGAACCGCTTCAGGCAGGATGGTCCATTCAACATAGAGGTCGAAAGTCAACAATCCCCACTTAGACGAAGTTAAAATTACCAAATCTAAGCTGAATTCTAACAAAGCCGCTGGAGCAGATGCCTTGAACGCCGAGCTCTTCAAAGCAGCTGGAGATAATTTAAGTAGGAGTATCAACTTATCTGTAAGATATGGTGGGAAGAAAATATGAATGGAGCCTTAGTATTGTTTACCCGATACTGAAAAAAGGAGGCCTTCTAAACTGCAATCTACTTAACATTCCTTAAAAAATCTTCTCTGCCTTAATATGTTAACGTCTAAAGCCTATCGTCAACAGCCTGGTCTGGTAGGTCTTTATTAGTGACGCCATATCCTGGAGAAAACCCAGAAACAGATGAGCTGTATAGAATCATGTCTAGTTTTCGAATTCTCGCTGTTCCATAAAGGTTGGACACAACTTAACAGAACATTTGAGGTCAAAAAAGACTTTAGACAATGTGATGCGCTATTATGCGATTTCTTTAACATCATCTTTGGAAGAATAGTGCAGAGCTCCCACGTTAACACTAGAGGCACTATCTTTTAATAGTCTGTCTAATTACTAGCATATGCTGGTGACATTCCCATAAACGGAAGAACTCAGCGTGATGTCAATGGGGCTTGTATGAGTATTGAGGCAGAAGCGGCAAAAATGGGTTTAAAGGTTAATGAAGGGAAAACAAAGTACAAGAAAGGACATACAACACTTACGTCTTGGTCAAAACGTCACCATCGTCACGTTACTTTAAGGTAGATAAGAACCTATAGGCTCCGGTATGAACACAGGAAAAAACAGAAGCGCTGAGATCAAACGAAGTATTACTTTTGCTAACCGCTGTTTCTTAGGGCTAAGAATTCTTAGGGCTAAGAAAGCAACTGAGTGGTAAAGCTTTCTCTCGAGCGACCAAAAGTGTTGCTATATAAGACCCTCATCCTCCCTGTACTGCTATATGGTGCAAGAAAATAGACCATCACAAAAGTGGATGAAAGCACATTGGGTCGATTCGAGAGAAAAGTTCTTCGTGTGATCTACGGGCCCGTATACATAGAAGGTGAGAGAAGGAGACCCATGACCCAGCCATCTAAGTCGTTGGAAGTTAATTCTTTTGACCAGATTAGTGGAACTATACAGCCGGTACAGTTCATAGTTGTATACTATCCTCCACTCTTCAGCTAAGCATGACCAAAAATCCGTCAAAGAATTTTTAGTGTCAATTGTGAACTTTTCTGTTTAAAGCCACACGTACATGGATTTATCAGGTTGTTGACGAACGGCTTCAGACGTTTATATTTGTATATATATTATACAGCAGAAATTATCTTATAAGCGATATTCAGGGGACTGGTTGTTATTGCAGTTCAGAGGGTTTAATTTCTTCAGGTTTTGAAAAGTACATATGCTGAGATTAAACTGCTTTCTTTTGACTATATTTTGCAGAAGAATTCGTGCATACTCCTTGCCAAGTTGTCACTATTATATAGTTTGGAGAACGTAACTTCCGACATCATTTTAACAGTCTTCGGTTCGCGGTTAGTATCCATTTGATGCTTTTTTCTATCTACATTTTGGTAAAATTTACAAACTTCATTCCTCTTGTGACATATCTCCTTGATCGCTAACTTCTCATACTCACTTTTGTCCGTTCGAGAAGCAGGTATTCCTCTGTCATCTTATGCTCGTAGAGCTTGCGAACAGCTCTAATCCTTGTGTGTAGCGCGGTTTTGTATGAATATTGTTTAGCCGCGTGGGGTCATGTGAAACTTAGCATATAAGATTTCGGTATCTCTAATTTCGGTTACATAATGTCTCCACTTATTAAGAAGTTGTTAGAAACTTTGTTTGGAAAAGGAAATGGCAATCTCTTAGGCTTGTAGCTGTAGCAGTCCAACGTCGAATCTTCTCACAGTATTTCCTTGTTTTGGCTTGGCTCGAAACGAAACTAAAACGAAGTGTATACTGTAGATAGTGGTCAATTTGGTTGATAGTTAATTGATCAGGGGAGTCATTCCGTAATTTTTAAAACTATAATCGTCAAAACGATTATGATTAACGATATCGTCAATAATTTGCTTCAAGTAACTTTGTCACTATCGTCTAGTCAATAGTTTTCAATATAAGATCGTTCAATATATTACAAATACCCTTATATCATAACCGAAGTGTCAAAATGAACTCAACGAAAGATAATGCTTGTTGGACAATTTGAAATCAATATCACCCAATTCTGTGCAAGGGAAGGCAGACAAGATTCGATTTTATCAACAGGGAACATAACTTGGCTTCAAAAACATTTGTTGTTACCGTATTAGTTTTTTTTTCTTTTTTGAGTTTTTTACTTCAATTTGCTTAGTTTTCATTTGACAATAATTGACAGACGATACTTATTTAGTTATCTTGCAAACGCTATCGTTTTGACAATATCATTTTTACGATTATCGTCTTACGTGAAGTGAGACTATCGTTAAAACGCTATTATAAGATCTAAAAATATACCAAGGTCTCAACAAAGGTCTAACTTCATCCCATAGGAAGTTATTGTAATCGGTTCGATTTGTCGAATTGAAAATTTTGACATTTCTCGACGTATCAAGGTCCCTAAGTCTAAATAAAAGATTTTTAGAAAGATTTGTGTACGTACGTCCGTACGTCCGTACGTTCGCTACTTTTTCTTCGTCCTCCATAGCTCAAGAACCAGTAGAGATATCGACTTCAAATAAATTTTGTTATACAGATAATAATGCAGAAAGATGCAGAAATTACTCTCAAAAAAATTGAATGGGTGTTTTTTTTTACCATAGCAGCTTAAATAAATTCCAAATAACGTTTTTTTTTTATAAATCAAAAAAACTAAAAAAAATGTTTGTCACCTCGAAAATTGTATGAACGAAAAATGATTTTATCTCCAAAACAATTTTGTGCAACGAAGAATAACGTTTTTAACACCTGGTAAAATTTTGAGAAAAATCAAATTGCCAGTTTTTTTATAAAAAATTAAAACCTAAAAAAAAAAAAATTTTCTCAAAGTTGGTAAAAATAGCTTTTCGACTAAAAATCTCGATAACAAAAACAGATTTTAAATTAAAACTACTTCATAATATGCAAAATATTGTTGGTAAATTTTAAGAATAATTCCACTGACAACTTTTTTAGCAAAACATTTTTTTTTTTTTTTTTTTTTTTTTTTTTTTTTTTCGCAGGAAGGTGAGAAATCTTCAGAGACACTATAAGCCCGATGCTTATAGTAGTGTCAGATTTTTACTGACTAAAACTCACCTCCCTTATCTTCTATATTATTACTACAACTAAGTCCAGCTTAACAAGTAGTTTTAGCGTCATTTTGTTCGCGTTTTGTCAGGAAGCTCCCCAACGAGAGGACCTGAAGATTCCACAAAATTCGAGTGGAGAGATTAATTTGTTTGCGCTAGATCAGAAGGTCTTGTTCGGTGCAGACGCCGAAAAACGAACGCCTCGCTAACAGATTGTTGGATTAAGTTATTACTATGATTTCTAAGTCGTGATCTTAGCTCTGTAGCAAATTTTTTAATTTCGTTTTCTACATATTTTATATTTAAATCTCTATGTAAGTCGCTATTTCTTACATACCATGGAGCATTTACTATTATTTTAAGTACTTTGTTTTGGTATGTTTGCAAAATTTGTATATTTCTTTCGTTGGTACAACCCCAAAGTTGTATACCGTACGTCCAAACTGGTTTCAGTACTTGCTTATAAATAAGAAGCTTGTTATAAACGCTTAGATTGGAATATCTTCCAATAAGCCATGTCAATTCGCGGAGTTTATTTTCGAGTTCATCGCGTTTCTTTTTTACATGAACTTTCCATTTAAGTTTCGCGTCTAGTGTCATGCCTAGATACTTCGCTTCATTAGCGTATGGAATTTGCACAGAATTTATATAAATAGGTAAGTTATATACTTTTTTATACGTAAAATTTGTGTGCGTCGATTTCGTTTCATTAAGAGCAATTCGCCATTTCTTTGTCCAATCTGAAATGCTATTTAATGCCTTTTGAAGCTTAGAGGTTGCCGTTTCTATTGAATCCGATATTGCGAGTACAGCTGTATCATCGGCAAAAGTGCCTAAAGTTGTGCCTTCTGTTTGGGGTATATCTCGGGTATAAAGAACAAACAAAATCGGTCCAAGGACGCTACCCTGGGGAACCCCAGCGTTTATTTCTTTAAACTCCGAATACTCCGTTCCTTGCTTAACTCGAAAGAATCTATTTTCTAGGTACGATTCAAGAATGTTATATATTTGCTCTGGAAAGACTTTTAATTTATATTTTAGCCCGTCATGCCAAACTTTGTCAAAAGCTTGAGAAACGTCAAGAAATGCAGTTGAGCAAATCTTTTTTTCTTCAAATGCTTTTTCAATTTCGTTAGTTATTCGGTAAACCTGATCAATTGTCGAGTGATTATTCCGGAAACCGAATTGGTGGTCGGGAATTAAACGTTTTTCTTCAATAATTGGTAGCATTCGTTTAAGAAGCAATTTTTCAAATATTTTAGATATAATTGGTAAGAGAGAAATTGGTCTATACGATTTTTTCTCATTCGGTGGCTTACCCGGTTTGGGGATCATTATTACTTCGGCGACTTTCCATTGCGTGGGTACGTAAGCAAGTCTTAAAGCAGCGTTAGTGAGCTGTAAGAGCTTAACCATTGCTTTTTTAGGCAACTCTTTGAGGACACGACCGTTAATCAAGTCGTAGCCAGGAGCTTTATTATTTTTCTGCCGTTTTATTTCCTGGACAAGTTCAGTCAAAGTAATATTCCTGATAGAAAAATTTTCCGGCGCTGGTTGGAGCTCTCCGTCATTAGTCAGAAACTCTTGACCATCGAAAGGTTTGAACGTTTCCTCAAGGTGCTTAGCAAATAAATCCGCCTTTTCCTTATCAGTTTTTGCCCATTCAGAATTATTTTTTCGAATAGGTGCCGACATTATTTGAGGCTTTTTAATACCTTTTATCGTCTTCCAAAGAGAATAATTCGTTTTTTTGTCTGCTGTTAGGCTTTCAAGATAGGCAGAATTCTCGCTGTTTTTAAAATCTCGTAACAAATTTTTAATCTTGTTTGATAAAAAGCAAAACATGACAACCTACAAAAATTTTAAGCAAGACAACGTGACAGACGTGATGGGAAGTTATCAGTGTGGGTCGCATCCCAGGCTCTTTTTAAGTTTTTGATTTTGTCTTTGTTTTTCAAATTTCATCATTAAACACCATTTAGAAGTGGAATGAATAAATAGTAACAAATATATGAAAAGTGGGTGAATACCACGCCCATTTAGTGCAGAATTTTGCATAAAGCTTATAAATATCATTGATCTACAAAACTTTGAGGTGGTAACTTTAATTTATATCTTATATTAAAAAAGTGGGTGGATAATATGCCCATCACCATTAGTTGTTTTCTCTTCAATGCACCAAGAGACCTACATTCGTAAGAAATTCCAAGTTCGGCCAGTCTAGTGAGCCGGTTTTTAAGTTGTACCCCAGAAAATACTTTTTCTATGCAGTTCGAATTCGCGCAGTGGATTTCCTAAATTACTTTATTAAATGTTGGAAATTAAGAATTTCTAACTTAATTGGTTCTAAAGTTAGAGAACGGTCAGAAGCCAGCTGAGCTGAGTTTGTTCCCGTAAAACGGGACTAGTATCGGAACTACCGTGCCCTTTGATACACTTCATAAGTATCTATTTCAGCTAATATGGCATGTAACAATTCAAAATCTGCAAAGTTCCTACTTCTAATACATATTACATCAAGATCCACTCTCAAAGGCAAACAACTTGACTTTTTCTTAACAAACAAAAAAAATTAAACAAATTAATGTCGTGTGAATATCCCACTGCTTGTTTAAAAATAAATAAGAAATAAATGTCTTGGAAGCAAGCTCATTAAGGTTTATTTTTACCTTATTCATGTATTTCCTGACATTTATAACCTCATCTCAACTGCAGCCAGACAACTTCCCAATTATATTGAAGGTTGTTGTTTCTGTCTTATTTCAGCCAAGGCCGTTTAAAACCTTATGACCCAGATTCTCTGAAAAGGGATATTTTGCAAAGGTTTAACAAAAAATTTAAAATATCATTCTTGCCCTTGTCCAGAATGAGAGTTGCATAGGTTTCGCATGCCTTTCACTTATCACTTCCATCTTCAACATCAGTACCTTAACATTTGCAACACATGGGTTGCAAAATAAAATTCACGATAAAAGCTAAATAAAGCAACGCAACATGTTAAGAGTTTTTTTTTCTTCTGAAGATAATTCGTTACAGGGGTAATAAAAATTTAAAGCATCAACTTGTTTTATAGTCCGAGCTGGTCCAACAGTAGAAGGTATTGGCTTAATTGGTAATTAATTATGAGATAATAAGGAATTTACGAGAAATAATAAAAATTTATCGGTCAAATTACATTAAACTGTTGTATGCGATATATTTTGTATTGATTACAAATTGTTGGAAACGTAAGCGTTTTTCATATTATAGCTTAAAAGCTTCAAAACTATCAAGCACGAAACGAATGTAACAAATCTAAAAGTTGTGGTTTTCGATTTGTGAGGCGCTATATCCAACCCTTTTTTTATACAAGATGTCATTAAAATTACCACTTCAAAGTATTGTAGAGTGGAAGTAATAAAAATAGGCACTTAAATTCTTAGCTCTGGGGGCTGGTTTCCACCAAATTTTCATGAATTTGAAATCATTTACATGAAATACGTATAATTCCTGAACAATTATAAAATTGATATCGAAGCACATCTTAATAATAAAAAATATTTGCTATTAAATGATTCTTACTAAAATTAAGTGGTTTTACTTGGCAAGTTTTCGTTACTTCATTGTACACAATTGATGGGATCTTAAAAAAGTAACCAGTTAACCCAATACATTTCTTGTGAATACTCAATTTTTTTTAAATTGTTAGAACCAAGCAGAAGCAATTAAGGTATTTAGAAGTTTTCATAATAAAAATTTTGGCAACTAAAAACAATATGAAATGAATTTTTATGATTCAATAGGCTTTACTAATTTATAAGTTCTTTTCTATTTCATAAAAAAAAAGAGGCTGGGATGCGACCCACACTGATAACTTCACATCCCGTCTGTCGATTTGTCTTGCTTAAAAAATTGTAGGGTTGGGTTAAAAAAGTTGTTAGTTGAATTATTCTTAAATATTTTAAAATTACCAACAATATTTTCATATAAAAAAAATAGTTTAGTTTGAAAATATAGTTTTGTTAAATAGATTTTTAGTCGAAAACTAATTTTTACCAATTTAAGTAGCATTTCTTAAATTTTTACAAATTGGATGAATGAAATTAATTTGAGAGATATCAAGAACCGAACATCAATTTTTAGTAGTTTAGTAGTTTAAAGGCACTATGTCAAAGTTTTGAAAAGATATTTGAGTCGAAAATCAATTTTTACCAACTTTTATTAATTCTTTTGTTTAGGTTTTTATTTTTTGTAAAAAAAACTGTCATTTCGATTTTTCTCAAAATTTTACCGAATGTTATAAAACAATATTTCTTATAAGATAAAATACGTTGGAAGCCATAATTTCAATTTTTTGAAAAGATATTTGAGTCTAAATTCAATTTTTACCAACTTTGAGTAATGGTTTTTTTTAGGTTTTAATTTTTTATAAAAAAACTGTCAATTTGATTTTTCTCAAAATTTTACCAGGTGTTAAAAACGTTATTTTTCGTTGCACAAAATTGTTTTGGAGATAAAATCATTTTTCGTTCATACAATTTTCGAGGTGACAAATATTTTTTTTAGTTTTTTTGATTTATAAAAAAAACCGTTGTTTGGAATTTTTTTTAAACTGCTATGGTAAAGAAAACCACCCATTCAATTTTTTTGAGAGTCATTTCTGCATATTAAAATTTTCAATTTGACAAATAGGACCCATTACAATAACTTCCTATGTTAAGTTAATAAACCGAATGTTGAAAACAATATTTTCAGTGAAATAAAATAAGTTTGAGAATAATATTTTTAATTTTTGAAAAGACATTTGAGTCGAAAATCAATTTTTACCAACTTTTATTATTTTTTTATTAAGGTTTTTATTTTTTGTAAAAAAACTGTCAATTCGATTCTTCTAAAAATTTTACCGAATGTTGAAAACAATATTTCTTATAATTTAAAATTAGTTGAAAGCTATCATCTCAAAGTTTTAAAAATATATTTAACTCGAAAATCAATTTTTACCAACTTTTGTTAATTTTGTTTGGTGTTAATTTTTTGTAAAAAAACTGTCAATTCGATTTTTTCAAAATTTAACCAGATGTTGAAAACTTTATTCTTCGTTGCACAAAATTATTTTGGAGATAAAATAATTTTTTGTTCGTAAAATTTTCGAGGTGGCAAATATTTTTTCTTCACTTTTTTTGATTTATAAAAAAAAACCGTTAATTGGAATTTTTTCCAAAAATATATTTGTTTAGTATCACGTTACAATATATAACATAAAATTTAATTTAAGTCTCTAATAGAATTTTTGATGATTGTTGAATTTTTCTAAAAATTTTACTGAATGTCGAAAACATTATTTTCTATTAGTTGAAATTAGTTTGAAGCCACTATCTTAAATTTTTGAATAGATATTTGAGTTGAAAATCAATTTTTATCAAGTTTTAGTAAATTTTGTATGTGTTTTTACTTTTGTAAAAAAAACGTCAATTCGACCTTTTCTCAAATTTGTTTAAATATTGAAAACTACATTTTTTATAAGTTGAATTTAGTTTGAAGCCTTTTGAGTAGAGAATCAGTTTTTAGTTCTAGTACAGTTAGGTTTTTATTTTTGTAGAAAAAACACTCAACTTGATGTTTCTCAAAATTTTACCAAATATCAAAATTATTATTCTTTGTTGCATTAAATTATTTTGGAGATAAAATCATTTTTTGTTCGAAAAAATATTCGAGGTGAAAATTATTTCTTTTTCAGTTTTTTTTTTTTTTGATTTATAAATAAAAAGTTATTTGATTTTTTTTCAAAATTATATTAGTTTAGTATCACGTCACATTTTATAAATACAAATTTTTCATCAAGTCGCTAGCGATATTGGTTCGTGAGATATTTTGGGTTAACCACATTTTTCACCTTTTTTTTAAATTGCTGTGGAAAAAAAAACCACCAACTCAATTCTTTAAAGTCCTTTCTGAATCTTTCTCATTACTGTCTGTATAACAAAATTAATTTGAAGTCGATATCTCAACTGGTGTTTAAGATATGAATGACGAAAAAAGCTTCCGAACGTATATGAACGTACGAAAGTACGTGCACACGCTCGCACAGACATCTCTCTAAAATCTTTTATTTAGACTCTAGGAACCTTGAAACGTAGAGAAAGTCAAAATTTTCAATTCGACAAATCAGACCGATTACAATAACTTCCTATCTGAAGCTAAAAACAATACTGATTGGACTTTTTTCAGATAATTATTTTATGTTAACAAACATTTTTTGAATAGAATGAAATAATCTTAAAAATCAATATCCTCATTTTTTCTCGAGATATTCGAATCGAACATCAGTTTTATTAATTTTTGTTAGTATTTTTGTAGATTCTTATTTTGTATACAAAATTCTCCATTAAATTTTTCCAAAAATGTTAAAAACAATATTTTTTATAAGATACAATAAGTTTGAAGCTAATATCTTTAATTGATATTCGATTCTGCACTATTTTTGTTGAGGTTTTACTTAAAAATGTCACTTCGGTTTTTCTATTTTGATGCATTCAAATATTTTGCAACTTATTTATGGAGAGTTCTTTTGAATACTTTGACTCAATATTTTTGAAAGTCCTTCCTGCATCTTTTGGTGCTTTTATCTGCTAACCAAAATTACATATTCTTGTATTTATGGTTGAAAAATAAAGGTTTCCAAACGTTATTTCTGCTCCTCACAAAAAGTCCCTCGATTTATCATCAAATTCAGCAATTGAATTTTCGAATTGCATCAATTAGAAAAATAATTGAAACGTGAGGATGAGGAGTAGTGTCCGACCGAAGGTCGATTTTCAGCCGAAGCCGAAGCCTAAGGTTGAAAAAAGTCAAGAATTCTTCTTTCCACAAACGATGTGCAAAAGGGGTCAGGCAAAATTTAAAAATTGACATTTTGTTCGGCTCCTACTATGATGGCACACATGTGTTTTGAAATTTTTGAATACCTACCGAAGAAAAGATTGCAATCTTTGCCGAAGGTTTGGCCGAAGCCGAAGAATCTGTTTACTATATCGAGCATCGTACTAGGCGGCGGAAAAAATTAAAATTTTTGAATACCCAAGAAAAGATTGCAATCTTTTTTTTCGATTTTTTTCGACGCCTAGTATGATGCTCGATATAATAAACAGATTTTTCGGCTTGGGCCAAAACTTCGGTATAAAATGGCCGAAGCCGAAGGTTTGGCCGAATGTTGTTTTTTTTTGGCCGAATTTCTGCCGAGCCGAAGGCCGAGGCCGAAGCCGAAGCTTCGGTCGGACACTAGAGAAGTATTAGAATCTAACATGATTCTTTTCAAAATCAATTTGTGATGCTATACAAAAATTTTCTAACTAAACTAACAACAAAATTTAATAGTAATCAAATTGGGGATCAATGTACTTGAAAAAAAGAAACAAAGAGAACATTTTTAAGACAACTAGTATTTGTTTCAACGAATATTATTTGTCCTAGAAATAAATCATATCATTGCATGTTGAATATACATTTTATCCGAACTTATTTTTTCAAGACAATTGCAAGCAAACAGAAAACGATATAATTCAAGGTAATTTTCTTATAAATATCTAAAACTTAATTTTGCAACACTCCTACACATAATCTAATAGTTTATTAAAGATCAATATCAATTTAAAAAAAAAAAAGTATATACTATGCTTTGCAGGAGTACCTCTTAATGCCACTTGTAATCTTGAACAATTCATTGACTTTTGGCTAATTATCTACCTACTTGCTGCTCATGTTTCGGCTATCAACTCCCATCAGAGATTACAATCAAAACTTCAATTCAACCTTGACATTGAAATTAATAAATTAAAAATGTGATTTTAAAAATCCAGTTTAACATTTTTGTTAAATAAGCTAACTCAATTACAATAAATCTCTTTTTCGTATTTAAGTGAAGTCAAAAAATAACCAAAAACTTAAAGAAAAATTACAATGATGTTTAACCCTTTGGGCGACACTTATTTATCCAATTTAACTTTGAAATCACTTAAATATGTACTGTAAAGTACCTTGAAAGAAAATAATAACGTCTTTTAAACAAGATGATTAGTTATGTTGTCATGGGTAAGTTATTAATCTGAAAATACACAGGATAAAGATAATTGTATTAAAAACGCCTATTTTTACAGAACTTTTAAAATGCATTCCAAATTTAGTACAATACTTTATTTTAATGTTATATTTTTTAAATTATTTGTTGGCAATCCTAGAAAAAAACTATTTGACGAAATGGTTTAGTTAGTCTTAAAAACTAAGACTTCAAAATTTCACAAATTTTGTAGTGAATTAAAACAATTTCAATATGTTTTTGAAGTTTTCAATGTTCAATTTTTAGTAATGATGTAGTTTTACCTCTTCAAATGTCAAAAAATGACAGATTCAAAACTAACAGCTGCCAAAACAGTAAGCTATTCAAAATTAAATATATTATTTGAAATCCTTCTCTTTTTTAGTTTTGGTTTTTATCGTTACTTAACCTCTTGATAAATGTTTGGGTAACATTTCTTAAGAAACCGAATTTTTTTTCAGTGTGGGTGTTGAGGTAGCATTTAAGAAATGGGGAAAAGTTCAGAAAATCTGGACATAAAATAAACCAATACCACCACCGCGCCGCCGCCGCACCGGCCGCACCGTTTTAAGACATCGAAAGCCAAAAGTATTTCATTTGATCTTGAAACCATCGCCATCAGTCTCGATCGCGTTGTCAGTCTGATCACGTAAATTACTTCATTACAATCGTTCACGACATTTATGTACTATAGCATGATATCTTTATTCATTAATGTCCAATGTCCACTACTGTCATAGTCAGTGAATAAATGTTAACATTTTATAAATGAAATTAATCATTTTAATAAATTGAGTGAAATTAATAAAATAAATCGAAAGTACAAAACGAATGAAATTAATGAAAAAAATGAAAAGAATAAAATGAATACAATGAATGAAATGAATTAAATTAATGAAATGAATAAAATGAATGAAATAAATGAAATGATTCAAATGAATGAAATAAACCAAAAGTACAAAATGAATGAAATTAATGAAAATAATTAAAATAATGATATGACAGAAAGAAATAATGAAAGAAATTAATGAAGTAAATGAAATGAATTGAATAAAATGACTACAATGAATGAAATTAATAAAATGAATGAAATTAATAAAATGAATGAAATGAATAAAATAAATGAATGATATGAATTAAATTAATGAACTAAATGAAATTAATTAAATAAATAAAATGAATGTAATGAATTAAATGAATGAAATAAATGGAATGAATGAAATAAATGAAATGAAATGAATAAAATTATTGAAATGAGTGACATAAATGAAATAAATGAAGTGAATGAAATGAGTGAAATAAATGAAATGAAATAAAAGAAATGAATGAAAATAATGAAATGAAATGAATAAAGTTAATGCAATGAAATGAATGAAATTAATAAAATGAATGAAATGAATAAAATAAATGAATGATATAAATTAAATTAATGAACTAAATGAAATTAATTAAGTTAATGAAATGAATTATGAATGAAATGAATAAAACAAATGATATGAATGAAATGAAATTAATGAGATTAATGAAATGAATGAAATGAATGTAATGAATGAAATGAATGTAATGAATGAAATGAATGTAATGAATGAAATGAATGATATGAATGAAATGAATGATATGAATTAAATGGATGAATTGTGTGAAATTAATGATATTAATGAAATTAATGACATTAATAAAATTAATGAAATAAATGATATTAATGAAACAAATGAAATGAATCAAATTAATAAAATTAATGAAATTAACGAAATTAATGAAATCAACGAAATTAGTGAAATCAATTAATGACATTATTGATATTAATAAAATGAATGAAATTATTGATATTAATGAAATTAATAACATTAAAAAATAATGAAATTAATGAAATTAATGAAATTAATGAAATTTATGAATTTATGAAATTAATAAAATGAATAAAATGAAAGAAATGAAAAAAATTAATTAAATGAATGAAATAAACCAAAAGTACAAAATGAATGAAATGAATGAAAAGAATTAAAATGCGAATTGACAGAAATGAAAGAAATTAATGAAGTAAATGAAATGAATGATATGAATGAAATGAATGAAGTGAATGAAATTAATGAAATTAAAAACATGAATGAAAATAATGAAATTAATGTAATGAATAAAATTAATACAATGAAATGAATGAATTGAATAAAATGAATGAAATTAATAAAATGAATGAAATGACTAAAATAAATGAAATGAATAAATTAATGATATGAATTAAATTAATGAACTAAATGAAATTAATTAAATGAATAAAATAAATGTAATGAATAAAATGAAAGAAATTGATGGAATTAATGAAATAAATGGAATGAAATTAATAAAATTAATGAAATGAATGACATAAATGAAATAAATGAAGTGAATGAAATGAGTGAAATTAATGAAATTAAAGAAATGAATGAAAATAATGAAATGAATGTAATGAATTAAATTAATGCCATGAAATTAATGAATTGAATGAAATGAATGAAATTAATAAAATGAATGAAATGAATAAAATAAATGAATGATATGAATTAAATTAATGAACTAAATGAAATTAATTAAGTTAATGAAATTAATTATGAATGAAATAAATGAAACAAATGATATGAATGGAATTAAATTAATGAAATATATAAAATGAATGAATTGAATGATATGAATAAAATTAATGAATCTTATGAGAGGAATACATTAAATGAAATCAATCAAATGAAATGAAAGTTGTTTTTGGTTGCGTTGGCGTTTATGAATTTTAGAAGACATTTTCTTTTCATAAAAGAAAATTGTATCAATCAACGGAACTTGTGTCATGACTCTCAAATAAACATAAACAATTTATATATTAAAACCTTTAACTTTCTTACAATTTTACAACTTTTCTAGTTCTCAAGATGTGTTTTTAAAGCCCTTTGTCTAGGAAACACCCACGGAGCTTATAGGCCTGAGCACACATACATAAGTAAGTATTAAGTAAAATGTCAAGTTGTTTACAATTTGCAACTTAGCCATGCCAAATTATAGTGATATAAGAATTATATTTTGGCAAAAACAGCACCCATTGACCAATGCTACAACAATAAGAATTAGTTTTTTTTGTATACTTTCTTTTGTGCAAATTTTTTTCAACTATTTGATACAAAAGTTTGGCCTTAAAGGTGCTACAATAACTTGTCAATAGTTTGACGAAAAAAAAGCCTTCCCCGCCTTGGGCACATAGACCGACCTACATCAAGCTTAGAAAAACACAAAACATAGCCTATAAAACGTCATTATTGGCAAAATTGGGTTTTAAGTGTGACACCGATACTTAAGCCGCCCGCCGTCGCGCCCGCGCCGCCGCCACTGTCAAGTGTGTGAATGTTTTATTTAAATGTAGGTCAATCAATTTGTGTTGCCGCACAATACAAAAATATAATCATACTCGTATGTTGCATAATAAACGCAGACACTCCACAATGTCTGCATCGGAAACGCCAATAGAAGGGTAGCACCAAGCCACATAGTATACGGTGCTGACTTTTGACGTTGAGATCTATAGTATCTGCCATTCCCAACTGAATCTCAAGAGTCTCGGACTCTGACTCCAAAACTGAATAAATTGTTGATTTTAATTTAAGCAACAGCAGCAAAAGCTACTGACTGCATACCTACACCCTAAGCCCGGTGCAATATTATTATTTAACACTTTATAAAGCGAAAGGAACGACGCACGCACGTGTAGGTGGATACGTAAATATTGCTACTGTTGTCGATGCAAAATGCATTATAAATAAATGTGAAAGAGTCTTTTGTTGAATTATTGGTGTAGTCAATAGTCATTCATGAATGACAATTAGATTTATTTGTACATATTATTGCTAGAAGAGATTTTAATCGCGAGAGTGACCTTGAGTTAGCGGCGTGATTGTGATTGATTGTTTGGCTTTTGTTTCTTTTTTTCTTGTGGCAATAGAACTTTCATTTAAAATTTAGGGCAATTTGCAAATCGATATGTTGAATAATTATTGTCTCATTCAAAACAACAACAAAAATGGATTCAATAAATAGAGTGTAGTTGTATGAAAACGCTATTTTCAAAACTCTTATTATTATTTCTAAGATTATGTATAGATTTAGCAAAATACATGTTTCACCTCAAAATGAGTAAAAGTAAGCTAAACACTCATTAATAACTTCCTTTCGATTGTGCCAAAGGCTCTTAATATCTCGTGTCTGCTTTGTAAGCTATAGTTACCGGCAATTTCAGCGAAAACCATTTTTCTTGATTATTTTAATTTCTTGGCTCCGGTGTAAACACTTTTACTTTAAATATCGAGCATAAAATTCAGTGAAAAAGTACCTGCTCTTTAAAATGTTTAAGCATTTCTAGTTATCTAAAAGAAGCCGTGTTTATGATACCAAATACAAAGAGAGCCTGGGATGCGACCCACACTGATAACTTCCCATCCCGTCTGTCGATTTGTCTTGCTTAAAAGGTTTGTAGATTTTCGCGTTTTGTTAAAAAAGTTGTCATTTGAATTATTCTTAAAAATTTAAAAATTACCAACAATATTTTTCATATAATGAAATAGTTTGATTTCAAAATCTATTTTTGCTCACCAGATTTTTGGTCGAAAACCAATTATTAACAATTTTAGTACCATTTCTTAAAAGTTTTTATTTCTTATATAAACAAATACAAATTAGATGAATGAAATTAATTTGTCAATATCTCATATTGCTCACGAGATATCGAAAACCGAACATCAATTTTTACCAAATCTGCGTACTATTTTTGTAGATTTAACTTTTGTATGAAAAAACGGACTGTTGGATTTTTATAAATAATGTGTCATGTTTAGGTTAGTGCGTTGGATTGTCATGTCAGAGGTAATTCTTGTCATGAAAAGTGCTTTCTAAAATAAGCCGTTCAGATTCGGCTTTAAACTGTAGGTCCCATCCCTGACAATATTACTCACACACACAAATGGTTGAGTTTTGTAAGTCACTAGGTCCTAGTTCTCAACGGACTGTTGCACCACCCAGTTTATTTTTTTTTAAAACCCTTAATTTAATTATGTTTAAGAATAGTTGAGAAACATATGAGAACAAATTCCTTTATAAGAGTCTTAAAGCTTCATGGAAATTTAAGTTAATTGATGATTTGTTGGGTTAATAAGAAGGCCTTAATAATAGGGTGGGCTAAAAAAACAATTTTTTTTTTATTTGATTCGCAATACCTCAACAAAATTGTGAATTACCTATCTGAGTAATTGTCTGAAAAAGATTTATAAATAAAAAAATATCTTCTGTTCGCGCATTCCATTCAAACTTTTGAAAAGTTGCGAAAATTTAATAGTCTTTGACTTTTTTTTATAACTAACACTATTATCAAAACGCAATAAGTCTTAATGTTGAATTAAGCGTATGAGAAACCTAAACAAAAACTGAAATCAGTAGTTTTTCAACATTAACTGACCGCGCAAATCGTGTAAAACATGGTATTTTACAACTTTTTGCTTAATTTTGAATAAAACTAGTAATGTTAAGTCGCTTATTTCAATCTCCCACCGAAGCTGCGGTTTGAACAGTTCATATGGTCGTATTATAAAGTAATCATCGAATGTAAAAAATCATGTAATACCGGTTTCCGCCAGGTAAAATTTACATTACGCTGGTTACTCTAGAATCTAGATCATATGATCTGTTGGGGAAAACCGGTTTTTCCCAACTCTCCCCGCTCTTCACCCGAGTGTTTCTCTATCTCGTCTAACCTTCCATCCTCAGTTACCTACCGATTACCGAAGTTATATTTGTAAACTGTTTCAAGTTGGTTTTCAACATTTTGTTTTGTTCATCGTGTTAGTGAATTTTGGTAAAAAAAAGTCGTCTAAAAAAGTCACTACAAGAACGGATTTTGAATGCCCGATTCTTGGCAATCTTCGAGATTTTCCATATAATAAGCTCCCCAATTACGAAGATTTCTTATAGTGCTGCTTCCAAGTAAGGTATAAGATGTCACTCTACACTAACAACAAAAAAGTGAGCTTCAGTGAAGTAGCTAATACGGTTGCTACAAAGATAATGAATTTGTATTCAAAAGCTTCTATTCCTTCGGTGACCAAAGAAAGAAAAGTGCAACTTATTGATAAGTACCATGATAAGTTCTACAAAATCAGAAAATCTTACCATCGTGACATTAACAAAGCCGATTTCAAAAAAAAGATTAACGATTTCAAACGTGATTCTCCCTTGCTTTTTGATATGGCTGCGTGTTATGTCCAATTGTCGTGAACTGCACTTGTAAAAAAAAAAAACTAAGTTGAGTAAGTGCAAGTGCACGATTTCAACAAACTGTCATTGTGAGAAAGCCAACAAAATTCCAGCTATTGAACTACGATTTATTTATCTACAAAGAAGGTATGGTTTGGGAAAGATTTGATCGTTGGACTTGCAGAAAACACGCAAATTAGCGAAACTGCTTGACAGAAAAACCATAAGAACATATAGCCCCAGCCAAGTACGTCGAGAGGAATAATTAATGAATCTGACGAAAACGTACAGTTTATAAAGGTGGAAAAAGATTCTGATTGTGATGATGACCTTGACTTATACGACCCTCCAGTGCGGCACCAAGTTATCAAAAATAAAAACCATGGCAGATTAGGATCAATCTTAAATCAACATGTCTAGCTAGTGATCGTTTCGGAGTCTGTGATCGAGCCACGGCCACGATCGCGTCATCTGTCCTTCAAGATTTTGGTATTATTAATGACACAGACACTTTCCAAGTTAATGACAAAAATAAAATACGCAGTGGAAAAACTCGAAACAGACATTTTTTGCAGTGTCAATCGATTGAGGAAGCATTACATGGATTGTACTTTGATGGGAGAAAAGATGAAACAATAGTAAAAAAGAAATTAATTCAAAACGCCACTATTATCTCATTCAGGAACCTGGATCAAAATATATTGGCCATGTTTCTCCCACTTCAGGACTCTGCAAAGACATAGCTTCTTCTATAGTTGCCTATTTGGCTAAGCAAGGGATTTCCCTTGAAGAACGTGATGCGATTGGGAGTGATGGAACTGTGATTAATACAGGTTGGAAAAAAGGTGTCATTCATCAGATTGAATTACATGTTGGGAGACCAGTGCAGTGGGATATTTGTCTGCTGCACTTCAATGAGCTACTGTTTCGCCACCTTTTTCACTACTTGGATGGAGTTACCACAGGTCCAAAATCTTTCAGTGGACCAATTGGGAAAAAACTGGTTGGCTGTGAAAAACTACCGACGCGGTTCAAAAAGTTTACAGATGGTCCGAAAATTGTTTTTGAAACCATCAGAACATCACAGTATCTATCTCAAAACTTGTGCTGCAAGTCATTGACCCTGTGATTGAGCGGAACGCATCTTTCGCTCATCCCGAAAATTTGCTTCTTGCAATGATAGTTGATGAAAGTAGATACATCAGAGAACTAGGGTTGCGCCGAATTTGGAAAACACGATCGCTTATGAAGGAAAAGCCAATTCAAAATTTCAACACTCCGAGGATACATTTCGTTGCTACAGACTACACCGACATGATTTGTTGGGACACATGTAAACTTTCTCCTCCTCCCCTTTTAAGGAGGATCACGGATGAAGAAATTAAACAACTGATACACTCTGGTACAGCTCTGGCACCTAATTTTGATGATTTTCCTTTTCACACACAAGCAGTAGAACGTGTGTAAAGCTCGTTGATAAGAACCACCCTCCTGCCACGGTTTGTTTTTTGTTTAATTATTTTATTTTTTTTCTAATTATAGTTATTTGAGTAAGCAAATGTGATGTAAAACAAATTGGAAAATCGGTCATTTTTGTGAAAAATTGTAATATTTAACTGCTTTGCGCGAACGTTTAACAATAAAAATGTATTAAATTCGTTGGTTTTTGTTTTCTTCATGCCTTAAACTCATCATTAGGACTTATTGCGTTTTCATAATAGTACATTTTGTATTTTTTTAAAAATTAAAGAAAACAGCAAATTTTCACAACTTTTTGAAAGCTTGAATGCAATGCGCGAACGGAAAACATTATTTTATTTGGAATTTTTTTTCAGAGTTTTACTCAAAGAGATAATTAATAACTTTTGTGAGGTATTGCGAATAAAAAAAAAAACAAAAAGTGTTTTTTCAGCCCACCCTACTAAATAATTGTGTACATACGTCTGAATGGTCATTTGAAAATAATACATTATTTTTAGTCTACAGATAGTGACTGCTAAAAAGGTTAGGAAAATAGAAAATAATTCGTCCAAAAGAAAAAATCTCGGACGAATAAAATTGCTAGTACATAAGAATGAAATGTAATTTTATGAACAAAAAATATTTTTGAAACTATTTTTATTAATATTGTATTATCATAAAGTTTAGTACGATTTACTGAAAAAAATAAATACATTGATAAGAATGCTATTATAAATTTAGCTGCAAAGTTAATAACATAGATTTGTACGTAGAAACAAAATAACTTAAGCGTTTATTAACATTTATTAGATTTTTTGTAATAGGTAAGACATCCAAAACGTACTTACATTAATTTGGCACTTAATTCCTCCTATACGAACATCTACTTTGTATCAAATCACTTTTTCACAAATAAAATATAGGCATTCATTTTTATACATAACTATGGTGAGAACTTTTTTTTTGTTCTCATTGTAGTTTCATATATTTATCATTTAAAAAATTATTCATATCATCATGCTCAAATGAAGATATTTCCAACACTAAACCTTAAGCTCATAAAATGCATTCTCCCATCAGAATTTCGAATATCTTTTGATGCATTTGTATTCCTTTGACTTATATGTGAATACATAAATCAAAACTAAACTTTTGTTCATCACCACTATATTCAACAACAACAAAAAAATAACGAATTTTACAACAATTATTCAAAGAAAGAAAAACAACAATTTTTGCCGAAGAAGAATTGAATGCGTGAACAATCATAATATGCAAGATAACTTTATATACGAACATGTCAATAACCTTTAATATAATAAGAGGGACTTTTTGCCGACGTATTGTTCTCAGTTTTTTTTTTTCGAAAATACCTAAAAAAAAAAACAATCAATTGTCTAAAACCAAGCAAGATCCTGAAATACAATCGTCATAAATGCACAAACAATCAAAGGCACTTACCCTCGTTTGAAAAGAAAACACACGCTGCTCGATAGGGTTCATAGACTTCCTCCTCTATAAAAGGTACATACATATATAGAGGTAGTCGTATATAATGTCCTGCTTCTGATGAAAACATGTTTTCGAGGATATTTGAATTACTATAAAATGCACGTCTTTTTGCCAGTCAGAAAAACAAGCAATGTGGTTAGCAAATATTTTATTTTGTTTGCATTTCATTGTTGGTAATTTTGGCAAAGTGCAACGACCTACGATGTCTCCTACCTACCCTTGTCTGGAATCGTATTTTTATTTGTGTTATTTGATATAATCCTTTTTTTAAAAAAGGATTATGCTTAAATCTCTATGTAATTGAATTTCGGAGATTATTTAATTTAAATTTAATTATGTACATATATCAATATAAACAACAACAAATACAAACAAAAATTATACAAAGATTTATTTATCCTCAACTCAATAAAAATACAAAAAGAAACACTTTCTCACGTATGGATAAGTCCCTTCAACAAAACTGACCTACTTTATTCTCTGGTAACATGAGAATATTATAATCAAAACAAAGGAAAGATATACTGTTACTACCAAAATGTTGTTGCCCCAGTTTACATACACTGTTAAATTCTTTATGTTTCTTTTTTTTTAATTTCTTGTCCCCCAAGAGCATCCAACTGCATAAACACATAAAATTGTATATCCCAGAATCCATCAGGATATGTGACCACCTGCACCGGATAGCACCCTCTGTCATTCATTTTGCATATATACACCTATAGAGCTTTAATACCATATTTCCTTTGTTTTCTTGTTTTAAAGTTGATTAAATTCCGAAGGGCTCTTGTCTAAACTCTGTATGTTTGTTGAATGCATGAAATTACAACAACAGTAAAGGGTTCTCTTTTTTACAAGAGTTTTCAACGTCCCATGTTTTCAATATTCAAGCGAGTGTTATGATGCAACCAACATACGGTCAGTAGAGTTAAATCTGAACATGTTTCTCAATTCTGTATAAAATGCACTAGTTTACTATAAAGGAAACTCGTTTCCTGAAGGTAGAATATTTTCAAAAGTTATGTTCAACAAGAAACGAATCAGAATGACATTATAATGCAAAATGTTCATAAAGGAAATTAAATGCAGATATAATGCAATACTAATTGTCATCAATAGAACTTTATATTTAAAAATTTATAAAACTATTTTATTGAAATGTACACAAATGTTACCAATTATCGTTCAGACGAGGAACAAAACAACGGATACAATTAATTAGGAGGAAAACGAAAGAACTGAAGTACAAACCTTAACTTTTAGGGAATGTGTGTTATTTCGGAGACAAGCCGAATATATCAATATATTTTGCTTCGCATTTTAATTCAAAAAAGAGGCTGGGATGTGACCCACATTGATAACTTCCAATCCCGTCTGTCGATGTGTCTTGCTTAAAACTTTGTCTATATGTATCAATTTTTACCAAATTTGCGTACTATTTTTTGTAGATTTTATTTTTTTATGAAAAAACGGACTGTTGGTTTCTTATAAAAAAATTACTGAATATCGAAAACAATATTTTCTGTGAAATAAAATAAGTTTGAAGCCAATATTTGTAATTTTTGAAAAGCTACTTGAGTCGAAAATAAATTTTTACGAAGTTTTAGTATTGTTTTTTTTTTGGGTTTTTATTTTTTGTAAACAAAATGTCAATTCGATTTTTCTCAAAATTTTATGGAATGTTGAAAACAATATTTCTTATAAGTTAAAATGAGTAAGAAGCCATTATCTCAAATTTTTGAAATAATATTTGAGTAGAAAATCAATTTTTACCAACTTTTGTTAAATTTTTGTTCGGTTTTTAATTTTTTGAAAAAAAAACTGTCAATTCGATTTTTTTCAAAATATTTCCTAATGTTAAAAACAATATTTCTTATAAGTTTAAATTAGTTGGAAGCCATAATCTAAAATTTTCTAAAAGATATTTAAGTCAAAAATCAATTTTTACCACCTTTTATAATTTTTTTTTTAGGTTTTTATTTTTTGTAAAAAAACTGTCAATTCGATTTTTTTCAAAGTTTTTCCTAATGTTGAAAACAATATTTCTTATAAGTTACAATGAAAAGAAGCCATTATCTCAAATTTTTGAACAGATATTTGAGTCGAAAATCAATTTTTACCAACTTTTGTTAAATTTTTTTTAGGTTATTAATTGTTTGTAAAAAAAACTGTCAATAAGATGTTTTTCAAAATTTTGCTGAATATTGACAACAATATTTTTTGAAAGATAAAAGTAGTTTAAAGCCAATATCTCAAAGTTTTGAAAAGATATTTGAGTCGAAAATCAATTTTTACAAACTTTTGTACATTTTTTTTTTGATTTTTAATTTTTTGTAAAAAAAACTGTCAATTCGGTTTTTTTTAAATTTTAGTAAATGTTGAAAACAATATTTCTTATAAGATAAAATAAGATTGAAGCCTTAGTCTCAAGTTTTTGAAAAGATATTTCGCTCGAAATTCAATTTTTACCAACTTTGAGTAATGTTTTTTATAGGTTTTTATTTTTTATAAAAAAAAAAAAAACTGTCAATTAGATTTTTCTCAAAATTTTATCAGATGTCAAAAACATTATTCTTCGTTGCACAAAATTGTTTTGGAGATGAAATCATATTTCAGTCGTAAAATTTTCGGGGTGAAACATTTTTTTTTTCATTTTTTTTGATTTATAAAAAAACCGTTAATTGGATTTTTTTCCAAAAATATAATTGTTTTGTATCACGTTACAGTATATAATATAAAATTTAATTCAAGTCTCTAGCGTCATTGGTTCATGAGGTATTTACGTAGTGAACGTACGGACGTACGAACGCACTCACAGACAAATCTCTAAAAAAGTTAAAACCTGATTTTTTTAAATGGATCATTTTTAAAGTCTCATATAGAAAATAACCATGAGTTAATATTTATTTTTTGTTTTATAATACGATCCATTTTCTCTTATTAATGCTTGACAATAGGTGTTATCTTTGTTCATAAATTTCAACCGTTCTTATCTGGCGGGAACATTCATAGATCTAAAATTTTGACAAGCAAATATAAAGCTTCGTTTTCGAAATATTTTAACTTTTGCTAGATTTCAAGTTCAAAACCTTAATTATTTTATCACTTTCTTGCAAAAGATTGATATTTAAATTTATAACAATTTGATGTGTGAAGGATGTTTTTTAAAAGGTATACAACTTTGAAATGGAATAAAGCAAAAATGATTTTTACTTTATTCGAATGATATTCTTCTGGCAGAAATCATATTTAAATTATTTAAATATGATTTCTTGCATATGACTGCCACGGTCGTTAGCTTATCGGGATGTCCTATTTGGGATGATTTTTTCCAATTGCTGTATGTCAACAATATTGCGGAGAATTTTGTTTTCCAAGTGGTCAATCATTTCGGGCTTATTGACGTTGTGATTTGACATATCCAAGAGGAAAATAGTCTAGCGAAGTTGAATAGGGGTTTTCTGCTTAAATTATTATTTTTACTTGCGACATATAGGAACTATGTATATGGCAAGTTTTGCATTCGTAAATAATTTCGACCTCGAGATTTTAATCAAACATGATATAACGATGATAGAGAAGTAGAAAAAAGTCCATGAGGTTGATTTACTTTAAATTTTGAAATTAAGGTTTCGTTAGTCACCATTTCTTGGGCAGAAATCGAAAATTCGAATTTTCTCAAAAACGAACGTTAAGATTTTTTTTTTAATTTTTGCTTCAATTTTTTTTCTCAATTTGGCTTTTTAAATAAAAAACAAATATGTTTGTTTTGCCCCAAAAGGGTTCCCCCATAGAACCGTTATTTCGTGCTTTGTTAAGAACTAATGAACCGATTTCAATAATTTTTTTTCTGCGCCAGCTCTTACACTGTCTCAATCATATTTGATTCTCAAAAATGGCATCGTTTTTATTTCCGATTTCTAAAAACATATTAATTTTTATTTTCAAAATTCGATATCTTAGAAACAGGTCGTTATTTTTTACGAAATTGAAAAGAACAACGTATATTAATAAGCACTAAATAACTGCATACAAAAAATATTTTTAAACTAAAACTGACACATTGTATATATTAAAAATGTATTTAAAAAAAACCGCTTTAACGGTTTTCATATACAAATTTTGAAAAATTAAGATTTTTTTCGAAAAATCAAATAGCATATACATTTTTGAAAACAATTTTTTTTTGCAGGAAGATATTAAAAAAACTGGGGAAATATTTTCTAATTGTCTACAATTGTTTGAAGGAAAATAAAATGGAAGACCATAAAGAAATAAAAACTCCTTTCAAAGACGCGCCTGCTATTTTACCTATTCGTGGTATTGAAATAGTTAGAATTAATTTAATTTTATTTTAGTTTACTTTTTTTTTTGATTCAGCCTTCGATCTATACAAATACATGTTTCTGTTCTGTTCTGTTGTCGTCAATGGCAAACACATTCTCGAAGTGTGGTTAAAAAAAGAATCTCTATACTTCAAATTTAGTCCGAAATTGAGCCCAAGTGGGAGTGCGAATATTACAGCTGAATTGTTTAATAGTCCAGTCATTTAAGCTTAAATTAGATACGAATCTTGGAATTCGAGATACCCCGCTGTAAGTCTCTAAATACTTGTATACTGACACCCTTAAATTTGTCTAACAACCTACATATGGAAGGCTGTACGCAACTATTAAATTTCAAAGTCAAAAGTCATACATATCTCATTTCCTATGGGCTTTTTGTTATTCGTATTTACTATCAATATTGTAGAATAAAAAATTCTGTACAAATTTTGTTAAAAAATGTTGTTCGTACGGTCAACCGTTTTCAAGATAGGGGGCGGAGAGCGCGCGGTCACAGGTTCACTTCAGGTCAACCGATTCCTCCGGTTGAAAACGTGCCAACCTATCCACTTTTTATTAACTTCCCATAGGAAGTTATTGTAATGGGTCCGATTTGTCAAATTTAAAAATTTTGACATTTCTCGACGTTTCAAGGTCCCTAGAGTCGAAATAAAAGATTTTAAGATATATGATTTTTTTTTTTTTATTTATTTTTTTTTTATTTTATCAAAAATTCTTAAAAAAACTAGCTTAAATTTCAAAAAACTTAAAAAATATCTTACTGGCACTATGCGGGTGCTCTAAGTTAATCCATTGTCTACTGCCTTTCGGCCTAAGAACATTTTTAATACTAAATCACAAGAACTTAATCTAAAACCAAGAAAATTTAAAAGAAAACTTGGTATCTTTATCATTATTTTTTTATTTTATATATAAAACTTAAAACTTAAAAAAAAAAAAAAAAAAAAAAAAAAAAACCGAAACCGAAACCGAAACCGAAACCCATTATAATACTTAAGCTACTTAAAACTAACTAACACCAATAATACTACTTAAAAATACTTAAAACTACTTAAAACTGCTTAAAAACTACTTAAAACAAAAACAGCCACAGTAAGCTTTTTTTTTTGTGTTTTTTTTTTTTTTTTTTTTTTAGAAATATGTTTGTGCGTGCGTGTGTACGTACGTCTGTACGTTTGCGACGTTTTTTTCGTCATCCATAGCTCAAGAACCAGAAAAGGTATCGACTTCAAAAAAATTTTGTTATACAGATAATGAGGCAGAAGATGCAGAAAGGGCTCTCAAGAAAATTTCGTGGGTGGTTTTTTTACCATAGCAGTTTAAAAAAAAGGTGAACATTTTGGTTAAACCTAAATATCTCATGAATCAATGACGCTTAAGACTTAAATTAAATTTTATATTATATACTGTATTTTGATACAATACAATTACATTCTTGGAAAAAAATCCAATTAACCGTTTTTTTATAAATCAAAAAAACTGAAAAAAAAATTTGTCACCTCGACTTAAATATGATTTCATCTCTAAAATAATTTTGTGCAACGAAGAATACTGTTTTTGACATCTGATAAAATTTTGAGATAAATCTAATTGACAGTTTTTTTTATAAAAAATAAAAACCTAAAAAAACATTACTCAAAGTTGGTAAAAATTGAATTTCGACTTAAATATCTTTTCAAAAACTTGAGATTATGTCTTCAAATTTATTTTATCTTATAACAAATATTGTTTCCAACATTCTTAAAAATGTTGAGAAAAATCGAATTGACAGTTTTTTTACTAAAAATAAAAACCTAAAATAAAAATTAATAAAAGTTGGTAAAAATTGATTTTCGACTCAAATATTTTTCAAAACTTTGAGATATTGGCTTTAAACTACTTTAATCTTTCAAAAAATATTGTTGTCAACATTCAGTTAAATTTTGAAAAAAAACTTATGAACAGTTTTTTTTACAAAAAATTAAAAACTTAAAAAAAATTTAACAAAAGTTGGTAAAAATTGATTTTCGACTCAAATATCTTTTCAAAAATTAGAGATAATGGCTTCTAACTAATTTTTACTTATAAGAAATATTGTTTTCAACATTCGATAAAATTTTGAGAAAAATCGAATTGACAGTTTTTTTTATGCAAAAAAAAACCTAAAAAAAACAATACTAAAACTTCGTAAAAATTTACTTTCGACTCAAGTAGCTTTTCAAAAATTGCAAATATTGGCTTCAAACTTTTTTTATTTCACAGAAAATATTGTTTTCGATATTCATATATCAGTCGATATAAAAATCCAACAGTTCGTTTTTTTCATAAAAAAATAAAATCTACAAAAAAAAATAGTACGCAAATTTGGTAAAAATTGATACATATAGACAAACTTTTAAGCAAACGGGATGGGAAGTTATCAGTGTGGGTCGCATCCCAGCCTCTTTTTTAGTATTAATTTAACTACACTTACCTGCTCATGTAATTGCATAATAATTGTTAATGATAATTTAGGAATATTAATAAATTCTTACATGATGAAAACAAAATAAATAAATTATGTATTAATTTTTTTTTTACAAAATATCATTTTTATTAAAAGTAAAAAAATGGAATAAATGGTACAAAAACTACAATTTATAATTTTAATCATCTTCTTTCTCTTTATCGTCGTCTTCCGGCTGCTGGTAAATTTCAAACTGGTCTTCAATATCGTCTTCAACGATATTTGTCTCAAGTTCTTCTATGATACCGTGTACAAAGGTTCCATCTTGTATCTTGGTTAATGTCGCTCTGGTATAATAGAGCATTGAGACAAGCTTGCCGATTACATTGGCCATAAGCTTAAGAGCATTGCAAGCCCGCTTTCCTGCATCCGCATCGCGGACCAAAACCACTCTTGCAGTTGCAGAAAATTGTATTAAGCAAATCTTCTGGAGCAGGTGGTAAAATTGTCATAATAGGCTCCAGAAAATCGTTTCGCATTGCCCAATCCATATACCTGGGGTTCCAAATAATGCCCTAACCAAGTTTGAACTTGATAATATACACGTTTAAAATGTTGATGAGCAGCTTCACTTGTTGGTAGAATATTTAAAAGCTGCACAGGTTTATTAAGTTTTGTAGACTTGACGTTATGCATACGAAGATGATCGAGACTTTTCAAAGATTTCGGAGCATTTTGGACTACTAATAAGGATTGAGTTCCACTCTCTAATAATTTCTGGGCCGAACAATTTTCTTCCTCTAATGCTGCAGCTAGTTCATACAAATTTACCAGTTTCTCAAAAACTTTAAAAAATCCTTTGTTCCCCTTTTTAAAATAAGTTGAGAAAGTTAAGTTAGTTTTTATTTAGTCTATGTTTTTGACTACCACGACTACAAATAGACGAATGCTATCAATTTTCTTAAAAATTAAATAGCTTTTTTACTGAAATTCCTGAAGTCAATTATCGATGTTCATGAAAATCTACACTATCAAAAATCAAGTAAATCGAAAAACATTTAAAAATGTTATAACTTTCCTAAAGGTTGAAAAATTGTGATATCCTTTGTTTGAGGTCCTTTTAATGGTTCTACTGCTGAATGAAAATAATTTGGATTCTTTTTATCGGATAATTGTTGATCACTTGCTTCTTGAACATACTGTACCTGATGCTGAAAGACAAACAAAAACCTCATTCAAGCAGATGATATTGATCCAGCACTGTGCAGTGTGTGCATCTAAAAAAGGAGACAACCAACATGCGGACCTACAAGTCTGCTGTGAAAATCCAGTTGATGCTCCATCAAATTCAAGGCCGGTAATGTGTTGGTACTTGCATCACCATTGCCATCACATCCCCGCCAGAAAGAATATTTAAACATTCTTGTTTTCTGTTCCGTCGTCACTCGCTCGCTAACTAAAAATTTTGTCTGCAAAAAATGGTGCAGGAAAAATGTTCTTTGTCGATTCCCTGCTGGACCAAAATGCAATGCGCTGCTGTCATTGTTGTTCTGTCCAGTTTTAGCGAGCGGTGCATTGTTTGTTCCTTACATCTTCGACCAAGTGCTACTGCAATTTTGCTTGTTGTTTTTGTTCTTGCCACTAACGACGACGACGATGACGTTGAGATGATCCGCTCACAGTTATGCACCTGGCTAACAATTGCATCTTAATATGATGCGATGCAAGAAGAAAAAACGCAGACAAGATGCAATTGAAGTGAAGTTTCCCTTTCTTTGGAGTCGATGACCAGATTCCATTCAGCAAAATAAAAATCCAACATAAAAGATGCGAAAAAATGAGATGCATCCGAGACACAAAAACTTATAAAAAAAAAAACAAAAAATTAAAAGGATAACAAAAGGGTTAGGAATGAAGGACCGTTGTTGTTCCTTTTTTCTTCTTAATTTTCAGCGACATCAAAATGGGTATAAATACGTGTACTTTGCTGCGGATCTGGTATTCAGTGTTTTGTGTTGAGTAAAGGGAGGACAATCTAAAAGCGTTCGCAGTGAACTTTTTCTCAGAAATGACATTCAAGGTTCGCCGTCGGCATTTTTATTTTCTTACTTGGATTAAAAGGATATCACAATTTTACAAATTTTTTCAAATCATAATTTTTAACTTTCTTCTTATAGTTTGTTGTACTTTTCGCCTCAATCGCGGTGGTGGTGCGAGCTGGCTTATTGCCAGTCGAGGTCAAAACAGTCGCCCATCAACCGGTGCCGGTATTAGCCGAGGCCGAGGAGGAATACGATCCGCATCCGCAGTACAAATTTGCATACGATGTGGAAGATGTCATATCTGGGGACTCGAAGAGACAAGTTGAAGCTCGTGACGGTGATGTTGTTCGGGGCGAATACGCACTCAACGATGCCGATGGATTTCGTCGGACAGTTCAGTATATGGCCGATCCAGTTAATGGCTTTAATGCTGTTGTCCGTCGTGAACCATTGATGGTGGTGAAAGGTGTCGACGATGGAGTTGTTGGTGTTGTTCCTGATGTCACAAGTGGTGCAGTCCTTAAGACTCCATCTCTATCTCCATCAATTGCTGGTGTGGCATATTCATCTGCTTCTGGCCCTGATGTTATCGCTGTCGCTCATCATTAAAACATTGAATCGCAAATGTTTCTGCTTGGAGACTGACTACAAACGCTGTTTCGGCCATTGAATAAAAATTTAATTTGTGATCATAGTTTAGGTATAAATAATAAAAAACGTACAATAGGTGAAATTTGTTTTTTTATTTTCTGTGTTTTGGATTTTCTTATATTTTGAATTTAACGTAATTTCTAACAACTTTTATTTTTGTCTTTGTTAGGATTTTATTTGTTTATAAAAAAAACTGTCACTTCGATTTTTCTAAAACTGTAAGTCATTGCTCGAAGAACAAAATTATTTTTTGAGGTTATATCATTTTTTTCAAATATTCGAAGTTAGATTTGTTATCACGTCAGAAGTACAAAATTTTATTGAAATCGCTAGGGTAATGGTTCGGGAGTTATTCGAGATCAACCTAATTTTCGACTTTTTTAAAATAGCTGTGGTAAAAAAATCACCTACTTAATTTTTCGGAAAGTCATTTCAGCTCCTTTCGATGTTATGACTTGTAAAACAAAATGAAATCGAGGACGAACAAATGCATTCCAAACGTACGAACGTGCGAAGAGTTTATATCTTACTTACATACTAACGTAAGGTCGCGCTACAGTCCTGTGTGAACCAGGTCCTCAAACATCTCTATATAGCCCGGTCTCTGTCTAAATGTCTTCAGTTTCGAACTCCAAGTTGGTTGAGGTCACTTTTCACTTAAGTGCCAGCCACCTGATGTACGGTCTTCTTCTACTGCGCTGTCCTGTGGGTGTGGATTCGAAGACTTTCCGGGCCGGAGCATTGGTTTCCATGTGCTCTGAGTGACCCAGCCATCTCAGTCGTTGGACTTTTATCCTTCTGGCTAGGTATAAGTCACCATACAACTCGTCGTTCCATCTTCTCCATGGTGCTCTTGTTATAGTTCATGCTTCTGCACCGTAAAGCATGACGGGGATGATGAATGTCTTATATAGCGAAACTTGCTCAAGTGAGGGCTTTACCAATCAATTGCTTTTTTATCCTAAAGAAACAGCGGTTAGAAAGAGTAATTCTTTGCTTGATATCAGCACTGGTGTTGTTTTCTGTGTTCATAGCGGAGCCTAGGTAGACAAAGTCCTTAACTACCTCGAAGTAACGTCTGTCGATGGTGACGTTTTGACCGAGACGTCGGTGTTGTAGGGCTTTTCTTGATGACAGCAGGTACTTTGTGTTGACCTCATTTACCGTCATTAACCGTTTAACCCAGTTTTGCTGCCTTTGGCTCACTACTCACAAAGCCCCGTTGTTATCACGCTGAGCTCTTCCGATTATGTAAATGTCATCAGCATATCGACGAGTTGGGCAGCAATGCCAAAACTAGACAGAGCTCTATACAATACAGCTCGTCACTGTAGATGCTGTCATTTGCGGCCTTGATGAAGAGATGGTGGATGTCGATATAATGTTCTTGGGTTTTTTGATTGAATAAATATAATAAAATCATTTTGTTATAAATAGTTTTTTATTTACATTTAATTTCATCAAACATATGGCATATTTTAATCAGACAACAAGTTAACTCTTAACAATTCCTTAATGATGGTAGGCATAAGCTGGAGCAGCATATGAGATTGGACTTGATTTCACCAAGGTCTGGGTTGTGTAGGCAGCTGGGGCATGGGAGTAAGCAACTGGAGCGGCAGCATAAGTCTGAGTGTATGCGGTTGGTGCAGCATAACCAAGATGAGCTGATTTCACCAGAGTTGGAGCAGCAGCATAGGCCAAAGGTGCTGACTTGATCAGAGCTGGAGCAGCGGCATAAGCAACTGAAGCGGAATGGACAGCCTTGACAGCATGTCCGAGTGGCTCACGGTGGACAACAGCATTGAATCCATGAACAGAGTCAGCAGTGTATTGGACAGTCCTCTTGTAACCATCAGAGTCAATGAGGGAGTATTCTCCTTGAACAAGATCTCCATCACGGGTCTCAATTTGGTTCTTGACATCTCCGGTAGAAGCATCATTCACAGCATAAGAGAACTGGTATTGTGGATGAGGATCGTGAGATTCGTGGGACTTGATCAGCACGGGTTGAGCAGCATGGTATTCCTGGTGAACGGGAATGAGTCCAGCGCTAGCCACAGCAACGAATGCAAGAGCAACAATGAACTAAAATTTCAAAAACACAAAATATTAGAATATTTCTGAAAGGATTATTTTTTGAGTGCAGGATTCTTACTTTGAATGCCATTTTTGATGAAATTAATAAGATACTTTCCGTTGAATGGAGAAGTTGCTAATGATACCTAATTAAGATCAAGCATATACCTTTTATACTTTTATTCGCCTCTTAAGACACACTTGAGAGGAAAGACCAATTAAACTTGATTTTGTATTTTTCTTTGCTGTGGTGGAGTTGAGTAAAGTTTTCAAAATTCAATTGTAAGTTCGTGAAGGAAAGTGAGTCAGGTGGATTGTAGTGATTCAAGTTCAACCAAATCATATCATATTCGTGTGCTTATCTACATACCTATATTTAGTTGTTGGTATTGCTTGGATATTGATTTCATATTGTAGTGATTTTTATTAAAATATGAAGCTTGCAATACAAATCTTGTCGATGAATTTGCACTGATTTGAATGTATTCTAATTTTGATTAACTGTAATGAAGTTATACCAACTCTTTTATCACTGTAGTTACAAACTTACAATTGGATTGTTCAAAATTTTTTTGTTTCAGCTTTTTTAAATTTTTCACTCAATATCTTAGAAATTGGATGCGTCACATCAATTTGCTCTCATTATGAAATAATTTTTCAAAAGACAGTAGAATGTGTTGAATTCTAACTTGCACTTAAAAGATCTATGACTCCATTATTAAATTCCTTAAATTTTTGTATGAAGTACCAATGAAGAACAATGACAAATAAAAATCATTTTATGTCAGTATTAAAAAAAAAAACATATTTTTAAACAAGTGAACCTTCTTCAGAATGTATTTATTTCTCTTTGTCGGTTTTGATGTTTTGGATATGATTTTAACTTTCTGTAGGATGTTCGATTTTTGACATTTCTCGACGTTTCAAGAATCTAAGCATGTGGCTCAAAATCACCAAGGTGCAGAATTCGCATCGCTAGCAATTTAATGTCTTAAATCTTGACTTAGTTAAGAAAAAAAAATTATTAAAATACTAAAACTAACCTGTTTTGTGTGTCTATCAAACAATATAATTTATTAATAAACTAAATTTTAAATGAAATCAATATACACGCATGGAAAATCATTTCGGGAACGCGCCCTAATCTACAATCTTTAACAACAAGTCCAAAATATAATTGAAAAATGTAAGGTATTCAACCCCGGTCATCACTTAATACACCGTATTTTTTGTACAAAATCTAGTTTTTGAAAGGATACTAAGAGATTATTAATTTTTAACTATAAAAAATGCAAAAATATTTTGTCCGATACCGCACAAGTCATTTCAGTGAACATATCGATCATCGATCAAAAATAATTGTAAGTTAACGCAGCCATTCGGTGTGAAGCGTCAGTCGAGGTAGAGAACAATATCAAAGCCGGCTGCCAGAGTATTTATAGTCAAATAAATTGTAACTAAATGGTAAGTACCTTTTTATTCATTATTCGTAGAGCGTACATCAATAGTCCGTCAATCCGTGAACGCATTTATTACATTTAATTATTGATGAAATTCTTTTCTAAGACACGAAATTTCAAAGTTACCTCAAATATTTTCCTATTGACAAAGTCAGATCGCATTTAAGATGACCGCCGGCCGCCGCCGTATAATTAAAGCGCGCTCTTATTTGAAATCGTCATTTCGGGAACGGTCATTTCGGGAACGTTCCCGTACATGATTTTTACGTATTTTGCTTGTAGAAGATTTTGTATGTATTGTTTTCGTTATTGCTTATTTAATAAACATACATAATATACCCATGTTATTAAACAAAACTTAAATTATGTACTTTGTTTTGTTTTTGTTGATTTTATCAAACTTAGAAAAACGTTCCCAAATTGATGGTTTTCTGTATGATATTAAGTACTACAAAATATTACTAAAAAAGTATACAATTCTGTGCGCTGCCCTGTCAAAGTTTATTTATATACAATTTTTGCAACAGTATTATAAACTAAAATTCATCATTATAGCTTGCAATTTGTTTTGTCATAAAAAAATTTTGAAATTTGCAACCTTGGTAATTTTGAGCCATGTACATGGTTTTTAAAAAATGTGTGTGTGTCGCTGTTTACGTACGTTCGTTCGCCCATATTATGTACTCATGAACGCCCGTATATCTACACCAATGGCGGATCCAAGGGGGGTCATAGGGGTCATTTTGACCAATGGCCGATCCAGGGCTGGGTGTCATATATGCCATAAAGCTCAGTTAAGTTGTAAGTAAATATTTCAACTAAAGATTTGTTAGTAATTTAACGACATTCACCAAAAAATGGTTTGCTGTCAAAAAAAACTAAAATTTTTGTTTTCACGCAATTTAGAATTTGAGAAAACTTTTGTTCTTTAAATTATTTTCATAAAATTTGTTTGTAAGAAATAAAGCAAATATTCAAGTTCTTAAGAAGAAACCTTTAATAAGAGATTGTCAATTTTATATAAAGTTGCCTTTAAATTAATGAAACTAGCCTTCAATTCCACCTAATTTTTTTGATGCACATCAATAGAGAACATTGAAGTGATTTAAAATTTTGAACTCGAGCTTTAAATCAAACATGACATTACCATGCTAGAAAATTCGAAAAAATTGGTTCCGCCGATTCTGTCCTGGCCCCTACAGACCAAACCATTGTGTCGATGGAAATTAAGATTTTCAATCGATTAGAGTAAGGCGTTTTTTTCATTTTTTTAATACAAAAAATAACAGCAGTCATACAAATTTTGTTGGTTAAAAATCCAAAATTTGATTTTTTTCAAAAATGGACCAATAGATATTTTTAAAACTTTCTCTAAATTTGTATTCTTAATTTGGGTTCTTTCTACAAGAAAAAACATATTTTGGTATTGCTCCAGAAAGGTGCCCTTCATAAAACCTTTATTTTGTTTTTTAAGTTGTCTCAAAAACTGATGGACCGATTTCAATAACCTTCTCTTTCTGCACAAGCTCTTGTCGATGATGAAATGATCAAATTGATGATGATTATTTTTGATGATCAAAAATGTCATTGTTTTTTTTTTTTTTTTTGATTTTTAAAAAAATATAAATTTTTGTACATTCTCGATAGGGTGAACATTTTTTAACGAAATTTAAATGTACAATGTATATTTATAAGCACTTTATTTAGTGCTTAGAAAAAATATTTTTAAGACAAAATTAAAAAACTAAAATAAAATCCATATTAATCTGAGGTCAAATTTTTATAAAATCTTAGGAAAAAACTTATAAAAATAGTAAAAAAATTAAGTTTTAAGACTCAAGTATCTTGAAAATAAAGAAATATATTAGTTTTAAAATAATTTCATTTTATACAAAATATTGTTTCAAATGTTTGGTAAAATATGTATAAAAATCCAATTCACAGCTATAATTATTTTACTAAAAACCTGCAACTTAAATACGTTTAACTTCTAAACCTTTAATAAAATAATATCATTTGTGTTAGGATTAAGGGCAAGCATTGGTGGAAGCATTAATTTTCGTATAGCAACTCATTTTCTTTTTTTTTTATTAACTTCCCATAGAAAGTTATTAAAATGGGTCCGATTTCTCAAATTAAAAATTTTGACATTTCTCGACGTTTCAAGGTCCTTAGAGTCGAAATAAAAGATTTTTAGAAAGATGTCCATACGTCCGTACCGCCGGGAAGTTTTTTTCGTCGTCCATAGCTCAAGAACCAGGAGAGATATCGACTTCAAATAAATTTTGATATACAGATATTAATGCAGAAAGATGCAGAAAGGGCTCTCAAGAAAATTGCGTGGGTGGTTTTTTTACCATAGCAGTTTAAAAAAAAGGTGAAAATTTTGGTTAACCCTAAATATCTCACGAACCAATAACGCCAGAGACTTGAATTAAATTTTATAATATATATTGTAACGTGATACCAAACAAAAAAAATCCAAATAATGGCTTTTTTAGAAATAAAAAAAAACGAAAAAAATGATTTTATCACCAAAACAATTTTGTGCAAAGAAAAATAACGTTTTCAACATCAGTTTTCTTACAAAAAATAAAAACCTAAACAAAAAAATTAATAAAAGTTAGTAAAAATTGATTTTCGGCTCAAATATCTTTTCAAAACTTTGAGATATTGGCTTTAAACTACTTTTATTTTTCTCAATATTGTTGTAAACTTTCAGTAAAATTTTGAGAAAAATCGAATTGACAGTTTTTTACAAAAAATAAAAACTTAAAAAAAAACTAATAAAACTTGGTAAAAATTGATATTTGACTGAAATATCTTTTCAAAAATTTGAGATTATGGCTTCAAGTTAATTTTATTTTATAAGAAATATTGTTTTCAACATTCGGTAAAATTTTGAGATAAATCGAGTTGACAGTTTTTTTTACAAAAAATAAAAACCTAAAAAAAAACAATACTAAAACTTGGCAAAAATTTATTTCGACTCAAATAGCTTTTCAAAAATTACAAATATTGGGTTCAAACTTATTTTATTTCACAGAAAGTATTGTTTTCGAAATTCAGCAATTTTTTATAAAAATATTACAGTCCGTTTTTTCATAAATTTACAAATAATAGTACGCAAATTTTGGTAAAAATTGATGTTCGATTCCCGATATCTCTCAAATTAATTTCATTCATCCAATTTGTAGGTACATATTTGTTTATATAAGAAATACAAAAATTAAGAAATGCTACTAGAATTGATAAAAATTTGTTTTCGGCTAAAAATCTATTTAACAAAACTATATTTTGAAATAAAACTATTTCATTGTATGAAAAAATATTAGCAGTAATTTTGAAATGTTTATAAGAATAATTCAACTGACAACTTTTTTTTTTTTAATTTAAAAAAAAATTACACAAATAACTTTTTTTTGAAATTTTACGATTTTTGATAAAAATATGTTTTGGAGTCTCAAATTGCACGAAAACCAACACGATTTAATGTTTTTTATCTTGAACTTAATCTTAATCTTTTGTTTAAATTGGTACGATTTTAATTCTAACTTCCACACAGTTTGAGTCTTATCCAAAAATTAATAACTAATACTTAAGAACTTGTGTGACAGTGGCCTACGGTTGGTTAAAAAAAATCCCGAAACCCTTTTGGTATAGGTAGATACACACGTTTTGGATTCACGAATTGAAGCTAATTTTTGAATATCAATAAATGTCTTTCCTTATAACGAGAATACATATGTATTATGTATATGTACACAAAAGAAATAAAAAGAAAATCGTATATAGTTTTAGAACTCAATATTATTTTAGTTAGCGATAATTACGCTTTGCTATGTTTTATTCCTGTTTTAATAATGATATCAGTCTTACTTTCCAATGTACTCATCACATACCTTCTTAGAAACCTAAGTGTCTATCTCGGCATTTAATCATTCAAGACACCTTGAAACCTTCATCACCAAAGGACATCTGCGATTTTGTTATTGTCGAATCGAAACTAACCCGTATCATATTTTTAAACGTATGAATAATGAAAACTACGTTCACTTTAATTTTCATGACAAAGATTTCGTGTAAATTTCTGTGTAAAATACTACATTTAGTGTTACCCACTTACAATGGTGATGTACATACCGTCCGTCGCGTCGTTGATGTCGAAAGACAACAAACAAAAGACCGAATGGAAAATATAGGAAAATATTCGAAAAGGGTCTCATCTCCCGCTAAACTTTGACAGACAGCAAGATGGATGAGGTGTATATGTAATTCAATGTCCGTTCACGGGGACCTGCCTACTTTTGTAAAAGTGCCACAAATTCTCCCAGGACCAGTATTACACACACAGGATATTTTTCGTCGAACACAAATTTATTTCGTCTTTTCTTTTTTTTTTTTTTTGTATATATGCCTTTTATCCTGGAAGTTGGAAATACGTTGTTGTTGTTTTCTTTTTGGCAACTTTCTAGGCACAATACAGTATGGACCATGGTTTCGGGACAACGACAATTCGGTATGGTTTAGATGTCAACAACTTTTGATATTCCAATCCGCTTCAGTTCGGTTGTTGTTGTATGTGTATAGTGAGTGTGTCCCACAGGAGGGGGGCTATATACAACATTCTATACGAGTATTACAGGAAGAACAACAATACAGGAGGCATCGTATCGGAGAGTATAGGTACGTGTTAGCTTCTGTTAGCCTGACATAAGCGGTGAAAATTTAAGATTGATCACTCGCCCTGGAGAATTTTGTGTTATAAACCCAAAAAAAAGACGTCCATTGTCAAATAAGTGTAAAAAGTAATTCTTTTAATTATTATTATTCCATGCAAACCATTGGATTGAGAGTGGCAGCAAATTCCCTTGAGTGATGTGGTTTTCATTCCGGCGGCTGTTTGTTAATTTGATTACGGCCCAGAAGGTACTTTTGATAAAATATAACCGAAATTCTGCCTTGAGCGTGATATTTTAGTGGCTGTAGGTAAGAGAAGAGTATAACATACAATTCTTAGACGATATGAACAAACAAAAATAGGTAAAGGTATTTTTACTTTAAGAATCCTACCCCAACGAATTAAAAGTTTTAGCTTTTAGTATCATGTTTTTCTTTATGGTTTTCCATAAGAAGATTATAATGTAGTGCTTTTTTCTTAAGAGTAAAAATTCGATGTTTAATTAATTGCAAGGAGAAATATACATATATCATTGACAATGGAAAACGTTATCATCCAAAAGGCTGCCATGGGTACGGTTGCAGCTCCTCATCCTTTTCATGCAATTTTCTATGGCCAAATCGAACATTCGCGGCTGCGTGTCCACAACAACTTCTCGAACTATTTAATTTAAAACCTCATATTGTTACATGCTTAATAAGTTGGTCTTTTATTTTAGAGATCTGCGAAAAACTTTAGTCTTTACTCAATAAGATTTTTAACAGGTACTACCGCTTGGGAAGAATTGACTTATCCTTAAAAGATTTATGTTTATCAAGTGCTTCTCAAATTTACCTATATATTTTGCATAAAACTGAAGGTCCAATTAATTTCTTCCACAAACTGCCAAACAGTAAGAGTTCTAAATGACACGCTAATGTACCGGGTTCCTTACATTTTACATCTGACGGCACTGTTCTATCACCACATTCATTTACAAATTTGATCAAATTAAATTAAAATATTGGTATTGCTAAGAAATGTCTCACACTATTGACCTTGTAATATAAGCCAAGAAATACATAAAGCCAAAGAAAGTAAACTAAGTTAATACGAAAAGCGCCCAACAACCTAAATAAATTTACCAAATTTTAATGTATACCAAAAATTCTCATTAAACAATATGAATTCAATAAGCTGACAGTAGCACCAACAACAATTAAACACTATGCGTAGTATGAATGTCTTTTCGTTGAACTTGAATTACTACAATCCATCTGACTCACTTTCCTTTACAAACTTACAATTGAATTTTGAAAACTTTGCTCAACTCCACCACATCAAAGAAAAATACAAAATCAAGTTTATTGGGTCTTTCCTCTCAAGTGTGTCTAAAGAGGCGAATAAAAGTATAAAAGGTATATGCTTGATCTTAATTAGGTATCACTAGCAACTTCTCCATTCAACGGAAAGTATCTTATTAATTTCATCAAAAATGGCATTCAAAGTAAGAATCTTATAATCAAAAAATAATCCCTTAAGAAATATTCTAGTATTTTGTGTTTTTGTAATTTTAGTTCATTGTTGCTCTTGCATTCGTTGCTGTGGCTAGCGCTGGACTCATTCCCGTTCACCAGGAATACCATGCTGCCCAACCCGTGCTCATCAAGTCCCACGAATCTCACGATCCTCATCCACAATACCAGTTCTCTTATGCTGTGAATGATGCTTCTACCGGAGATGTCAAGAACCAAATTGAAACCCGTGATGGAGACCTCGTCCAAGGAGAATACTCCCTCATTGACTCTGATGGTCACAAGAGGACTGTCCAATACACTGCTGACTCTGTTCATGGATTCAATGCTGTTGTCCACCGTGAACCTCTCGGACATGTTGTAAAGGCTGTTCATTCCGCTCCAGTTGCTTATGCCGCTGCTCCAGCTCTGATCAAGTCAGCACCTTTAGCCTATGCTGCTGCCCCAACTCTGGTGAAATCAGCTCATCTTGGTTATGCTGCACCAACCGCATACACTCAGACCTATGCTGCTGCTCCAGTTGCTTACTCCCATGCCCCAGCTGCCTACACAACCCAGACCTTGGTGAAATCAAGCCCAATCTCATATGCTGCTCCAGCTTATGCCTACCATCATTAAGGAATTGTTAAGAGTTTACTTGTTGCCTGATGCGAAGATGCCAAATGTTTGATGAAATTAAATGTTAATAAAAAACTATTTATTACGAAAAAAAATGTTTAGCTATAATTAAAAAAAGATAACTATAAACATTTCAAAACAACATTCATGAACCTTGCTGTTATGGCTCATTGATTAAAAATGCACATATTTTTGATGAACACATATTTCTTGTGGAAATGTGGTATTCATCATACAGAAATAAGAAATGTCTAAAATAGTATCTTAATGTATTTAAGGGATACAAATAATAATAATATAATATTCAAGAGAATGTAAATAAGTATCATTTCAGGCCACAAATGTGTGGAAAAGGTTTTAGAAACAATTGCTTTGCTTAAAAGTCTCAAAAATCAACAACGATATTTAAGTCGGGATTTTTCTATCAAGATTCTGGTGCTTAGTTAGAGTAAGGTATTAAAAAAATCAATAGAATTTTTAATTGTGTAAAAACTCTGCAAAAGTTCGTTATTTTATAATAGCAGAAAATTTTTAGTACGCCCCTTAAACGAAGTTTTTAAAGACGATTGACTGCTATGATTCTTGGGCCATACTTAGATACAAGTATATAAAAGTCTATTACGGTCTCACGGACCGAAATTTATTAAGACTTTCGCCAACATTGTACCTATAATTCTTTGAAAATGAGTAATTATAATTACCAACATATAACTTGTTTTCAGTATTCTAAGTTTTAAAATGTTGAATTTAATTCAAGCATAACTAAAATATTCGCTACAGAAATATTGATTTCAAAGTCTTGAGGTAACATTTGAAAACCAAATATGGGTGTATTACGTAATATTAATCATGTTTTAAATTTATTGCGATATTGGTAAGGGTTATTCATATAATACTCAAGCTCTTTCATTTTAAACAAAAACAAGTTTATTATGTTTACACGGTAGAGCTCTGTTCTCCCTTCACAGTAATGTTACTATTAGCATCATCTTGAAGAAATACGGCCCAATGATTCCGTCATGCCATAATGATATTGATTTTTTTTTTAAATGCATTGGTAGCTCTTGCAATGCGTATTGCCTATGGCTATTCTTAAAAGAACTCTTACAAAACGCCTTAGACAGACTAATACTTTGGGCTCATCGGTGTGGACTGGGTGTTAACCCACACAAAACCAATTTGGTCTTATTTTCGAGGAGATACAAAATTCCATTTGTCAACCCTCCCCATATTAAAGGAATCCAATTAAAATTCTCAGACGAGGCTAAATACCTAAGTCTTGTCTTAGATAAAAAACTAAATTGGAAACGCAACGTAGAGGAAAGAGTCAAAAAAGCTACTGTAGCTCACTTTTCTTGCAAAAAAGCCATCGGTAATAAATGGGGCTTACAACCCAGAATCACGCATTGGCTATACACATCGGTAATCAGACCGATTTTAATGTACGGTGTGGCAGTATGGTGGACTGCTTTAGAAAAAGGTATAAACCGAGATAAATTAAATAAAGTCCAACGTTCAGCTTGCCTATGTATTAGCGGATCGCTTCGCACGACCCCATCTGCGGCACTGGATACCTTACTTTACCTAACACCTCTTGACATTTTTAGCAAACAAATAGCTGTAAGCTCTGCTATTCGCCTCAAAGCTTCGTCGCAGTGGACTAACAACAGCATTGGCCACTCCGTAATTCTTAGGTATTTAGAATCAATTCTAAAGCACACAGACTACACCGTCCCCCAACTGCAATTCGACAGAAATTTCCAGATTTCTATACCTCCCAGATCTTTTTGGGAGGATAGGACATTCCTGGAAGATGAGTCAATCCATTTCTATACAGATGAATCAAAAACGAACGAAGGGGTTGGTGGAGGTGTGTACTCTGAACGACTAAATTTAAGTCTCTCATTCCGCCTTCCAAATCATTGTAGCGTGTTCCAGGCGGAATTTTTGGCGATAAAAGAAGTCTTGTCCTGGCTTAAAGAAAACGTGATATCAACATCTGATATCCGTATCTTCTCAGATAGTCAGGCCACTATTAAATCTCTGGATTCTGTCTCTACAAACTCTATAACAGTCCATAACTGTCGATCATCTCTAATGGAGATGGCACAACAGTTTAATATTCACCTTTGCTGGGTGCCGGGCCATAGAGACATTCCAGGTAACTGTAAGGCAGATGAACTCGCCAGGAACGGTACAGTACAGCCCATCCTACCACGTTTGGCACGTACTGGCATACCAATCGCTACTTGTAAACGCTGTGAGGAGGGCAGGCACCAGGTGGAACAACATTACCACGTGTCAAGTCACAAAAAACAACACTGGATTTTAAACGTTCAAGGTGCTTGCTCTCTCTAAGCAGATCGCATATAAGCTCGATAATAGGTGTCATAACCGGACACATGTCTAATAGGAAAGCACGCCACGAGATTAGGCGTATTGTCAAATGATTTCTGCAGAAGCTGTATGGACGAGGAAGAGGAGGAAACAGTTCTTCATCTTCTCTGCACATGCCCTGCTCTGGCTCGAAAACGCAAGAATTACCAAGGAGAATTCTTCTTTAACGATCTAAACGATCTAAATCATATCGGCATAATCAGCCTCTCAAGTTTCGTAAGAAACTCAAACTGGTTCCATTGAGCTTAGGAAGAAACCTCAAGATTCATGTGGTATCACAATGGGCCATTAAACTGGCCTAAGTGTGTCCGTTTCCATCTTAGACAGCCACTATAACCTAACCTAACCATGGCTATTCTTCAGTCAAATATGATGTTTTTGCTTGTACACTCATTTTTAGATAAAAAATTGGACCTTCGTACGATCTTGCAAAAGCCCATTTAACAAAAATTCGGCGTTGTGGTAGTTTGTTTGGTTAAATTATAGACCAAACTGAATATTTTTGACATTGACACAAAACTTTCGAGAGCTGTCAAAATCAGTGTTGCCAAAAAAAATAGCAAACAAATTCACTTGGAAGCAGAGGCCCACAGGCTTACTTACACACGACGGTTTTGCCCGTACGCGTCGGTGTTAGGTATTTTCTTGATGACAGCATGTACTTTGTTTTTCCTGCATTAACCGTTAAACCCATTTTTGCCGTCTCTGCTTCAATGCTCGCAAAAGCCATAATGACATAACGCTGAGTTCTTCCGATTATGTCTATGTTATCAGGATATGCTAGTAATTTTACAGATTTTTGAAAGATAGTGCCTCTAGTGTTGACGGTGGAGCTCTGAACTATTCTTTCAAAGGTTCTGTTAAGTTGTTTCCAACCTTTATGGAGCAGCACGAATTCTACATGTTCATCCTACAAAAACGGACAAGTTTGGCAAGGATGCCAAAACAAGACATGACTCTATACAGCTCATCTGTTTTTGGGTTTTTTCCAAGATCTGGCGTCACTGGTAAGGGCCTATCAGGTTGTTGACGATAGGTTTTAGAAGTTCACACATTACGGCAGAGGAGATTTTTCAAGCGATGTTAAGTAGACTGATTCCTCTATAATTGGTGCAGTTTAGAGGGTCTCCTTTTTTTAGTATGGGGCAAACAATACTGAGGTTCCATTCATCGGGCATGCTTTCTTTCGACCATGTCTTACAGATAAGTTGGTACATGCTCCTAACCAAATTATCTCCAGCTGCTTTGAAGAGCTCGACATTCAAGCCATCTGCTCCTGCAGATTTATTAGAATTCAGCTAAGATATGGAAATTTTAACTTCGTCTAAGTGGGGAAGACGAGATTGTTGGCTTTCGTTGTCTACATTGAATGGATCATCCTGCTTTGACAGTGGAATTCCGTTTATCGTCGAAGTTATACAGTCTGCAGAAATGGTTCTTCCAAATCCTCAGCACTGACTGTGGTGATGTTTCCAATTTCGTCTTTGCAGCGGTTCGAGTTTTATGTACTTGTGAATTTCGTTCCACCTGCTCATAAATATTTCGAACTTTAAATAAATAAATTGGGTGGCGCAACAGTCCTTTTGAGAACTAGGGCCTAGTGACTTACAACTCTCAACCATTCCTGTGTGCGAGTACTGTTGTCAGGGATGGAGGGTACCTACAGTTTTAAGCCGAATCCGAACGGCAAATTTGAGAAAGCACTTTTCATGACAAGAATTACTCTTGGAGAATTTGTCAATTCCTCGCAAGAGGCACTACCCGTGAAACAAACTTTAGATGGCATAGGCAGGGATCGAACCCAAGACCTCTGGCATGACAGTCCAACGCACTAACCATCATGCCATGGGTACTACATTTCTAACTTTATTTCTGTTTTTTAACCTCTTAACATCTTCGACCGCACGCTCCTCGTGTTCTCTATTTTTCCTTCTGAGAATTCGGTGTTCCTCGCTCCTCTTCTGCTCATAGAGCTCGTCATTCTATTCAGCGGCGCTTCGCGTGCCTATTATTTGGCTGCATTTGCCTACCGACATTAATCATCAAACCAGAGGTTGCTTGTTGGTGGCTGCTTGAAACACGTCAGAGGCGGGTTTTCTGATTACATCTTGGCAATGTTGCCACAGGCTCTCGATACATTTTGTTGGCGGCAAAGAACTTCGAAAGAGATTACTTGTGACTCGCGCGATTGTAGTCGTGCTACGTTGTATCTTCTCCCAGCATCTCCCTGTTTTGCTACAACGAGGTACTGGTTCGAGTCGATTAACTCCTCGGAAGGTTCGGACATCCATGATGCTGGAAGCGTATCTAGCGTCAATCGCACTATGGTCAATCTAATTGACGGTAGATTGATCTGTAGAAATCCAAGTTCCTTTTTCGATGTTGAGGTGTGGAAAACGCGTCTGGATACCATGACGTTACTACTGAAAGCAAAAACGTTGGAGCTTCAATCCGTTATCGGAAGTTTTGTAGTGCAGGCTGTGTTTCCCGATTATTCCACCAAAGATGTCTTCCCTTCCTATTTTGGCATTAAAATCGCCCAGGACAATTTTAATATCGTAGCGTAGCTATTGGACACTACTCATATGTTTTGTCTTAGAGCTCGAAGAACATATCCTTGGTGTTGGAATCGTTCTCTTCTGTGAGGGCGGGTGCGCATAATAGGTTGATGTTGCCCAATTTAGCCTTGATGCGGATGGTCATGAAGAGCTCATTGATGCAACTATAGCTCAAGACTTGTTGCCTAAGTGCTGCTCCACTTTTGTTCAGTTTATTTAAAAAGATGAAATCTGTCAAGTTACTGGCATTTTCTATGACTTTTTGTAAGATTTCCATTGATAACTGCGATTGCAGGTTGCGATTGTCTAGATTTGTGAGCTTAAGGGCAATGGTTCCTTCACAATATATTTCAAAATCTTTGCAGAGTACAGCACTCCAATGCATTGTCTGTTGGTACTCGTTCACCAATGACAAATATGATTGGCGTATAATGTCAAATTATATAACATTTCCTGATATGATGATTAATATACCACGAAAAGTTTTTATCAATTTTAAGGTTTAGCATTTGACAGGTCTTAAAGAACCTTCTATTATAGAGTTTCCTTTAACAAAATTATTTAAAGATATAAGTTTATAACTGGAACTAAGTCTGTTTAACCAAAATTGAACTAAAACAAGGTTCATAATGTTGACATGTTATGTATATTTACGTATTATTTTATTCACAAAGTGTTTTCTTTTTTTATTCCGAAAGATATGAAAATTGTTTTTTTTTTTTTTTTTTTTATATTTTAATTCACTTACAGTAATAATATTAATTTTAAATAAGATAAAAGATTTTATTTTCTGTACAAAAAATTAAAAAACGATAAAACGTGGTTCCAATTGCACCCGAATCACAAAGATTCAACTATTTATAATTAAACATTAAAAATAATAAAATTATATTTGTAAAGAAAAACAAAACCAACTTAATTTCTCTCTCTTTTGTTTATACAAATAACATTATATAACTTTAATAAAAATTACGTTTTTCAATATACAAAGCTTAAATATAATTATAATTTTATATTTAAAATTAAAAAAGCACAATTTTGATTAAGATTTTGTTCATAAAATTAAACGAAATACAATTTTTTTTAATAATTATGTACAAATGTTTTTTTCTCTTAGATACACATTTTTATTAATTTCCATTTGAACTATTCTCCTAAGTTAATTAAATTATTTTTATATATATTTTATTTTGTTATTTATAATATAATGCTCGACGACTTAAGATTAAGAATCTACTTGGACTAAACGATTTTAAATTAAATATAAATATAAAATATTGTGTCTTGAATATTATTGTTGAACTTCTTGTTATACGTATAGATGCATTTATTATGAAATTTACATTGAATTAAATTAACTAACTTAATTGATAATATTCCGGGGCAAAGTCATTTGCTAAATTGCTAAGAAAATTAAAATCCGACGAACTATTCGAGTTCTCTACTAAGCCGGTGAGATTTGAATTTGTAACGGTCGAGGCGGCAGCCATCGGAAACGGCTGTACAGCGGTATTCACGAAGTTTCCATTGACTGCCGTCCCCGGATGTATGTGCATTTGCTGCTGGTTCGTGGCTTGGATCTGGTGTGGATGGTGGGGAGGATGTGGATGGGAATGCTGCTCGTAATAGCCGGGGAAATTGTAGTTTTCGCAGTGATCCACCATACTTGTCGCTTGTGGACCTGTAGGCATGTAGTTTGTCGCATCGGTGGCGGCGTTGCTATGGTATTCCGGATGTTGGGACTGGTGGTGTGGATGGTGATGGAAGGCATTCTCGTAGTATCCGGTGGTTTGGGTCTTCGGGTCGTGGTAGTAGTTGCCGCTCGAATTCATAGAGACCGTCCCGGAGTCATAATCATTGTGGTTGTAGCCATAGCTGTGGTTGGGATATGGAGTGGTGACGCAGTTCGGGTCTTGCCCATGATAGTAATTTGAATTCTGTTGTGGATGGTAATTGGAGTGTGGAGGTGGCGGTTTGGTTTGAAAGTCATGGATTTTGAGTGAACTCATTTCCGGTGATTTGATAACGTTCGGATGTTGTTGTTGTTGCAGGTGTTGCTGGTGATGGACAAAATCTGGAACGACTCCCACAGCTGCTCCACCGTTGTGCGTTGGAGTGTTAAGTTGCACTTTTTGGGTTTGATGGTGGGCAGCGAATTCAATTTCATATTTTCCATAGTAGTCTTGATGTTGTTGCTGTTGCTGCTGCTGTTGTTGGTGTTGCTGTTGTTGGGCAGCTATCGCATGAGGAGATTGGTGAATTGGTGTTGTGGGTTGTTTTTGCTGCGGATAATAACCGGGAAAATAATTTGTATCGTGAAGTGAATTGTTTGCCGAATGATTTGCTTGATATCGGCCCTTCTTGGTTGTAGCTGGGTGCGAAGTTGAAACTGGTACTTGGGTTGGACCAGTCGCAACCAGGCCTGAATGTGATCCTTGATTCGAAATACCACCACTGCTGGCGTCAGAGTCCCGACGATAGACTTCGTAGCTACTAAATGGTGAATGCTTCGTGGAAGTGGATACAGCCTCTTTTTTGACAATCTGTTTGAATAGAAACGAAAAGAGAATTTTTAGTTTAGATAAAAGTACAAAGGAAAAATGTGATCTTAAAACGAAATCGTCATGACTTATTATTCTTAAAGAGATAAGTTGTCTATCTTTTATAATACATTTATAAATCTGAAAACACATAACTACACTTATCCAAAAGATTCCTTAAAACGCAATTATATCTATTTTCAAGCCGATGTGTTTCTGAATTAATTAATTTATGGTTTTAAAATTCACAATACAACAAATTGAAAACAAAAATTATGAAAATGAAGTGTTAAAGATCTAGTTAATATTTTCATAAAAAATGATGTTGAAAATATTGCAAAAGTAAGTGTTTGCTTAAACCGTGGAAAATACTTTTTTAAATTTGAAATACAATTCTTTTAATGTTTCTCTTATTAATACCTACGTTATATTTGGTAAGATGCTTAAATTTTAAATTTTTTTTGAATTTATATTGAAACAATTACAACTAATTGATTTGTAAGAATTTAGAATAAGAGATATTATTTCGTATTGAAGGCTGCTTACTTATTATGTCAAGAGAAATAATTTTAAATCATAGGATTTTTAAGTACATATATTTTGTAAAATTTGCAAGTATTAATTGAACAACGTGATAGTATGTACGAGTACGTAGACACTTTTAAATGTTGAAGATTAGCTTATGAAAATGATGCAGCCTCCAGTTTAAAAAAAATAAACTTATATCGTTCTTTGCAATTACAATCATATATAAACTTATGTGGTATTTCATAATTATATTCCAAAATGAGTCAGAATACCCTGTAAACGTTTTATATAAAGTTTTAGGAAAGTAAATTTGATGCTGAAATTTGGTGTTTGGTGTGTTTAAAGAGACTAACCAGGAACACCTTTTAAAAAAAAGTACATGAACATAAGAATATCTTCCAAATTTTATCTTTAATCATTTTTTTCCGAATTTCTTAGACCCTTTTCCTCTATAAAATACCTAATTTCCAGCTTTAAGGCCACAAATATTGGAATCGATTTTCGCTTTTAATAGCTGTGGAACTGTTGTACATATAAGATTTTAATACCTGTGAATAGGTACGTATTTCACCATTACGAATTTATAAAATTAAATTATAAATTGGAAACGACCGTTGGAATTCTCCAACATCAAAAAATAAGCTACTAAAAAGGCGTATAAAAAATGCTCCACAAATTGAACAAAAAAGTTCAATCTTAAAATTTTGTATTATAACAAATTTGTAGTTTTCTAAATTTGTGTCCAAAGAATGAAAAGGAACAAACGTCAGAATGTAACATCCTTTCTTCGTTTCAAACAATTTTTACCATCAATTTTGTTATTTCTAAAAGTAAAAGAAAAGCAGAAAATAAAATAGTTTTTCCAGTTTGATTCATTAAGATTCGACCCACACTCAGTATTTCCTATGCGTTTCCGTCTGTCGACATTTCTAAGAGTTTTACAAAATACTATTAGTGTATAATATAGAAAAGTTTGAAGCCAGTATTCCTCTTTGTTCTCAAGAGACTTGATTCGAAAACCATTTCTTATCAGTTTTTAGTTGGTTTTGTAGATTTTCGTGTTTTCTTAAAAAAGTTGTCAGTTGAATTTTTATAAGAAATTAACTAAAAATTACCAACAATATTTTGCAATTTGTTATTATTTTCAAAATCTATTTCTGTTAACGTGATTTTTAGTAGAAAACCAATTTCTACCAATTGTATATAGCATTTCTTGAAAGTTTTTTTTTCTTATGTAAACAAATACAGATTGGATTTTTTTTTTAATTTATTAAAGAATGAAATCATTTTAAAGTCAATGCTTTCATTTATTTACGAGACATCGAGAATCGAACATCAATTTTTACCAATTTTGCGTAGGTACTATTTTTTTAGATCTTAATTTTTATGAAAAAAAAAACTGACTGTCGCATTTTTATACAAATTTTACTGAATGTCGAAAACAATATTTTCTTTAAAATAAAATTAGTTTGAAGCCAATATCTTAAACTTTTGTACAGATATTTGAGTCGAAAATCATTTAGTGGTGTTTTTTTAGGTTATTTTTTGTAATAAAATTGTCAATTCGATCTTTCCCAAAAACTTACTGAATGTTAAAAACTATATTTTTTATGATGAAATTAGTTTAGAGCCAATATTTTCAATACCAACATTTAGTAATGATTTAGTTTTAGATTTTTATTTTGTATAAAAAAGCTGTCAATTTGATTTTTCTCAAAATTTTACTAGATGTCAAAAACGTTATTGTTCGTTGTATACATTTATTTTGGCAATTATTATAAAATTAAATAATTTTGAAGTTAAAACCATAATTTATTCTTGAGATATTCTAGTGGAAAATCAGTTTTTAAAAATTTTGTGCAGTATTTTTTGTAAATTTTGTATTCTTTATTAAAAAAAGTCTTTAATTGCATTTTTCTTAAAATTTCATCAAATGTTAATAAATTTGATTAAGATATTTTCACTTTTTTTCGAAATAAAAGTTTTGCTTTCGTGTTTTATTGAATTTCGTTCAGATTGGTGTTATTTTAAACTATTCTTTTTTGATAAATGAACACATGTAAACATATTCTTGTTGCACTGCACATCTTTACTTGAATAAAGATCAAAAGAAATTGGATTTTATTTCGATTTGTCCACTTGAAAACTCGAACAATTTATTCGAATATTAAAGTCCTGCCATCTCTAGAACATCGTCAGTCTCCTTAACATTGCATATAAGATCCTCTCTGTCGTATTATGTGAATGTCGCCGTTCGTCAACAACCTGATAGGTCCTTATCAGTGTGGCTTCAGACCAGGAAAGTCCACTTTCACCCAAATATTCACTTTACGGGCTTACGGCAGATCTTGGAAAAAACCCAGGAGCTTCAAATCGTTACCCACCATCTCTTTATCGATTTTAAAGCCGCGTATGACGGCATCTATAGGGAAGAGCTCTACAGTGCAATGTCTTGTTTTGACATCCCTGTCAAACTTATCCGTTTGTGCAGAATGACGATGGAGAAGGCACGCTGGTCGGAAAAGATCTCACCGATGCATTTGATGTCAAAAAAGGTTTTAGACAAGGCGATGCACTGTCATGCGACTTTTTCAATATCGTTCTGGAAAGAATTGTGCAAAACTCAACCGTCAACACTAGAGGCACAATCTTCCAAAGGTCCATCCAATTACTCGGATACGCAGATGATATTGACATAATTGGAAGATCAAAGTGTGATGTCAGTGGAGCGTTTTTGAGCATTGCGACGGAAGCGAAGAAGATGGGTTTAGTGGTCAATGAGGGCAAGACCAACTATATGCTGTCATCAAAAAAGGACATTTAACAACGACGTCTTGGACAAAACGCCACCATGGATAGCTATAACTTTGAGGTAGTTGAGGACTTTGTCTACCTAGGCGACGCTATAAACTCAGACAACGACTCCAGCGCTGAAATCAAACGAAGAATAACTCTTGCAAATCGCTGCTTCTTTGGACTTAGAAGGCAAATGAGAAGTAAAGTACTCTCTCGAGCATCTAAAATCACCATCTATAAGACACTCATCATCCCGGTTCTCATTTATGGCGCTGAGGCCTGGACCCTCTCAAAGAAAGATGAGAGCGTCTTAGGATGCTTCGAGAGAAAAATTCTTCGGGTGATTTTTGGTCCCGTACGCATAGATGGAGAATGGAGGAGAAGATATAACGACGAACTGTACAGGCTGTACAGCGACACTGACCTAGTTAACAGAATTAAAGTCCAACGGCTTAGATGGCTAGGTCATGTAGAGCGAATGGACATCAACGCTCCAGCCCGGAAGGTCTTCGAATCCAATCCCGAGGGACGGCGGCGCAGTAGATGAAGACCGCGACTCAGGTGGAGCACGCAGGTGGTGAAGACCTCAACCAACTTGGCGTGCGAAACTGGAGACAGCTAGCAAGGGACCGTGCTGGCTGGAGACGCTCTTTTGTCTATCTGCGCAGACTCAAAAGTCGCAGTCATTGTAAACGATATTATATATAATGCCACTCTTTGATATGAAAATTATGTAAAACTTAAAAAAAACATTGCTAAACCGAGTTCTAATATCCTAAACCTCGAAATTGGAGAGTCTAATAAATCGAAGTTCTATCTCAAACTGAGATCTAAATCAGAGTTCTAACGCTTAAGAACTTGTTGAAGAAATGAGTTAGAACTAAATCGTGTTCATATTTATCAATAAACCGAGTTTAAGAGACTTGAACTTTTCCAAGAAATTGGCTGTTACAGTTTTTTTCTTGAAACTGTAAATATGTATATAAATTATCTATAAATTTTTTTTAATCTTCGCTTTAATCTTGCCTTAAAAAAGTTAAAATTTCTTACAAGGCTTCCTTCATATTTTAGTCTTAAACTACAATTTAAACAAGGCTGATCACTTAATATTCATCTTACCAATATTTAATAAAACTATTTTGACGAAAAACACTCTTAATGAAGCTCCCAATCTTTGTTGGTCTTGCCATCTTCTTTTGGGTAACATATAACGAAAAAGTTGAATTGTAGAAATTGATTTTACATGTGCCTCAAAACACGGCATAAATTGTTGTTCGAATTTAAGTCTCTTCATTATCATTTTGAATGGCGAAACGTACTTAGGTTTGGAATCTTCATACATAGAGTGTTGTACTTTTGACTACAACTCACCTGTTCACTATCTTTTTTCTTAACCTTAGCCGGACTATCGTCTTCATCATCTAAACTCACACTAGATGCCACGCTTGAATCAGCGCTAATCACATTTGAAGCCGAAACCGTATTATTACCTAAATTATTATTATTCGACGATATTCCTGATTCCAACGTTGAATTAGGAGTCACTTAAAGAAAAACACACACAAAAGACATTTAAAAAAAAGACACCCTATAAAAGTATTATCTAATACTTACAACTTCCGGTACTTTGATTATTGTTTGTTGCACTTGGGGTGTTATTATTGTGGCCCCTCGAATTCGACGTTGAATCGGGGATATCATCAGATGGTAACTCACAGCCTTGACATGATTTTTTCGAATTCGAATCTATAAAAATTACAAAAACACAAGAAAAGGATAACCCTTCGTTAGTTGTATTATAAAATATAACCAAAATGTCGGTGAATAATGAAAATGAATAAGAAAACAAAAAATAACTAAATTTTCATCATCATGACATAATGATTGATGTGCCAAACTATCGCTTGCACAGTGCGGATACTACTAAATTTTGTTGTGCATCTATAGGTAAAGTATCTATACGAAAAACGAACGAGTAGCAAAATATAACTCTTTTTATTTTTTGGACTTTACGTTAACTATTTGAAAAAGGTTTTCTTTTGGTTTTTTTTTTTTTTGAAAAGCACAATCCAACTTACTACTATCTGACTGATTGTCATCATCACCTTTTAAGCTGTCTTTGTTGTCTTCGTCATCGGTCTTGGAGAGCGTTTGACGCTTATGCTTCATTCTTCGATTTTGAAACCACACTTTAACCTTGGAAAAAATTCAAAAAATTATTATTAGATCTGTCTGTCTGTCTGTCTGGAAGGTTGCGCTAGGCTACCCTGCTCGTATAGCCAACACTGCTCGTAGACGATAATTGAAATTCAACTTACCTGTCTTTCGGTTAGATCTAAGCTAGCTGCAATTTCAATCCTTCGAGGGCGGCATAAATATTTATTGAAATGGAATTCCTTTTCGAGCTCCAGCAGCTGGGTGTTGGTATAGGCGGTTCGTAACCGACGAGGCAGGCCATTTTCTGGAAAGAAATTAAAATGAGTGTCAAATAAATCAACTATTGGTAATATCATGTTTTTATTTTTGGCATTCTTTTGCTGCTGGTAAACTTGAACAAAAATAGAATTGGTCATGTGCAATTATGTCCCCTATGAATTCTTAAGTCATTGTTCGACTTTTCTTTCTACATTCTTTGCTTCTTAAAGCTTTGTCATATTTGGGCAGTAGTTTTAAAATGGCTCGTGGTCCATTGAATCTGATGAACCACAAATCCATAATCAATCATACGTCTGAGTGTCGATCTTCAACCCATTCACCATTGAATGACAAGTTCTCAACTTGAATGAAAAGGCTTAGCTGCGGTTAAGTCTTGTTAACAAAGAAGTTTTTTAGTTGAAAAGAAATTTCGTACTTGAAAACAGTAACAGTAGACCATAAGACCTGACCAAAAAAGTATAAATGACACGCGTACTTTAAGGTTGCGGTTTATAACAAACCTTTTCAGGGGAACTATTTCAATTGTTTGCAACTGACTTTAGACACCCGGCTATACACATATGTTGAAAGCTTAAAAAGGCTTAAAGAAGCATCCCAGACTAAACCACATCAAACCAACAACAACAACATCACAAAATATTGAAGATTGAACTGCAGTTCAACTAAAAGAAATGATCTTTCAATGAAAAATGATCTCAAACCACCATCGTATCATCAGACGCACATCAAAAAGGCTAAGAGAAATCTTTACTATAGTGTGCAGTCTTATACCTTTATAAGCTCTCTTTTCAGACTTCGGACCTTGATGGGAGCTCTGAATGTCCAATATTTTTGTGATTAATCAATGAAATGAAACCATTTCCACAGTTTCACTTATTTTTGTTTTTTCTTCATTTTTCGTCGTCTGTTGTTTTGTTGGGTCAGTCTGGTTAACAATCAGTCAGTCAGTCAGCAAAGTCAAATTTTTGTTCGTAAATATAAATTTTAAGACCGTTATTAATGATCCTTTCGGCAGGTTATACTTTATACAATGTGATGGCGGGATTTTCAAAAAAATCCCTTTGAACAATTTTAAATCATATCTTCTCTGACTCTGAATTACTTATAGGTACGTTTTGTTAAGCAATTCGTGAAAGAGCTTCTGGAGCAGCATTATCACTTCGTCAGGCATCTTAGGCTGTACACAAAAATTTTAATATGATCATCTTCCACATAAATATTGTTTTCTTTTTTTTTTATTATTTTATTGTTGACCTTATGTTGTATGATGAAAGGTATACAACATTTTTCATCGTTAAGGTTACTTTGAAATTTTGAATATTGTATTCGGTAGCGGAATTCGTGACTTGATGGTTGTTTATTTGGAGTTTCTTATAATTTTGTTTTTCTTACTAAAGATTTAAAGCATAAGATTTGGGTTGTAAAGTTGCGCAAGTAATGAAGATGAATAGGCAAACAAATTAAGGAAGTCTCATAATGATTCGAAATTAACTAAAATTTTCATTTTATTTTTATTAAAAGTTTAGAAAATTATATAAACAACATTTTTTCTAAATTAATACCTAAGTTTGAGATAAAATATGCATTGTGTAAATGTGTAAAAGGGGTTGGGGTCGAAATACTGTATATATCATAATACTGTATTTAAAATACTTTATCTCAAAATAATGTATTTCAAAATACTGTATGTTCAAAATACTGCATCTCAAAATTCTGTATTTCAAAATTCTGTACCTATATCAAAATTCTGTATTTCAAAATACTTTTTTTTAAGAAAACATCATAATAATTTTTAATAAGCACCTCCCTTGAACAATAACATTGTCAAAAAGTAAAATTACAGAATTTCGGCCCAGCCCATCAAAAATTATCTTTCGGTTGGTCTATTTCCTCAACCAAGTCTCCAAACAAGATGCGGTTTTCACTATAATACACAGCATCGACCCACCTATCAACTGCACCAGACTAATTGATCTGTCAAAACTTCCAGTATTATGAGATACAGTATTTTGACAATACAGCACTTTGAGACACATTATTTTAAATGTACAGTATTTTGATATACAGAATATTAACCATACAGTATTATGATCATACAGTATCGTACAGTATCATACATGAATTTTGAACATACAGTATTTTGAAATACAACATTTCTACCCGCTCCCGTGTAAAAGTTATTTCTATGGTTTAAGGACATAAGAAGTTAGACCAACGTAAGATTTTCGAACAGTTTTTTTGTCAATCTAAGACCTCAAATTTGTTTAAATGGCCGGAGTCATGACCCACACAATTTTTAACCCAAATTTAACATATTTTCTTTGGAAGTTGGTACTTTGGATTTGTTTTATATTATTTAGTTCATAAAGTTGTATTACCAATTAACTGACTGAGATATCGACTTCAAATAAATTTTGTCATACAGATAAAAATGAAGAAAGAACTCGCAAAAAAATTAAGTGGGTGGTTTTTTTACGAAAGCAATTTAAAAAAAGAGGCTGGGATGTGACCCACATTGATAACTTCCCATCCCGTCTGCCGATTTGTCTGGCTTAAAAGGTTTATAGGTTTTCGTGTTTTGTTAAAAAAATTGCCAGTTGAATTATTCTAAAAAATTTAAAAATTACCAACAATATTTTGCATATAATGAAATAGTTTTATTTCAAAATCTTTTTTTGTTAACGAGATTTTTAGTCGTTAACCAATTTTTACCAATTTTAGTAGCATTTCTTAAAAGTTTTTATTTCTTATACAAACAAATACAAATTATATGAATGCAATTAATTTGAAATCAATGTTATCTATTATTCATGAGATATCGAGAACAGAACATCAATTTTAACCAAATTCTTGTACTATTTTTTGTAGATTTTACTTTTTTATGAAAAAACGGAATGTTGGATTTTTATACAAAATTAACTGAATGTCGATCAATATTTTCTGTGAGATGAAATAAGTTTAAAGCCAATATTTTTACTTGCGACATATAGGAACTATATGGCAAGTTTTGCATTCGTGCAAAATTTCGAACTCGAGATTTTAATCAAACACGATATTACGATGGTAGAGAAGTCATAAAAAGTGGGTCCCGCGATTCCGTCCGGTCAATTTTGTCTGTCTGTCCACGCTCCTACAGCCTAAACCATTGGGTCGATTGAGTTCAAACTTGGAAGTTAAGGTTTTGAGCAGATTTGCGTTAGGTTTTTTTTAAATTTTTTTTTTTAAGATCAAAACTAACAGTGGCCCCCATACAATTTTTTTGGTCAAAAAACGAAAATTCGAATTTTCTCAAAAACAAACAGATAGATTTTTTTTAAATTTTCTCTAAAATTTTATTTTTTAACTTGGCTTCTTTTAATAAGAAAAACATATTTTTGTATTGCTCAGGAAAGGTACCGCTCATAGAACCGTTTTTTTGTTTTTTAATTTTCTCAGCAACTTTTGAACCGATTTCAATAATTTTTTTTTCTGAACGAGCTCTTATATTGCCTTAACAATATTTGATTATCAAAAGTGCAATTTTGTATTGTTTGGATTTTTAAAAAAATATTGAAATTTTTTTTTTCAAAATTCTACATCTCAAAAAAGGGTTTTTTGATTTATAAAATGGCATTTAAATTTTTGAAGACAAACTTATTTTTCAGGTAAAATTTTGAATCTTAAATTAGTTTTTTTTAAAATTATTTTAACTGTATTAAATGTAACCCCCTCCCAAAAAATTGAAAAATGGAAGTTTTTTCGACAAATCAAATGGCATATATATCTTTGAAGACAAACTTATTTTACAGGTATATTTTTAAATATTATATAGATACTTTTTTAAACAGACGCTTTGCATACAGGAGCAAGTTCGTGCGACCCAGTCGTGCACTTTATTTATTTTTGAAAAGATATTTGAGTCGAAAATTAATTTTTACTAACTTTGAGTAAAATTTTGTTTGGGTTTTTATTTTCTTATAAAAAAAAACTGTCGATTCTATTTTTCTCAAAAATTTACCAGATGTCAAAAACGTTATTCTTCGTTGCACAAAATTATTTTAGAGATAAAATAATTTTTTGTTCATAAAATTTTCGAGGTGACAAATATTTTTTTTCCAGTTTTTTTTATTTATACAAAAATGGTTAATTTGAATATATTTGTTTGGTATCAAAATACAATATATAATTTAAATTTGTTTCAAGTCGCTAGTTTTATTGTTTCGTGAAATATTTAGGGTTAACCAAAATTTTCAACGTTTTTTTTTAAATTGTTGTGGTAAAAAAACCATAAACTCAATTTTTTTGAGAGTCCTTTCTGCATCTTTCTGCATTATTATCTGTATAACAAAGTTTATTTGAAGTCGATATCTCTACTGGTTCTTGAGCTATGGACGACGAAAAAAATTCCAGAATGAACGTACGGATACACGCACGCAGACATCTCTCTAAAAATCTTTTAGTTCGACTCTAGGGACCTTGAAACGAAGAGAATAAATAAAATATCTATATATAAAATAATATCTATAAATAAAAAAAATTAAAAAAATAATTGTCACCCCGAATATTTTACGAACTAAAGATGATTCACCCTCCAAAATAAATGTATGCAACAAAGAATAACGTTTTTGACATCTCTTAAATTTGAGAAAAATCGAATTGACAGTTTTTTACAAAAAATAAAAGCCTAAACAAAATTTACTAAACGTTGGTAAAAATTCCTCGTCGTTCGTATTAGAACTGTCTTACGGCACATTATGGCGTGTTTTGCATTTTGATCTACACCTACATCTATATAAGCTCACACGACAAATGAAGCCAGCTGACCATTCACAACGCCGCCGTAGATATATGTACGTCGAATGGGTGCTTGAACAACAGGCGGTGGACGGTGATTTTTCGAACAAAATTTTCTTCAGTTGCTGAGGTGTGATTGGACCTTACTTCATCGCCAATGCGTAGACTATGTGGTTTCAAAAAGACGGTGCCACATGCCATACAACTTGAGCGAATATGGCTGTATTGCAAAAGGCATTTCCTGGCCGCGTAATTTTTCGTCGTAGCGATATCAACTAGCCATCAAGATCATGCGATTTGACACCGCTGGACTTTTTGTGTGGGGCTACTCGAAAGACCGTGTTTATGCAGATAAACCTTTAACTCTTTGAGCACTTAAAAAACAACATTAGTCAACTTTTGGCCCAATATCTGTCAAACCTCAAAAGAATTGATGTTTGCAACAATTCGCGTGGTGGCCATTTAAATGATGGATAGGTAGGTTTGACACATAATGTCAACGTTCAAACTTTATAATAAATAAGAAATATAATGAAAAAAATAGATAACCCTGAAATATCGAATTGAAAATTTGTATATTTCTCGACATTTCAAGACGTCCTTAGAATCCAAATTAATGATTTTTAGAGTGATGTATGTATGTACATATGTGTGTGCTTGTGTTCGTAGGTCCTCCATATCGCAAGAACTAGCAAAGATATCGACTTTAAATTTTATTTTATTTTGTTTTTTTAATAATACCAAGATTAGCTGAAAGGTTTTTTTGGAGTTTTCCTTATAATACATATATACATACATACATTTGTCCTTGGACCATTTTTTCCTTGATAAAAGTCCTAGATTTATTTTGGGTACAGGCGTCATCTTATAAAAATGTTCATAATTTTATTTTACACATAATGGCGTTCAAAACTTTTGGTAACAAAATAAAAAGGAAATCGGTAGAAAATGATTTTAACAAAACGTATTGACAACAAACAATGAATTGACTCAATAATTTTGTTCATATAGAACGACATATGTACATATTTTCCAAGGCTTCATGAGGAGTTTCATTTAATTATTTATGTTTCATACATATGTATGTTTTAAGTTTCCTTTTTACTTGCGACATATAGGAACTGCATATGTATATGGCAAGTTTTGCATTCGTAAAACATTTCGAACTTGAGATTTTAATCAAAAGTAACATAACGATGATACAGAAGTCGAAAATAGTGGGTCCCCCAATTCCGTCCGTCTGTATCTCTGTCCTCACCCCTACATCCCAATTGGGTCGATAGAATTTAAATTTGAAAATTAAGGTTTTAAGCCGATTGCATTAGGTTCTTTTTTTTAATTTTTTTAAGACTAAAAATAACAGTAGTCCCCATAAAAATTTGTTGGTCAAAAATCGAAAATTGGAATTTTCTCAAAAACGAACCAATTCTTTTTTTAATACTCTCTAATTTTTTTTTTATTTGACTTCTGTGAATATAACACAATATTTTTGTATTGCTTCAGAAGGGTACCCTTCAAAGAACCTTTATTTTTCTATTAAGTTTTCTCAAAAACTAATCAACCGATTTGAATAATTTCTTAGTGTCTTAATACTATTTGATGATCAAAAATGTTAAAATATTTTTTTTTTTGATTTTTAAAAACATATAATTTTTTTTTTCAAAATTTGATATGATATGAGAAAGGGGACAACATTTTTTAACGAAATTCAAATGAAAAATGTATACATGTAAGAACTAAATAACTGCGCAACAAAAATATTTAAATATCTACAAATTAATTAAAAAAAAGCGCTCTAACAATTTTCAAAAAAAAAATAATAAATTAAGGCTTTTAAATTTTTGAAGAAAAACTTATTTTGCAAGTACATTTTTAAATCTTAAAATACAGGACATATTTTTAAACAGACTCTTTGGGTACATGAGCAAGTTTATATTTTCGACACACGTTCATTTAAAACAATATTTTTTTAAATTGCAAACATTTTTTATTTAACTCTAACCCACCTCGTATAAGTACTAACTTACCAACGCAATTTTTTACAAGAATTATTAAAGCCGTCAGACATTCATCACACAAAAACCTTATCGGGTAAATAAATCCTGAGGTATGAATCGAATTTAACACAAATATGATTTTTGTTACAGAAACTTGGTTTTAACACCTAATCTAAAACTTAACCCTTTTCATTTCTATCAAGTAGTTATTACCAAAACAAACTTTTGGTATCTCAATCCTATAACCTAATTATTTTTGTTCCATCAACAAAAGCATAACATTATTTCAGCAAACTCACAAAAGAAAATTCTCCAAAAAACCTTAAGATACACAACATTTCTTCTTAATTTAAGAATAAAGTAATTAACGAAATTCTAATCAATCAATCACCCATCTCGACATTGTCACACTTTGACGACGACGACGACGACGACTCGACGCTCACTAGCCTATAAAACTCTGATACTGTTACACGGAGCTCTAAGTGTTAAAGAAAAACAATTTCGTGTTTTCACACAACACAATGTTTTCAGTTTGGTTAGATATGGAGAAGATAGATTTCACAAAACATGACAATCCTCTGGGAATTCTATTTCCACACCTCGGGTATGTATATATCTCTTTTGCTCAGCTCTCAGAAAGTTTCCCAAAAACCCTGAAGTCATGAATTGAAAAAGGGTGTCACAGTCTTATATCCATTTAGTTTCAGACATTTTTGGGATGTCCTATTTAAAAAGGATACAACTGTGTTATCCTGTGCCATCGTACACAAAACAGAAAAACAGGAAAACCCTTTCTCTCTGCATGACGAAGAGAAAGTGTCATCGTCCTTGTTGTAGTCATAGTCATCTTCAGCTTCTGTTCTTAGGTCGATGGATTTATCCCTGGAATTGCAGATCTATATTTCGGGCACTGAAGTGAATCAGCCACAGATAAGTTCTCTTCTCTATATAGAAGTATAAACCCCCCATAAGTCGGTAGAGTAGTGTTGCAAGGATACATTTCTATAGACGTACCTAAACGAACGAACGGATATGTCGTATGCAAAGGCATATCTTCTAGTCACACCCGGTTACCTGAGCCTTGTGATTTACCTGCAGTGGATATTCATAAATTTTCCTTCTGACGAGGAATTCACAGCAGTAGGTGTGGTGTAGTCAATAGAGTTGTTGCAATCGCATGCGGTATCAGAAGCAGCTTGACGACCGACAGCCCCACAGCTTACTGCAGCAGAAGCAAGTAGCAAGCATTTATGATATATTATCTTTGCGTACCGAATGTCGATGACAGAGTCAATAACGTGTTCGGTGGTGTATCTTCCAACAAGACCGACTACTGCTCTGCTACTGCTTTGGCTTAGGTTTCTGGATTTAGTGATTCTTCTACCCAATGAAATGTTGTATAAGGGGAGGATGCTACAAAATTTTCCCTATCAGTTTAAACCGACGACGACACACCGACGACGATGAATGTAGAGATGCCGCAGTAGAAGAAATAAACTGGAAGCAAAGATAATTTCCTCCATCGCATCAACTGAAAAAGGGACATTTTCTACAAGAAAACATTTACACAAACGCGACGACGACGACGCGCTGCCGGAATGTTCGAAACACTTATCTATGACTTTTAGGAGTTCCTGTTTTGAATATATGAAGTATTCGGTATACATGCTATGGGAGAAAAGATGGATTGGCACTATAGCAGTTATATGGTATAACTCTGTGTGTTCAAAAAGGAAAGGAGACAAGTCTTGATTGGATGTTCATAAATTTATCTTATTCCGGATGCTAGGACTTGATCTCAGAATCGAAATATTTCGGGGAATTAGGCGATTAACTTCTACAAAAAAACTTCTTCAAAATTTAGTTTATCATACTATTTTTGTTAGTATTTGTTTTGACCAATTATTGGCGAGCTTGGAGTAGTAGTATGCACCAGAATGAGTCAGTGGCAGAACAAATACCTAGACTTGAGTATTAAGTCAAGTTAAAGGTTGGCGATGCGCAACTTCTTACGATTGGAAGTGAGTTCACAATCAATGGTGTGCTATTGGCCATAAGAGCAGTAATTGAGGCAGAAAGGGCTGTCAGCTGTGGTTCGCTATAAACCAAGGGAACAGAGTTGATAAGCCTTGGTTTGTAGTGAATCAGAGGTGCAGCTGATTGGTACGACTGTGGTATTTAAATAATAATAAATTGGGTGGCGCAACAGTCCATTGAGAACTAGGGCCTAGTGACTTACAACTCTCAACCATTTCTGTGTGCGAGTACTGTTGTCAAGGATGGAGGGGACCTACAGTTTAAAGCCGAATCCGAACGGCTAGTTTGAGAAAGCACTTTTCATAACAAGAATTACTCTTGGAGAATTTTTCAATTCCTCGCAAGAGGCAGTACCCGTGAAAAAAAACTTTAGATGGTACATATATGCAGGGATCGAACCCAAGACCTCTGGCATGACAGTCCAACGCACTAACCATCATGCCACGTGTACTTCTGTGGTATTTAAGGGTATCAAATTCTTTATGACCATAGGAGTTTCAGCAAAGACAATCGATTGAGCAGCAAACGATGCTTTTACGTCAGCGGCAACATCAACAATAATTGAGTTACGATGTTACGAATGACAATAGCTTGAAACCCATTATCGGAATCAGCAGCGGAATTTAAGGAATTATTCTTAATTCACGTTGCTTCCATTTAGAGTCTCAGTTTGTGTCTTCAAATAACCAGAAATACTTTTATGTATCCACAGGAGTAGGAGTATTGCGACAAAGGATTCGGTAGCTGCTAGAGCTTGGACAAAGTTCAATGCTGGTGCTGAGAAGGAGATCAGAGTCAATGATGCTACATAGAAACTAGTTACACTAAAACAATAACAATTAACTAAAAAGAAACTAAATTAAGGAGTGTTAAGACTTCTATTTTAGTGTGTGTAACTGAAATGCTATTTTTCAAACTGCTAGATAGTTAAAGATGCTCTTTAAATTAAAGCTTATGATTTACTGAGGATCTAAAGGTTGCGGCTTTATTTTTATAATACATTTTCATTTCTGAATTGTGCAGTAAGTACATAACCTATATGCTTGTTCTGTGGCTATTGATACACCAGTTTATTAATTTCATGTGAAGCAAGTACTAATTATGTGATACAAAGTTATTATGGGGTACAACTTTCAAATTTGATTTAATTCAAAGCTGATGAACACATAAGTAGCTGGGTTGCAAAGAGAGTAGAAATAAGTTGTTTTATGTTTCCATTTGTTATTATAATTAGCTGTTATCTATTTTACTTGGGCTTATATTAAACGGATCTAGGCTCATATTGCACTTCCAGTTGCATGCTTTACTTTTTTGCCTCTGGCAATTTTTTATAACTACTTGCATTTGTAGAAACTAAGAAGTTGAAATCAAAGCTTGTTTGGCTGGTCTCATATTAAGTCTTAAATTAACTTATTGATTTCACTATAAATATAAACTCACTCACTTTTATAAGAATATTCAGTTTGGAACCATTATTTGAAGAGCAACTTAATTAAAATATATTCTGTTTGTATTTAGAAATGGCATTTAAGGTAAATATTAATATTTTATTCAAAATGTAAAAGAATTGAAAAAAAAATCTATTAATTTCAGTCGGTTGCTGTTGTTTTGGCCTTTATTGGTGTAACAAGTGCCTATGTAGCACCATTGACCCTGATCTCCTCATCAGCACCATCATTGAACCTTGTCCAAGTTCAGGAGCTTCCAAATCCTCTGCCCCAATACTCCTATTCCTATGGAGTACATGACAGCATTTCAGGCGATTCGAAGACACAAACTGAGACTCGCAATGGAGACAACGTGAAGGGAGAGTACTCTCTAAATGACGCTGATGGTTACAAGAGGACAGTTTCTTACACTGCCGATGCCGCTAATGGCTTCCAAGCTGTTGTCGATCGTAAGCCAATTGCTGATGTTGCCGCTGATATTAAAGCATCGATTGCTGCTCAGTCAATTGCCCCAGCTCCAGCTCCTTTGGTCATCAAGAATTTGACACCCTTAAATAGCACAGTATTACCAGTTGCTCAATTAACTGCACCACTGGTTTACTATAACAACCCAGGACTCATTAACTCTACTCCACTGGTCTATAGTGCACCATTGGTAGCCCATTCTGCACCGATTGCTGCTCCTCTGGCTTATAGTGCTCCTTTGGTCGTCAACTCAGCTCCCATTGCATATTCTAGATCTGGAACTTACTTGACTCAACCGATTGTTAATGTAACATATGCTGCAACTCCAATCACTTATGCTGCTCCGTACGTCATCAGCAACTAATAGCATAGCTTGTGGCTTAAAGCTTTAACTATATTATTCTAGGTATCTACTTTTTTTGAAAATTTTGATTTAGAAAGGATATGAGAAACAGAAACAGTTTCTGCAAGTTTTGGTATAACCTTTAATTTATTTTGTTAAATCGTATCCATCAAAGACTAGTAGAAACTTAACAGTAAAGAAATTTATCAAATAAAGAGCTTGAAAGAATTTTGTCTTGTTTTGCCTTCAAGTGTTCAAAATAATTCCCATTTTATAATCCTCATATTTGATTTTAATCGAAATCTTTATAGTTATAGTTATCATTGTGTAATGTGTATACACTCTTTATCTGTTTTAATATCGGATTAATAGGAGAACTCGCTTCTTTAAGAATCGAGAAACATCTAGTGGCTAAGAGGGGAACTCAATTCGAAAACATTCAGCGCAGCGCATACAAGAACCTCGAAAGGGGCAACATCTAGGGATTAAGAGGAGAACTAGCTTCGTTAAAGCATCTAGTGATAAAGAGGAGAACTTCGTTAAGCATCGAGAACAACCTCGTAGATTCTCGAACCGATTTGAGGTATATAAATAGGCGCTCGGAAGCGAAGCGGATTATTATTGGTTGTGAACTGCGATAAAGTAAAGACTGTGTAAAATAATAATTGAAAGTAAAGACTGTGTTTGGAAAGTAATAATTGAGTGTTCAATAAATAAGTGGAACAATTTAAATAAAGTAAAAATTGTGTTTTATTTACAATTGTGAATAATTTTTAATTTTCGGACCAAGCCGAATATTACAATTGGTTTTAACCATTGAAATTTAGACGAATACTTTTAATTTTTTGACATTTTAGATATGTATATAGCTTTCATTGAAAATTTCAACATTAGGTCTTTTTGCCCAAAACCATACAGTCCAAATCCTATAATATCATTAGGCCTAAAGTTGTTTACAAAGCCCAAAAAGTTACAAACAAAACAAAGAAAATGTCGTAAGGCCCAAATAAATTGTAAATAAAAAAACACATAAATTGCTAGTTGTCATTCTGTCCAAAAGAATTTTTGATTTTTATTTTAACATAGGGGCTTTGTGACATTTATTGGGCATTACGACAATTATGATTTTTATCGTTTCTTATGTCTTAGAATTCAACGACATATAACCCAATTTATAAAATGGCATAAAGCCCAAAAAGAAAAACATCATAAGAAAATATCACTAAGAACATGTCATAATAAAATAAAATAAATAAATAAAATGTCATATCACCCAAACCAACTTTCAATGTCGTAGCGTCCAAATTTAGAAATGTCATAATGCCCAAAAAATTTTGTATGGGCTTACTGTAGGATTTGAGGTAGGTGCGATGCATGGAATGGATTTAATGAAACTTTGCATAGACACAACCTCACAACTACCCCAAATCCTATAGTGCGCTCAAGCAAGGGGTTGCAGGGGGCAGCATGCCCTTCCATACATACATATTTCACTTTTTATATATCATAATGCTAGGTGCTTACATTGTAAGCAAGCAAACCTTTCGATTATTTTCACTTTTTGAAAATTGGCCTTATTTCGCTATCATGAAAGTGAGATACGGTTTCTTGACGTTCCGAATTCATGAGCGATCTGACATTTTTTCGTTTTATTTTTGAGTTTGGCTTTTAAAATTTAAAACTGAAATTGTCGTAGTGCCCAAAATAAACAAACATTTTGCCAGAATGCCCAAATGTTAAAACACATAACATCTTTTGGGCGATGTGTCAATTAGTTATTTGAGCGTTATGAAATTTTAAAATTGATTTGGGCAATAAGCCATTGATTTTAGGTTTTCTGGCATTTTCTTCTGAAAAAGTTTTTGGGTGATGGATCCATTTTTGGGCGATATGACGGTTTTAATAAATAAGACCGAATTTGGAATTTCAAAAACCCAAAAAGGTTTTATTAGCCGAAGTGCTTTGACACTATGTCAATGGCTATGTTTTTAAGACACCGAAAATAGCTGTAATTGGACTCACAGTTGCTGTTTATAATCAAGAATTTTCTGATTGGAATCAAGCATTTGAGGTTAGAGTTGATCATTAAAAGAAAAACTGGGAATGGGAATACAAAGAAAATGAAACGTTTCAGTGGAACGTTTATGTTCAAAAACTGTGAAATCAAGAATCAGCTGTTCATTGAAAACGGATTCATTATTGAAAAATTAAAAATGAACCAATAGAAAAGTTCTGGATTAATAATGAATTTTTGTTGGTAGTAAAAATATATGATTCAGCAGCTTTAGTTTGACACTAAACATAACATATTTAAGAGTCTTAATCATTTTTAAATCTCGAAACAAAATGTTCAATGATGAACAGCAATGGTAGCTATAACTGGCACCTTAATCAATGTTTATACAAAAAGATGGTGTTCAACGCATAAACTTTTAGGTTTGTAAAAAAATGCCAAAACATTTTAGCTGATTTGGCAAACTTCGTATTTATTTTTTTTAATAATTAATTTTGGTTATATTTAATCAAGGTAAATAAAATTGCACGTCAACATTTACTGAAGCTGATTATCTTGCTACATGAGTACCTACGATTAGTGGACAATACTCTTTTAATAATTTTTAAACTTTGCTTATAATCTATCTTTACATGGTAAAGTTCTTTGTTTGTTTCTAATCTTGAATTAAAAAAAAAAATGCTCACCGTACACTTCGTGTCACAAGAATAGGGACAAGCTTTTTTCGTTTTTTTATTTGCCGATTTTTCTTAACCCTCAGGTTTTTTGGAAAAACCCAAATGTGGAATGAATTAGGTATGTATTAAGTTTATATTGCACACAAACATTTTTGATTAAGTTAATAAATACAAGTTTTTTTTCGGTTTTTAAATGCTGGTTTTATTGAATGGATTTAAATATTTTTTAGTACTGTGTGGTGCCTCCTGATTTGTGAATAACTTCAAGTAACATGGATTCATAGAGTGCTGTCAGATAATTGAGCCAAATATGGCTTCAATAAACTCTTCGGTTTTTTGGTATTGCCGTCCTCTCTCGTATGCTTTTCTTTAAAGCCATCCCCACACCATGATGTTTAGGTCAAGAGAATATGGGGCCACGGTAATAGGTTCACATTTTGCCCTAAATCCAGGCTTTTGTTGTCCGTGCGGTATATATTGGTGCATTATCTTGTTGGAAAGTCCATCGCAGTCCACCAAATAATTCAGAAAACTGGGGAAAAGCTCATTCCAAATCGATTTTTAAATGATTGCCGTCATTTTATAGCTCCACTGTCCCGTAATAGGTTATTGTTCCCCATTCCATTACACCGCCTCCTTTGCTGTGCCGTTTTTCAAGGTAGATTCATCCTTTCTTAAATCATGAAAATAGCAGCTATATCCATCAGGTCCGTCCAAATTAATTTTTTTTTTCATTGCGAAAGACGACGGTTGCAAAATTAAAGCGTGTAGCATCCTATGGTGGTTTTTTCTTCATTTTTTTTGTGTCGTATATGGTCTACTGCTTCTGTTTTGATTTTAATCATGGAATTTGAATCAGCTCTCACTATCGCCCGCCTTTCCTGAAATGATGTGGCTTTCTTGAGGTAGTTGTATACAACATTTTAATTTCTTCTAATTTTGCTGGCTATAAAACGGATAGTTTTGCCCAGATCCCGGTAAGCTCGAATTTGGTCCATTTCCTCCTTGGTCAGACCTCTACCTTACCTCTACCCATACTTCATTATTCTATCATAATAATAATCGTACTAAGCTCCCAAACAATCAGATTTGCCATTTGTCTCATTTAAAACACGCTAATAGGTAAATTTAGATCTTGTCCCTATTCATGTAACACAAAAAACAGGTACTTTTTATGACCTTTTTCGGAAAAACAGCCAACAACTTTTAATTATTAACTTAATCCAAAATGTTGCTTGCAATATAAACTTAATACATATCTAATTCATTCCACATTTGGGTTTTTCGAAAAAACCCGAGGTTTTAAGAAAAATCGGCAAATAATAAAACGAAAAAAGCTTGTCCCTATTCATGTGACACGAAGTGTACATACAATGCATCCAAGAACCAATAAAACTGATGGTTTTCCGGGGAGCGGATCAAAATTTCGTTTTCAAATATCTGTATGATTGAAATTCTGTTTGAAACTGTTTGGTCATAATACTGGTATGTATTAAGTTATGTATTTCAAAACACCGTATTTTTAGATTACTGTATAAATAAAGCACTGCATCCTGGAAAAGTGTACTTTTGGGCAGTTGATTTAATGTGTTATTTTCTTTGAGGATTAGAACAAATGTTACTTTTATACAATTTTTAAAAACAGTATCTTAAGCAAAAACAAAAAGTGAAAATATGGATACGTCCATGAGAAAATGTAATCTTACAACATTTTAGGATCACAAAACATGCATGCACAAAACGTTAATTTAATGAATATTGGTTTATTTTACTTTTTTAAAATGTCTTTGCTTAAGTATTGTTATGATGCCTTATTAGTTATTATCAAAGATATGTTCTACATATTTTTAGAACGTTGTGCATCTTCATCATGCAAATAGGTTAAAAAAGAAAAATCATTTTGATCTAATTAAAATACAGAATGTTATATATTTTTCTCTATAATATTTTGTACATACATAATTTTGTAATACAGAATTTTTATAAATAATACCCATACAATACCCAACCCGTTCCGTTCTTGATATAAAAAAGCCTACATTTGTTCATATTCTTGAAACAGAAGAAGGGAATCTTCTCAAAAAATTCAATAAACGTTATATTTTTAAATGTTCCCTTTTATATTGTTATGAGACGTATTTCGTTATTATGTCAAGTTTTGAAAAGAGAGTAGTAAAATTGACGATATTTTTCGAAGTTGTTCTAGCTGTTTAAAAAAATGATATTTTTGCCAATTAATCCTATTAAAATAAAGTGAAGTTAAGCTAATTAAGCATATTTTCAACTTTTTTAGAAACCGATCTTGCACGAATACGAATGACTTGATGCTAGACTTAACTAAATACAGTGAAGACATCAATTGAGGAAAACTCAGCGTTAGGTTTTATTAATAAAAACAAAACAAGACAAAATTGTTTCAAGCCCTTTATTTGAGAAAGTCTTAACTGTTAGATTTCTAATTACTTTTGATTGACGCAATTTGACAAAATGGATAAAAGGTTTTACCAAATTGTTCAGGAATTATTTCTGTTTCTAATATCTATCCTTGCCAAATTCTGTTTTTCAAAAACAAAAAGATATCTACCATAATATAGGTAAAGCATTAAGCCTCAAACAAGATTAGTTGCTAATCACATACGGAGCAGCATAAGTGATTGGGGATGCAGCATAAGTTACATTAACAATCGGTTGAGTCAAGTAAGTTCCAGATCCATGGTATGCAATGGGAGCTGAGTTCACGACCAAAGGAGCACTATAAGCCAGAGGAGCAGCAATTGGTGCAGAATGGGCTACCAATGGTGCACTATAGACCAGTGGAGTAGAGTTGATGAGTCCTGGGTTGTTATAGTAAACCAGTGGTGCAGTTAATTGAGCAACTGGTAATACTGTGCTATTTAAGAGTGTCAAATTCTTGATGACCAGAGGAGCTGCAGCTGGGGCAATTGACTGAGCAGCAATCGATGCTTTAATATCAGCGGCAACATCAGCAATTGGCTTACGATCGACAACAGCTTGGAAGCCATTAGTGGCATCGGCAGTGTAAGAAACTGTCCTCTTGTAACCATCAGCATCATTGAGAGAGTACTCTCCCTTCACGTTGTCTCCATTGCGTGTCTCAGTTTGTGTCTTCGAATCGCCTGAAATGCTGTCATGTACTCCATAGGAGTAGGAGTATTGCGGCAAAGGATTTGGTAGCTCCTGGACTTGGACAAGGTTCAATGATGGTGCTGATGAGGAGATCAGGGTCAATGGTGCGACATAGGCACTAGTTACACCAATGAAGGCCAAAACAAGAATCAACTAGAAAAATAGAAATTAATTAGACCAAGAAATCTTATAAAATTAACATTTTGCTTGGTTTACCTTAAATGCCATTTTTCAAAGTTCAAAATAGTTAAAGATACTCTTTGAATGAAAACTAACGATTTACTGTAGCTCTTAAGCAAATGGTTTCTATTTTATAATGAATTTTAGTGTCTAATTTATGCAATATCTATGCATAATTCTAGTTCTGTGACTATTAGTGGTTTAATTTAATTTCTGGTCTCAAATTCATGTATAATAACAATAACTTGATATATGATGTACTTGTACAACTTTCCAATTTAGTTTATTAAAAACCTGAAGAATTCATAGCCAGCCGGAGGCTTGAAAATAATTGCCTAAAAATAGTCTCAGAGTTACCTTTGTTACACATTTTAATTGCTTGTTAATCATATTTTTCTGATTGTTGTTTCAAAGAGCGAGTTTTGGGCTAAGAACAAAATTTAGTTCAAAAAATTGTATCTAAAAGCATAAGATTTTATTATAAACGTATTTTTTAATTGAAGTGGTTTTCTTATCTATTACTTTATAAAGACATATAATTTTACTATAAATACAAATTCATAAAATTTTGAAAAATATTCAATATCAATCTTTCATCTAAAGAATAACTTAATTTAAAAAATATCTTTGTTTATTTGAAAATGGAATTCAAGGTATATTAATGTATTACTCAAGCCACCAAAAAATATTCTAAGAATAAATCTATTAATTTCAGTTGGTTGTTGTTATTTTGGCCTTCATTGGGGTTACTAGTGCATACGTAGCTCCACTGACTTTAATCTCGCCTAATCAATTAGCTCCAGCCTTGAGTTATGTCCAACTGCAGTATCAGCAACACGATTCATCAGCTATTCCATCCCCAACTCCCTTGGTCATCAAAAACTTGGAACCTTTCAATAGTACAATCTTACCAACTGTCGAAACCTCAGCACCTTTGATTAACTACAACCCATGGCTTATAAACTCTACTCCTCTGGCTTATAGTGCACCATTGCTTACACATTCTGTACCAATTTCTGCTCCTTTGGCTTACAATGCTCCATTAATTGTAAATTCGGCTCCAATTGCATACCCCGGATTTGGAACTTACTTGGCTCGTTCCGTATTCAAACCAATTGTAAACGTTACATATGCTGCAAGTCCAATCCAATCAAATGCTTATCCAGCTCCTTATGTGATCAGCAACTATAGTAGCTTATGAAATCAGATTAGATTTGTAGATGTCTTTAAAGGACGCAGTTTGACTATGTAGTATCATCCGATACTCTGTTTTTTTAAACTGCTTCTCATAAACACAACTAAAAGTCTAACATAAAGATTTATTGTCAAATAAAAAGATGAAATAATTTAGCTTGTTATTTTTAACACCAGTTTTATTGTGTTTTTTAAAGTGTTTTCCAATACAAACATTTTAATTTGAAAAACTCCCTGGCAGCTGTCACTGTCATCTTTTGACATTTGACCAAATATGACATATGACAAATTCACTTCAAAGAATGTGAAAATTTTGCATGCATATTGGACAAAACTAAGGCTGACAACAGTATACGTGATAGAAAAATTTGGATTGTTGGGACAAATTACGTCATTCTATTTGCGTATTTATTTATTTATTAACAGTATTAAGTGTAATGTAAAATTACAAAAAAAAATATATTATGAAAGCATTAACAACAAAGCCATCAGCCTAATTCTGTGTAACTATACTTCTTTATTAGTTTTTAGTTGATTTTGTAGGTTTTTTGGTGTTTCGATAAAAAATTGGATTTTTCTAAAAAATTAAATTTGAGTTACAAACAATATTTTGCATATAATTTAATATCTGTTTGTGTAGAAAAACAATTATTTTACTAATTTTTAGTACCATTTTTTTTTGGAGATTTTTATTTCTTACAAACAAAATATGGTTTAGATTTTTGTGAGAAAATGATCTTATGTTAACAAAAATATTTTGTACAACATGAAAGAATTTTGAAGTCAATACCTTCATTTATTCTCGAAATATTCGAGTCGAAAACCTGTTTTTACCAATTTGGTATAGTATTTTTTTTTATTTTTTTTATATATTTTATTAAAAACAAAGTTTTATAAAAGATAAAATAAGTTTGAAAGAAATTTTTTTTAACGACGCAACATATTAGAGTCGACAATCAATTTTCAAAAACTTGTATTAGTATTTTTAATTAGCCATAGGAAGTTATTGTAATTGGTCCGATTTGTCGAATTGAAAATTTTGACATTTCTCGACGTTTCAAGGTCCCTAGAGTCGAAATAAAAGATTTTTAGAAAGATGTCTGTGCGTGCGTGTGTACGTACGTTTGTTTTTCCGTACGTTCGCGACGTTTTTTTTGTTGTCCATAGCTCAAGAACCAGCAGAGATATCGACTTCAAATAAATTTTGCTGTACAGATAATAATGCAGAAAGATGCAGAAAGGGCTCTCAAGAAAATTGCGCGGGTAGTTTTTTTACCATAGCAGTTTGAAAAAATGGTGAAAATATTGGTTAACCCTAAATATCTAATGAACCAATGATGCTAGAGACTTGAATTAAATTTTATATTATATATTGTAACGTGATACAAAACAAGTATGTTTTTGGAAACAAATCCAATTAACGGACAAAAAAATTTGTCACCTCGAAAATTTTAAGACTAAAATATGATTTCATCTCCAAGACAATTTTGTGCAACGAAGAAAAATGTTTTTGACATCTGATAAGATTTTGAGAAAAATCTAATTGACAGTTTTTTTTATAAAAAATAAAAACCTAAAAAAAACATTACTCAAAGTTGGTAAAAATTGAATTTCGACTCAAATATCTTTTCAAAAACTTGAGATTATGGCTTTAAACTTCTTTTATCTTATAAAAAATATTGTTTTCAACATTAGAAAAAATTTTGAGAAAAATCGAATTAACAGTTTTCTTACAAAAAATAAAAACCTAAAAAAATTAATAAAAGTTGGTAAAAATTGATTTTCGACTCAAATATCTTTTCAAAACTTTGGGACATTGGCTTCAAACTAATTTTATCTTATAAGAAATATTGTTTTCAACATTCGATAAAATTTTAAGAAAAATCGAATTGACAGTTTTTTTTACAAAAAATAAAAACCTAAAAAAACAATACTAAAACTTGGTAAAAATTTACTTTCGACTCAAATAGCTTTTCAATAATTAAAAATATTGGCTTCAAACTTATTTTATTTCACAGAAAATATTGTTTTCGATATTCAGTAACAAAAAAATAAACATAAAATGGTACGCAAATTTGGTAAAAATTGATACATATAGACAAACTTTTAATTAAGACAAATCGACAGACGGGATGGGAAGTTATCAGTGTGGGCCGCATCCCAGCCTCTTTTTTAGTGTCGTATTTGGTCTTCGTTCTGTATCACTCGAGCAGAAGTCGATCTATACTAGCATTTACCCCAGCTTCTACCTTGAATTTACTAATGAAAAGCCTTGAATTTGAAGCAGCTATCATACTATCGCCTGCTTTTTCTGAAATGATGTGACTTTCTTGACTCTTCCTTTGTGGTTTTTTCCATACCTCTCTGGGTCCTTGAGGTAGTTGCATAAACCATTTGAACTTTTTCTAATTTTGCTGGCTATAAAACCGATGGTTTTGCCGAGATCTCGGTAAGCTCGAATTTGGCCTATTTCCTCTTTGGTTAGACCCTTTCCACTATAACCATACTTCTTAATTCAATCAAATTAATACTCCCAAACAATCAGAGTATCCTTTTGTATGATTTAAAACACGCTAATAGATGAATTTAGATCTTGCCTCTATTCATGAGACAAAAAAAACAGTTACTTTTTATGAGCTTCTTCGGAAAAAACGCAAAAAAACTTGTATTTATTAACTTAATCAAAAAAATTTTTTGCAATATAAACTTAATACATACCTCATTCATTCCACATTTGGGCTTGTCCCTATTTATGTGACACGAAGTGTATGTCTTTTTGTCTAGTTGTTTGTAATTTCATCCATTTGATCTCAATATTTTCAACTCGACAATTAGCCTTTTGCATTATTAAAAAAAAAAACAATAACAAGAAAGTCTTTCTCCTTTGTGTGAACATTAATTTAACGAAACAACATTATCAAAATTATATAGAAGTATATAAACACAACATAATTTTCTTAACTTAAACATTATACAATTTGATTCGAATCACTTGAGGGTTAAAATGTAGGAGCAACCTTAAATATATGTATGTACGTCCCTTAAAGAATAAAAGAGCAACTATGCTTACGTAAAGATCATTAATCAACATTTTCTATGCTTCCTTAAAATACCAACCTTTGTACAGTTCAGTTTCATGAGTCCGTGCGTCTTTTACGTGTCGCGTAGCCGTCGGTCGGTCGAAGGTTAAACATGCGAACAAAAATATGTATATCTACAAAAACCATATTTAAGTCGAAACAATTTAATCGACAGATGATGTTTTTACTGTGATGACAGTTCGTCTAAATGTCAAACACTCGCATGAGTAATGAATTTTAAGCAGGTGAAGTGTACGCTCTACACACATATACGAGTATGAGTAAAGTGCAGTGTCCTTTTGTTGGGGTGTAGAAAAGTTGAACATAAGAAAACGTCTTTCCACTCATAGCCCTCCCTAAAAACAGAAACACGACAAAGTTTTGCATTTTATTTACATTTTTTAATACAAAACCACGCATTTGAATCCTCAAAAGAAAAATAAAGAAATTGACAGAAGAAAACTATGATCCTTCTTCAAACAACAACACACAGCTGTGACATTGAATGACTCTTCAAGAATTCAAACACCATTTGATAGTAAAAATCCAAACCAAAATCTTTTTAAGCCTCGAAAGGATTTTCGTGGCATCAATGTGTCCTTAAAAAAAGAAAAAAACAAATCAAAATCCGAACACAAATGTTGCACGATGGAAATGCAGAATAAAGAATGAAAATGTTAATATTATTATAGGTATGTAGGTTTATCGAAGGAGATATATTTTTGTTTCGTATAGAAAAATATTTGGATCACTTTGAATGTGATGTGTTGTGTCTCTGGGCTGCTCCGTTCGCGTCATCCGGAATTGACTTCTTTTTTCCCTGCTTTTGGAGATTGGAATGATTAATGATGTCGCATCTCGAATATAATGGAGGTCCTTTAGAGTTCGAAATTTCCCTCCTTGGCATGTTGGAATGTTTGGATTTATTTTTTCTTTGTCTACCTAAATATATTTTGTTGTCTGTGATGTTCACTTTAATGAACCGATTTAAGGCGGTTTTAGATTTTGTATTTTGATTTTTCTTAAATCAAGGAATTATTGACATCTTCTGTCTGTATTTTGTGTAGAGATTTTATTTCTTTTTGGTTTATTTTCCAATTTGTTTATTATTAAGCTTTGGTTGAAGTTTTGGGAAATAGCTATACCAAAAGTTAATAACCATCTATCGGTTGCCACCTACAGGTTTTCGAATAAGAGGTTTCATTTGAGTATAAAAAAAAAGAATTTTTTAATTTCCCAAAGTATTTTAAAGTTTGTTGGTTAAATAAACACAGCTCTTATTCATAGTCAATTTCCCAGCTGTGTTTAGTAGAACCCCAGGTTAAGGTTGTGTTCTACTACAATCAATCAGAGAAGGAATTTTTGCGGAAGCTAATTCGACGACACATCAACATTGTCGGCGATAAGAGAAATTATGTTAAGATGATACCAAGCAAGAAAGCATCTTGGTCCGTTATCGACAACAATATGAGGGCCACTGGCTATAGTAGACCAGTACAAAAATTGAAGGAGCAGCGGCATTGGTGAAAGTTGCAGCCAGAAGAAGCAATACTGGAATGAAGAAATCTCTGAAAGCCACTGGGAATATGATTAAAGTTTCAGAACCACTGGAGGAGGACTTGATCGTGCAGGACATGATATAGGAAGATTTTAAGAAGGACTCAATTTTGATAGACAATAACACGGAGGCTTTCGAGATCAAATTTCTTGATGAAAGTGTGCGGTCTATTGAAAATGAACCATCCTTCATAGATGACGATATAGTGCCAATAACTCCGGGAATTGCAGCTATTTGGAAAACATCTGGTTTTTTCTTCTGAAATGACTTGTTGATTAGAGTTTTACAAAATTTGGCAATTGTTGTGTCAATACTACAAATAAGGGGTTTATTTATATAGTTAAACACTGCTTCAGATTTTTGATCTTACCTATATAACTCTGGTGGACCTTCTACAGAAAAATCTTAATGCTGTTAAAACCTAAAAACTGGCAGAAACGTGTAATCCTCTTTTACTTGGTAGCTCTCCAATATTTAGTAAATATATAATAAATGTGACTGTTTTTATCCAAACGATAGCTTTAGTAGAAATTGTCGCTCAATTCATATGGATTGAACCGTGTTTTGTATGTTTTTCTTTTTTTGGTTTGGGACCACCATGGTCCCGCCATATACATTAGGAATGATGTTGCTTATCAGTTTTTGCCACAATATGGTCTCTGCACCAATTCTTTTTTCAATTTTATGTGGTTTAAATTTTCCGTGAATAAGCAAATCATTAACTATTGCTTCCTTTATCGAAGCCCAAATCTAGACAGAGTGTCAACTTCTCGTGAATTTGATGCTTTGTCTGATTCCATCTAAAGAATTGTTTCGTCCTATCCTCGCACTGAAATCGTTGTTACGGGCGATTTCAATGTACACAATTCTTTATGGCTTCAACATTCGGGCCAGGCAACACCAGAAGGAGTGTGTGCTGAGATCTTCGCTGAGTTAAACCACCTAACTCAGTTGGTCAACGAGCCCACTCTAATATCGGACGTGGTAGGTCGAGCAGAAAACACTCTTGACTTGTTTCTTACCTCTGTTCCTGGTAAGTACACTATTAGTGTCCTATCTCCTCTAGGCACATCTGACCATTGTTTCATATCAGCAAATTTCTCATGTAAAAACTCTCCAGTTAAAGAAAGAGCTCCTAAGAGAACCGTTTGGTAATACGAGAAACCCAACTGGGGCGGTCTCAATAATTATTTTAGTATCTTTAACTGGTCACTATGCTTCCTCGATAGTGACGTTGACGCCAGCGCTGATATGATCACAAGTTTGATTCTCCTGGGAATGAGAACTTTTATCCCGAATAGGGTTAAAAGCATCAGACCATGGTTCAATGCGAGTTGTAAAGAGGTTATTAGGGTCAAGAAGGTAAGTTTCCGTTGTTTTAAAGCCAATCCAACTGAGGAAAACCGGAATAAGTTCAAGCAAGCCAGGAAGGCCTGCAACGCCCATATTCGACGGACCAAATTTTTACATGACCAAAAATTAAGGCAAAAAATACTGCAATGTCCCAAAGGCAGTAAAAATGTTTGGTCATTTGTAAAAAACATGAGGAATTCTTCCTCTTCATCGGTTCCTACGCTCGTTGTCAATGACACTCCATTTGTTAGCTCTTTAGAGAAAGCTAATCTCTTTGCTAGGCAGTTAGCCGCCAATTCAACGCTGCCAGTGAGTGTTATGACTCCGCCTGTACTTGAGCGAGTTAGTGATTCTATGGGGCAAATCTTGATGCTTCAATTGTTGTTTGTTAAAGTTCCCGCAGGGATGACAATGCACATAGTCAGAAATGTTGATTTTTCGCCCAAAACCATTGTTCAATATAAATTTATCTTAGGCTCAAAACTGCAGAGCATTAACGAAACAGAACTATCGTCGTAAAATGTTTAGCTTTTAAAAACGATAGCGAGTTGATGGTAGTGAATCGAGTCCCATACTCTTCTCTACATCAGCCGCATTCTCATCTCTTAGGTGGCGCAACAGCTCGTAAAGAATTAGGCCCTAGTGACTTTCAACAATTTATGTGTGCGAATATTATGTCAGAGATGGAGGGAACCTTAATTAACCGAACTTTAATTAACCGAATTTCGACAGTAACGACTTACAATTCAAATCTCAAGCCTTTAAAATAGGTTACATTTTTCTGTCTCGAAATTATTTCAACTTCCTTCTAGTTTGATTTTAAACCATTTGCATTTGAAGGGCACCTGAGAGCAGGTGCATCTGGATCATTTAAGAGGACAGATTTACATTAACGATGGTTTCGAACTGAACAAGATCACCTGGATTTTTAATGCAAGATGTGATTTAATCAAGCTTAATGGCCAGAACGAATCAACATTATGTACTGTGTGCAACTTAAGGGAGGAAGAAAACATCCAGCAGCAGCACTTCTTGGGCAGATGTCCGGGTTTAAAGGAATTTGGGGTGGCCTTCCTTGGGAAAGTTTGGTTAACAGAAGCGGAAAAAATGCAGGTGCTCAATGGAGAAAACAGCACTAGTTTTGAAGGACTTGCGAATTTTATCACTGTAGCCTTACCATACCGAAATGAACTAGTGAGAGAATATAACCAGTAAAAAATTATCACCAAATTTTGATTTAAAACTAATAATTATTATAATATTTATGTAAATTCCACTACCCGACAGACGACGTTTGTCAATGTCGTAAGTTTTGCATTGCATTGCATTGCAACTGAAAATCGAGTAAAATTGTTTTAAAGGTTCTATCATTCGACCGATTCCAAGATTCGAATAATATTTTAAAACAACTTTTGAAACTCAAATCACACCAATTTAATCCGGTGGAATTCAAATCATTTCAAAATAGGAAAAATCGAAATGTAGAACACGGAAATTCACTTCATTTTAAAGTAATCGATATACATAAATACATAGGTAAAAGTGAATTTCAAAACTCCAATTTATTCATTCGAGTGAAAGTGAAATGTAGAACCTAGCTGACAGTATTAAATTATACATGGTTTCTTCTTTAGAATATCTGCTCTTTCTTTTAGAAAAGATCTTATGAAAACAATTTAAAGCATTACCTACTAAAGTTTTTCCAAGTTTCAATTTTTTTTAAATATCTTCAAGATTATTATACAAATAGTTTAGTAGTTTTTGATAGACTAACCGCTTTTTTGGTGAATTAAATTAATAAGAAATCTGCAGATGAAATCCTTGATTGTAGAATTAAACTGCAAGAGCTGCATGGCTTCATGGTTATAAATTGATGAATTTGTTCAGCGCGATTGAAATAGATCAGGATTTCCGATGCAGATTGTGTTTTTGCTCCAGTTCTCAGTTAAAATTAGCACTTTTAGCCACAAAGTAGAAAGCACTTAAATATAAATTTAATTTGTATGTATACAAAATAATTATTAAAAATATAAGGGGGTCATATCCATTAATGCAATACAATAAGTTTTGAATTCAAGGAAATTCCTACGAAAATTGAACAAAAATCTCGACCTCCCCTCCTTGGATTCGCCATTGGCATGGCAGTCCTACGCACTAACCATACCGGATACTATACGCATTCTTATCTGTGATGAGTAATACCACGAGTGTTATCCGTTGGCATATCAGTCTCACAAACTTTTTGTACATACTGCCACTGATTTGTATGGGTGCTTCATTTAGGCCAAAACTTCTTTTCAAGAAACGTATTGTTGGGGCTACACATACATTCCCTTTAAAGGTTAGTTTTCAATATTTTCAAACGTTGCTAAAGTGTTAAAGCTCTGAGAGATTCATTTCGGGTCGTGGAGACGCAATACAGACCATTTTGTCAAGATTTTAAGCGGAAAAACAGTTTCCAATTTAAAAATAACCTTTGAGCTAAATCATCAAAATGCCATCAGAAGGCGCTTCTTTAAAAATTAATAACAGGGAACATTAAAAGTAGTCGTACTCATTTTACTTTTTTGTTCCCATTCCTAACAAACAAAAACATAATTTAACAAGTCCTTAAAAGCACTTGGCAACCTTTATTTTATAACATTCCATGCATCTGAACATAATTTATTATAGCCATATGTAATAGCTACATGAGTGTTTATATACCAAAGGTCTTTATTATCGAATTAAAATTAAAATTATTCGTTTTAAGAACCTTAAAACAAAAAATAGAGAACCAACAAACCTCACCCCGCACACACAAACACACAAAACATTATACAAAATAAAATAATGAACCTTAGAAAAAGGACACTTTAGAAAAACCCAAGATAATTTATTTGCAACCAAAATACTTCAGATAAGAGTGTAAATTTTGCAGCAAATGCAAAAAGCACATTATATACGTTGTACTTGTACCTATACTCATATAGATTAGAGATAGCGGTAAAAAGGAGTTTTTCCATAAACGGACATTCAGAGTAACGAGCGATACCCCTGTCCTCAACGAACTTATAGAGGTATAGTACAAGACGAGGTGGTATCCCATTGCTGTAGTCTTTAGCCGACCATTTGACCAGAAATATGTAGAAATGCTTGTTAACAGCCTTTTTCGAGCGAAAAGGTCATCTCCTTACACATTAAGGACATGCGGTGTGCGAAAATTGCTGGACTGGACAGTGTCAAAACAGTGTCACCACGCCACACCTTGTACTATTCGTAGGTATAAACCACAGCATAAGAAATGACCTCAATTTATCTTTCGACGACGACGACGAAGACTACGACGCACGGGAGATATTAGATGATGCTTTTTTCACAAGAAAATTTGTGTCCTTTTACCTTTGTCACTTTTATTATACCCTGCCTCAAAACCGTTTACCTATACTTACGTTTAAAATATATATAAATTTGCTGGAAAGTGGTTGGCCATGAAATAGAGAGTGGTTGTCCCCCTCCACCGACAGCTTTGAAAATTGAGATTCTTGTGTGGTTGGAAATTTATATCCATCTAAAAGAATCTTTCATCATTTTGTCTGTTCCACAAAATGAGCAAGGATTAACTGCTTTTTTGTTGTCAAGGAAGCATCAGGATCAGGATTCAAGAAGAAAGGAACAGTTCACCCCTTTCTAACCAATTCATCTTTTTTGCCATACTTATACGAGTGTAACGCAGTCCTTATAGGTATTATCTGTATTTATCTACATTAAGGAAGTGCGTTAAAATTTATAAAAGGGGTAGGTATAAGTATAATGGTAATCTTTTCAATTTGTGTGGTTAATTTTAACCCTTTTGTTTCTTTGCAGTGCGATGTTTTTCTATAGAAGATTGGTAGGATGTTGAATATAGAAGCAGAAGGATTAGCAAGGGATCAGATCTCAAGTAGGGATCTAGGGTTTTTTTTAGAGAGTGTAGAAGTGTGAAAGGGTATTTTTTGAGAATATATGGAATTTGTTTTTAGAGTTTTTGTTAAAATGTATTTCATCACTTTTTTGACACCAAAAAGGAATTTCTTTGCCATATTTCTAGTTCGTGGTAAACACAAAAGATACTCTTTCAAGAAACGACTTTGTAAGTTTTATCTTTTGGTGCTTGTGGCATACATATAGTATGGGTACGGTGACCATCCGTTCATTATTATAATGAACAGTTCATTATTTGAAGAAAATGTTCATTATGCATTATTGTGTTTCGGAAAACATAAAAATGTTCATTATTTTAGAAATTGCTCATTATTTGTTCATAATTTTATGATTTTTTCTTTGAGGAAAGCCTAAGTATGAAAACCATTAAATGTTAAATGAAAACGTACCCTTGCATAATAATTCGTTGTCTTTCTTTTTCGGAACACTTCCTAATTTCACAATTACAAAAATCAGATCATATTATACATCCTAACATACAGGGGAAGTTATACTAATACGCTTACACTTTCGCACAGGATGACTTTCACCACTGGAAATTAATTTTATACCATTGAGTTTTATTGACCATGACAAGTGTACAAAATTATGTTTCTTCAGAAAAAATATTTGAATGGAAGGAGAGCCAAATGAGTGCTGGAGATAGGTAGGTTGAAATTTTCAAGTTTTTCAATGAAAAAATGATACAGTATCAAAACATTTCAAAAATCTTAGAGTTTTGTTTATGCCTTCCTGGGTCTAATGCCCCTATAGAGAGAGTTTTTTCAATTTTAAACAATGTATGGACAAAGGAAAAAAACAATATGAAAATTGAAACAATCAGGTCCATTTTAATTTGCAAATGCAATTATGAATTAAATTGCATCGAATTTAAGAATAATTAAGAAGGAAACCCAGAATTAATTTAAAAAAATGTATTCTTCCGAAAAGTACAAAAGTTAACAATATTAATATATTGTAATTCAATGTCAAAGTTGTTTTATTAGCCAATATGATATAAAAGAGTTTAAGGTTTTGTTTATTTTTTTTTTTTGTAAATAAGTTAGAGACTGAAAAAATCTGTGTTATTTTTATGTTTGTTTTGTTTATTATCGATGAAAGTTCCTTTTTTGTTTAGTTTATAAATACATATACCTAATTATACTGTATTTATTAATTAATTTATATTATATTATATTTATTTACTATTAATCTTGAAAACTGGTCAACATTTTTCATTTTTTGGGTACTGTTCATTATTTTGTCTCGGAAAATATGGTCACCGTATATGGGCCATGTAGTGGTTCAATTTTAAATCATAGGTATAGATTATTATGACTCTGAGAACTGGAGATTGTGACAGGACGACAGTATTATGCGGTAGCTCCCCGGAACGAAGTAATTCTTACTAACTTACTTAAGGCGGCGCTACAGCTCTGTGTGAACTAGGGCATCACTCAACAAACTTCTTCATCTAGCTCGGTCCCCAGCTAGATGTCTCCAGTTTCGCGCTCCAAGTTGGGTGAGGTCACTTTCCACTTGTGCGCACCACCTGATCCGCGGTCTTCCTCTACTGCGCTGTCTTGTGGATTCGAAGACTTTCCGGGCCGGAACATTGGTTTCGATGGGCTCTAAGTGACCCAGCCATCTCAGTCGTTGGACTTTTATCCTTCTGGCTAAGTCTACGTCGCTGTACACTGTACAGCCCATACAGCTCGTGGTATTGAAAGTTCTGTTTAGTTGTTTCTCACCTTTATGGAGCAGCGTGAATTCTCCACGGTCATCCTGCACTGAAGGATGAGTTTAGCAGGGATGCCAAAACCAGACATGGCTCTATACAGCTCATCCCTGTAGATGCTGTCATATGCGGCCTTGAGATCGATGAAGAGATGGCGGGTGTCGATTTGATGTTCTTGGGTTTTTTCCAGGATATGCCGTAATATTTGATCGACTGTGGACTTTCCTGGTCTAAGACCATACCGATAAGGACCTCTCAGGTTGTTGATGATAGGCTTTAGACGTTCACATATTACGGCAGAGAAGATTTTGTAAACGATGTTAAGTAGACTGATTCCTCTATGGTTGGTAGAGTTTAAAGGGTCTCTTTTTTCAGTATTGGGCAAACAAAACTGAGGTTCCATTCATTCGACATGCTTTTTTTCGACCATATATAACAAATACGTTGGTGCATGCTACTAACCAAATTATCTGCATCTGCTTTAAAGAGCTCGGCATTCAAGCTATCTGCTGCGGCGGCTTTGTTAGACTTCAGCTAAGATATGGCAACCTTCACTTAGTCTAAGTCGGGAAGACGGGATGGTTGGTTTTCGTCGTCCATATTGAATGGATCATCCTGTCTGACAGTGGAATTCGGTTCGTCGTCGACGTTATACAGTCTGCAGCAGTTGTCCTTCCATATCCTCAGCATTGACTCTTTCCACTTTCGTCTTTGCAGCCTTCGGTTCGAAGTTTATGTTCTTATGAATTTTGTTTTACCTGCTCATAAAACTTTCGAACTTCATTTTTGCTTTTGAACCTCTCAACATCTTCGACTTCGACCGCGCTTCTCATACTCTCCCTTTTTCCTTCTGAGAAGTCGGTGTTTTTCTCTTCTCTTTTGCTCATGAGCAGCTCTCGTCCTTCTTTGCAGCGCCGCTTTGCAAGCCTGTTGTTTGGCTGCATTTGCCTGCCGACATTCCTCATCAAACCAGGGGTGTCTTGTTGGTGCCTGATTGAAACCTAGCTCGTCAGAGGCAGCTTCTCTGATTGCATCTTGGCAATGTTGCCACTGGTTCTCAATACATTGTGTTAGCGGTAGAGAATTTCGAAAGAGGTTACTTGTGAATCGGTCGGAGAAAGATTTGGCGATCTCTTGCGATTGTAGCCTTTCGACGTTGCATCTTCTCCCAGCATCATGGGTCTGGAAACATTATTAGGTAAATATTCTAAGAATCTGGTTTGGGAAAAAAGCGGGAGAGGAACCAGGTTCTTACAAAATTCTATAATACAAAATTTTATGAGGTTAACTTTAATTTTTCATTTTTAATAAAAAAAGTTGCTTATAATTGATTTAAAATCTCGAATATCTGGAAAAAAAATTGGTTGCATAATTTTTAAATTTCTTCAAATTGCAATTCCTCTTATCAAAAAATTTATTTTGAAACATTTGAAAGGCCCCTCTGGGAAGTTATCAGTTTGGGTCTTATCCCAGTCTCTCTTTTTATTTATTATTTTCAACTAGACCAAGCTATGTACAGTACACTGTACAATACAGTATACACCCGAACAACAAAAACATTCAGTAAAAAGCAAAAGATAAACCAGAATTCTTGAATATAGAAGATTCCATATTCTTTTTAAATATTTCAACCCCAATTTATAAATACAAATTTTCTCAATTTGATTGACAGCTTAACATCCTTGATAGATTCTATCCATCCAACCCACCAAGCATATACTCAAACACAGTTGAATAAAAAAAAAAGTACAACCCCTCTGAATGAATCTTGAAAATATATCATGGCCGACTCGTCTTGGACTATGAACTGAAACAATGTGTATGTGTATAAATACATTGATACAAGCAAATCTTCCTATATCCTCTGAACTGAATACACATTCCTCCCACTCAAAATGTCTTTCAAAATATGATTGAAGGCTTTTTCCGCCATTGAATGGAGCTTTAAACTTTTAATTGAAGAACACTGAAGAGCAAGTGGTATATGGGAATATAAGATTTCTAAAATGTTGGTACGAATTGATTTTTTTCAGGGCAATTGATTCAAAATGAATTATGATATAGGTTTCCCAAAAATAGGTTTCAATTGGTATTAAAAAAATGATAAGAATAGATCTAGATCTTTGTAAAGAGAAAGAATGCTACTTCGTGTATTGGCATAATCCTTATCTTTAACGTGGCTTAAAGAAAATATTCAAAAAATCTCGGTAGCCAATTTTAATCACCTCTTCGAGATATAATAAGCTTAATAAACTTGAAGCTGAAAATAAACGTCACCCCCATGAATATCTTCAAATTTCGAGCACAAAAATCATTAATAATAGCTAATGTTCTGATAGCTGCGCTGCACCAGCTTTATTTTCAAATGAGTAAGATCCAAATTCCAATCACAACGTAATCAGCCCAAAAAACGGCACCCAACAGTGAGACAAGTTATAGATGAGGATGAATAGGCTTTTCAATAATCATTGTTGGATTTTTTCGAGCCCCAATTTTAACGTAGTGTCCGAATCGACATACTTGGGTTACAGCAAAAATATTTTCAATTGTTGAGTCTTAAGCGACGCAAACGGTTTCGAATCTTTACTTGTGACTGTAAAATGTTCAACATTTTTTAACTCCCCATAGGGAGTTGTTGTAATCGGTTCGATTTATCTAATTAAAAATGTTGACATTTCTTGACGTTTTAAGGATCCTAGAGTCAACATAAAAGATTTTTAGAGAGATGTCTGAGCGTGCGTGTGTACTAACGTTCGGGAAGATTTTTTCGTCGTTCATATCTCAAGAACCAGTGAAGATATCGACTCTTAATAAATTTTGTTAAACAGATAATAATACAGAAAGATGCAGAAATCCAAAATATCTCTCGAACCAATAATATTAGCGACTTGAATTAAATCTGGTATTGTATATTTTGATGTTATACCAAACTTATAAAAGGTTGAACAAAAATCAACTAATGGTTTTTTATAAAACGGAAAAACCGAAGAAAAATAATTGTCACCTCGAATATTCTACGGACAAAAAACGATTTTATCTCCAAAATAATTTTATGCAACGAAGAACAACGTTTTTGACATTTTTGTTTCTGACGTTTTTGAATTGACAGTTCAAAAAATAAAAACCTAAAAAACCATATCTAAAAGTTGGTAAAAATTTTCTTTCGACTCAAATATCTTTTAAAAAATTTAAAATATTGCCTTCAAACAAATTTCATCTTATAGAAAATATTTTTTTTCGACATTCAGTAAAACTTTTATACAAATTTAACAGTCATTTTTTCATTTAAATTAAGATCTACAAAAAATAGTACGCAAAGTTGGTATAAATTGATGTTCGATTCTCGATATCTCGTGAATAAATAAAGGTATTGACTTCAAAATGATTTCAATATGTGATAAAAAATTAATTACAAAAATCCAATCTGTATTCGTTTATATAAGAAATAAAAACTTTTAAGACATGTTAGGTACTAAAATTGGTAAAAATTGGTTTTCGACTAAAAATCTCGTTAACAAAACTAGATTTTATGCAAAATACTGTTGGTTATTTTGAAATTTGTAAGAATAATTCAACTGACAACTTTTTTAACTCAACACGAAAACCTACTAACTTTTAAGCAAGAAAAATCAACAGACGGCATGGCAAGTTATCAGTGTTGGTCGCATCCCAGTCTCTTTAAATAATTAATTTCAATAACTTCTTTATTTTCAATACTTCAAAAGATGACAGCTGTCCAAATGGCGGGATATCCAAAATAAAACCTCTTACTATAAAACTATAGATTGGAAAAAAAAACTGTGAGAAAACTTTTCTCTCATTATTTATTTAAACTTCTTAGACGAAACCAGTATTTTTGACACCAGGATACTGGTGATTTTTAAAATGCGGATGACAGATGATGAACTAAAGGATTTTTTTTAAAGAGGTATAGAACTGTAGAAAGATAATCTTCTGGCACTAAAATTTAAATATGATTTCTAGCATATGACCGCCATGACTGGCTAGGACGAAGTCTTATTTGGAGTTCCAATTTTCGATGACTTTTTCACCATTTTCTTAAACTGCAGTTAATCTTTTTCATTCATATTTCACAGTTGGTTAACTGAACAACGTTCTCTCTGATCTTCTTTCTACTTCAATTGGTGTACTATAGGGCTCAATACTCGGTCCGCTTTTATTTTGTGTATATTTTAAAGATTTGCCGTCCCTTTTTAAATATTGTTTTATACAAATGTAAGTCGACGGCGTTCAGTTATATATTAGTAATCCCCTTCGACAGAATTTCAAGTTGGTCTCAAAATAATAGAATTGTTATCAACCCCAAAAAATCATTTTTAAATTGTCATATTGAAAAAAAATGTTCAATATACCGTTTTTTCCACCTGTGATTCTACAAGCTAATACTATATCGTATGTCGAAACTGCTAAAAATCTTGGAGTAGTTTTTAACCGCACCTTAACTTGGAATAACCAAATCAGTTATGTAATGGGTAAAACGTATGGCATTCTACATCTACGCACCTTATGGGAGACTCAGTTCTTCACTCCATTCAAAGTACGCTTGCTTCTAGCAAAAACTCTAGTTGTATCCCCACATTAAAATAAATATATCCCCACATATCCCCTCATATCCCCACAGAAAATCGTCAACAGGCTTTAAATTCTACGATCTTGGAGGCCAGTTCCCGGTCCATAGCGTGAAACTAGGCGGTTACCAAACGTTTCCTTGTTGCACCAGCTGTTTGACATGTTGCGCAGTCTTGTTGAAACCACAGCTCTTCGATATCATGGTTGTTCAATTAATGAACGAAAAAGTCAGTAATCGAGGTTCTATAGCGGTCACCATTGACGGTAACTTTCTGGCCAGAATCTTTTTAAAGAAATACTGTCTAATTATTCCTCCAAGCCATTAATCATACCAAACATTCTGTTTTTGTAGAAGTAACGGTGTATAAACATATACTTGAGGATCATCATCTAACTAAGAAAATCACTTGACAACTGACAAAATGGCTGCCAGTCAAAATAGTATTGCCAACTCAAATTTCTATATATTCTGGTACAAGAAAAACTTCAAACTACAAACTCGAACACTTGCAGAGTGTATTTTAATTGTAAGATCGAAGAAAATGAGTAGTAAACATGCAAAAATAAAATCCTGTTCCTTCCTTCCAATTTCCAACCCTCATGATTTAAGCACGGTAAATGCAACTGCAACGTGCATGTTAAAATAAATTATCCTCAAGACCAAGTCTAGATATTTACGAGGAAGAAAATTGCTCGCTCCTTTCAAGTTTTCGAAATTAGCTGCTGACTTTCCTTAAAAAAACTCTCTTCAATCTTCAAGTCCTATATATAATTCTTAACATGCATTATGTTGAGAATGCTGGAAATGACATTACAATTTCATATCAACCTCAATGCTGTGCTGCTGGCATGCATGCGTGTGAGCGTGTAATAATTATAATAATAATTTTTGATTAATCCATAATACCTACTCCATGCAATAAATTGACTTTCTTACCCGCTTTCGTGCAATAAATAGGAGTTGATTTCTTGTACCTCAATACCCTATGCGCTATAGCTTACCTACCTCACCTGGCACTACCATTTACTTATTTCCGTTTGCTAGTTCTTGAATTTGCAGTTGGTATAGTAGTTTTTCCAGAAAAGTAATTTTCTTAATCCAATCTTTTTGATGAGAAATTCGCATTTTCTAGTTGCATTTTCTTGAAGTAAGTTGTTTTTTTTTTGTTTTGTCGGCTGAGACATTCTTTAGAAAGTTGGCTTTAATAATTTTAGACCTTTTTTTAGAAAAGAAGAAAACAAATTTCAAACTCCGCGATTGAATGTTGAGCGGAAAAAAAGGCGACGCGACGGGCCAACGATGACGATGAACGTCGACAACGATGAAAATGATGATTACGATAGAAAAATTAAATTGAAGACACAAAATAAAAATAAAAATCTACCAGAAAATAAAGAATAGGTTTAAGAAAGAAGAAATGTATACATTCCGGAAGTGACTTTCGGTTTTTCTGCAATTAATTTATTCTACCGTTGGTTGTTGTTGTTGTTATTTGCTGTTAGCGACCCGACCTAACGCGACGCGGCTTTCCAACGTTGGGCTTGGGATATCAAAAACTCTATAAACAGCCACATTTCCCATTTCCCGAGCTATGTGGTGTGTATTGTGGAATTTTTTAAGTTATTTTATTTTCTTACTACTTCATTTCGTCTTTTCTTTAACTTTGGGTGTTACTTTTATACCTTACTTCATCCATTTCTGTTTTCTGTATCCGTGGTAAATGGAAATGAGGCGTTTATTTTGCTTTATTGCATTTAAGATAAAAATTCTTCATGGTGGCATGAGATTTTTTCCTTCTTCTTAGGGGTGGTATAAGATGAATATGGGCAGGAGGAATGATTTTGCATTTATCCCACAGGAAAATCTGGTTTTATCCCGGCGGAGATGTAATCGACCAGAAATGTTGTTTTTGTTGTATTCTGTATTAATAAAAATATAGGTACTTTTCTATATAAATAATATCTTAAATTTGTTTTTGTGTTAAGCAAGATGATGGGGCATTTAATGCCTGTGGTTTTATTTGTTGCGTTTTTACTTTACAGTTTTTGTAAACGATTTCATGAAATTAATGAATAATCTTTTTGTTACTTAAATTCTAAGGTTTTCTACTTATATTTATATTTTGTTAGATAAAATATCATTTATTAAATTAGTTCCCCTTAACTGTTTTTTTTTTTTTTTTTGTTGAAGAAACATTTTTCTGTGTTTACCTTATCAGAATTTATATAACGGGTTATTCATTTTGCGGTTTCAAAAGTATAGGGCTGGAATTCAACATCTGTCAAACTAAGTTGTTTAACTAATTTTCTTTTTCAGTTAGTCTGACATTTACGAAAATAAATCGCTTAACTATCGCACAACGGATACAAATTGTTAAAACCTACAACAAAAAATGGTGATTCTGCCACAGCAAGATATCGTGCCTTAAAAGGAGATTATGGTTTACATAATCATCCAACTACGCAAGCAATTGTCAAAATTATGAAGAAATTTGAAGAGACTGGATTGGTTACAGATATTGTAAGGCCTGTGCATCATCGTTTCGCTCGTACCACTGACAACTTTGGTGCTGTAAGTGAAAGTGTTGCCGAAGACCCTAATGTGTCAATTCCTCGTTGTTTTCAGGAAATAGGACTGTCTTACGGCACATTATGGCGTATTTTGCATTTGGATCTACACCTACATCCATAAAGGCCATAAAATCAAGTTCAAACAACAACTAAAGCCAGCTGACCATTCAAAACGTCGTAGATACGTCTCACTCGGTGGGTATATTAATAAACAAAATTGTCGTATTTGGGGTTCTGAGAATCCTCAAGTAATTTAAGAGAGGCCATTACATCCACAAAAAGTCACTGTTTGGTGCTCTCTTTGGTCCGGAGGTGTGATTGGACCTTACTTCTTCTATAACCGACTTTTTTTGCATGCTTTTGAAGAATACAAGTTGGAGAGCATTTGTTTTTTTTTTTTTTTTTAACTCTTGAGTACTTAAAAGCCAACATTCGTCAAGTTATGGCTGAGATACCGCACAATATGTGTCAAAAAGTGGTCCAAAATTACCTCAAAAGAATCGATGCTTGCAACAATCCACGTGGAATATTATATTATGTGTTTTATTTATGTTTACTTTTGAAAACGCAAAATGGATAACACTGTATATGGCCGATGTATTTAAAATGTAGTGTAAAGACGATAGTGCCGCACATTTTTCTACCTGCTTAACTTTATGGGCAAACTGGCTTATATTATGTGTTTTTTTTTTTGAAAACTTTCGTATAGCTTTTAAAAATCACGCTTTATAAGCCAGTTAGCCGATTGACCTAAATATTAGATTAATAATCATGGAACTAAAGCCAAGCCATTGATTAAATATTTATCGAAATTTATCGAATTCTTTTTATATTTGGAACGAAATATTATATAAATGTAAAAATATAGTTTGTTGCCAATTCTTCGTTACGGCAAGGAATTTCAAAGTTCTGAAATGAGTTTTAAATCGATCAAGTAACTTATTATCTTTGTTTTACTAGGATGAGGTAGATTCGTCGGTGTCCAGGGTTCTATGCCAAATTATCTCATCCTTTAGCTCTTGAATTGTTGCTGTCTTATCGACGTACAACTATTCTTTCAATCCACCACAAAAAAGAAGTCCAACGGTGTCAAATAACATTATCTTGGCAGCCAATTGACATCGCCACCACGTGAAATAAAATGGCCATTCAATTTGTCTCGCAAAAGAGCCATTGTTTCGTTAACTGTGTGACAAATGGCACCGTCCGCGTCCTGTTCAAAAACACATATCGTCCACATCCATATCTTTTAATTTAGGCCATACAAAGTTTGTTATCATCTCACAAAAACGAACATCATTCACAGTATCTGCCTGACCGGCCTCATTTTGTAAAAAATGCGGCCTGAGATGGCTCCAGCTAATTGGATTATCATTCGCCCAAATGCGTCAATTCTGCTTATTGACGAATTCACTGAGGTAAAAATGTTCTTCGTCACTGAATACGTTTTTCTTCGAAAGTTGATCATCCACTGTTGCCATTTCTTGCCACCATTCTGACCATTGACGACGTTTTAAATGGTCAAGAGGCTTCAGCTCTTCAGTCAATTGCATCTTGTAAGCATGTAATGCAGGTCTTTATGCATAATGTTCATCAACGACGAGCGTGAGAACTTCAATTGTTGGGCACGACGAAACTTCAGCCACACTTTCGCGAACAGCAGCTAATCTGGTCCAGGTTCTCTTAAACAGTTACCCCGGAATAACCTTAGAACAAGGTAGCCGGGGAATAATCTCTATTGAGAGAGAAGCTCCCTGTGCCAAGCAGCAGATTAGAGAATAAACGGGTGGCCTAAGCCTGTCTGTAATATACTTAGAAGAAGTGAATGGCAGACGGAATAAAAGGGGGAAAGGAAATATGTATTTCGGGACCTGAAAATTACTAGACAATCCTGTACTCGAGGTACTAACTGCTCTCGGAAATTCTTTATTTTAAACGTACAAAGGATTGGTACTCAAAATATGTAAAGGCAGAAGACGATTCAGTGTTAAACTTCACCTCGCTAATATTAATAAATATTCTGTGAAATGTTACTATGTATTTAAAGCAGGTGAATGGCAAAAGCATATACCATATAGATCTCGTCATCTTTATAAGTTTATGCAACGGTTGCGCCTACTGCATCGGCTGGAGTTATGTTTCATTCTCTCAGGTCCGGAATGATAGCGAAACTCTTCGTTACAAACTGTCGAATTATCTTTGAAATTATGTTTTGAAAATATTTAGAACTCAAGCATTTCTTCACTTTCTATAATTCATCTTTTATTGAAGTTAAAGAGCTTATAGATCTGGGTCTAATAAAACAAAGTTCTAAAGAATAAAGTACTTCTTTTTTAAGCACCTGGTATGATTTTTTGATATAGATTACTGAAATTCTACCAATGTAGTTTAGTTATCTTCAATATTATTTTGTATATTTAGCTTTTAATAGATTTTGTATGAAGTTCTAGCTGTGCCTTAACCTTTGACATTGTTGATTAACTGAATATCCGCGGTTTAAAAGGTTGCATTCAAAATTGTAGCCGTAAATCAATTTTTATCAATTTTCGTAGCATTCGCGTACTATTTTTTGTAGATTTTAATTTTGATGAAAAAAACTGACTGTTGGATTTTTATAAAAAATTTACTGAATGTCGAAAACAATATTTTCTGTAAGATAAAATTAGTTTGAAGCAAATGTTTTAAATTTTTGAAAAGATCTTTTAGTCGAAAGTAAATTTTTACCAAGTTTTAGTATTGTTTTTTTTTATTTTTTTTTTTTTTTGTAAAAAAACTGTTAATTTGATTTTTCTCAAAATTTAAGCTAATGTTGAAAACCATATTTCTTATTAGATTAGAAAATTAGTTTGAAACCATAATCTTAAATTTTTGAAATGATATTTGAGTCGAACATCATAATGTTTTGTTTAGGTTTTTACTTTTTGTAAAAAAAACTGTCAATTCGATTTTTCCCAAGATTTCACTGAATGTTGAAAACAATATTTTTTATAAGATTAAATTCATTTGGAGCCAATATCTCCCATTTTTGAAAAGATATTTGAGTCGAAAATTAATTTTTTTTTTTAGGTTTTTATTTTTTTTTTAAGAAAACTGTCGATTCGATTTTTCTCAAAATTTTACCAGATATCACAAACGTTATTCTCCGTTGCATACAAATATTTTGGAGGGTTCGAGGTGACAATTATTTTTTTTTAGTTTTTTTTTTTCATTTATAAAAAAACCGTTAATTTGATTTTTTTTTCAAAAACTATACTGTTTGGTATCACGTTACAATATATTATATAACATTTAATTCAAGTCGCTAGCATTTTTGGTTCGTGAGATATTTAGAGTTATCCAAAATTTTCACCTTTTTTTAAATTGCTTTGGTAAAAAACCACCCACTCAATTTTTTTTAGTCATTTGTTACATTTCAAAATTTTCAATTCGACAAATCGGACCAATTACAGTAACTTCCTACGAGAAGTTTAAAAATTAACTAACAGTAAACAACAGTATTTTTCATAACATATACAAAGTTTGATTTCAACATTTAGTTTTGATTCCGAGATATTTTATTTGAACAAAACTGTTTACCAATTTTTTGTAGCATTTTTTAAAGGACTCCGGATTGGCTTTTTCAAAACACCTATGTTATGTTAACAACACTATTTTGTATATAATTAAACAATTTTGAAGTAAATCATTATTAATTCTCGAGGTACCCGAGTCGAAAATCAGTTTTAATTGATTTTGTATTGTGATTTTTGTAGGTTTTTATTTTTTTGAAAGAAAACTGTCTTAATTTTGTAAATATGTACCTACCAAATGTTAAAAAAAAATGCTGTTCATAATAAAATTAGCTTAAAGCCAATTTATAGAATTGTTGACAAGATATTTAAGTCGAAAGTCAATTTTCATATTTTTAGGTTTTTATTATCGCCAGAAAACTGTGATTCGATTTTTCTAAAAAAAATACGAGATGTCAAAAGTATTATTTTCGAAGCATACAATTGTTTTGGAGAAAACATAATTCATTTTTTGCAGAATATTTTGTCCAATTTGTTTGATTTATAAGAAAAAAGTTTGTTGAATTTTTTGACTAGCTTAAACCAATTCGATATCATGTCACAATATATTACATACAATTTAATTGAAGTCGCTGACGTTATTGATTGGAAAGATATTTGGAGTCAACCAAATTTTCAACTATATTTTAAGGTTTCGATTTATTGTCTGTACGTTACACACGCGTACACACAGATCTCTCTGGGTTCAGGTAGTGCTAGAGACGTACATATAAATGAAGATCTCCACCAAGCTTCGGATCTGCAGTACTTTTCGGAAATAAGATAAATGTTTTATATAGGTATGCAATTTTAAAGTTGTCATACAAATATTATCATAATATAAAATACCCCAAAGTAAAGACGAGTGAGACTAAAATAGTATGCATGATGTATAGTTCAATAATTAAAATCATAAGTCAAAATAGATTGGGTCAATAAAAGTATAAAAATATATCATTTATGATTTTCTATTTAAAAGTTAAATTTAATATTTACCACATTAATTTATTATGTAAATCCTTCCTTATTGCTACTTGAAAGAAAATACAATCTTGAATTAAAATTTGTTTAAGATATTATTTATTTTTTAACCCGTAGAGTAGACAAAAATGAAGTAGAAAACAAATTTACCAATTCAAAACAATTTTATTTCCAAAAAACTATATAGGAACTGATATGATACACAAGTGTTTTAAAAAGTTACTTAAATCAGACACAGAAGAAATGAACAAAACCAACCAAAATATAAAATTATTCGAAAAAGACCAACTTTTCATCGTTCGTATACCTATAGTCGATTCCAAAATACAGAACGGGACGGTTTAAGGGTGCAAAAGTATAAATATGCAAATGTCCTAATCAAATTCACATTCTGGAGTAACTTGTTATCCAATCTAAAAAATATATAAAAGAAGTAAAAATAACAAAAAAAAAAAACATGGTAAACTTTCCTCTTCCGACTGAAGACGTGAAGGACGACATGACGCACGCGGATCTAAGGGATTTCACTCAGTAAAGGATATGCTTATATTCGGTATGTCTCTACCCTATCCACCCACCACCACCGTTCGTCGGCGCGGCATCAGTTTGAACAGACTGCAGAAGCAGATACTTTTTCCTTCGTGTTTCTTTTGCTTTTTTGTGTGTCACTAAATCCGCCCACTTTTTTTTCTTTCTTTTCTAATTTATTCCCAGTAACCAGGAACACAGATACTTCATCTGTTCCTTGAATTCACGCAACCTCGCCAGACGCACGCACATAAGGATGTAGGTATCCTTTGCATCAACAAACCAAACCCAACCAACATCCTGGGTATTCTTTTTGATATGAATAGAATTGAATGTATCTATATTTATATTCAGGAATTTATATCTGTATATATACTTTTACTCATCCTGTGGGATGAAGGTGGATATTTTAATCAGAACGAGATATTAAAAACTTAAATCTGCATGTCGAAAGCGATTAAGCAAAGTTCGGGAACTTATAATATGCTGGAAGAGCGACATTCTGTTGTGGATTCGATTTCACCATCATCATCCACAAAATCGACTAATTCTACCTTGCGCACAAAAACTCAAAGGACTTGATGGCTTACTAGATATCCTTCTTCTACATATACTATACATAGGTACATACAACATAATACCTTTTGGTTTTAATTTAAATTATAATATATCTTTGTTTTCAACGAGGTGGGTTTTGTTTTTGTTTTTGTTTTGATAAGGGGGTTGGGTGGTTGATGTGGTGTTTGACTATGTTTTACCGCAGAAAGGACAAGTGGCTCTGGTTTTCGGGGTTTTTGGTTTTAGCTTGTGCTCTGATAGCTGTGTGAAATACAATAAGGTGCTTTTTTGTATATAGCGATAGAATGTGTGCGCTTGTGTTCTCAAAGCCCGACCACCAATTTCAAGTGAAGTGATTAATGGTTTTTTAAATGGTTTCAATTAAGTTGATTAAAAAATTGGGAACAAATTCCCCTTTAAGTGTGAGTTTAATACGAAATTATTTCAAAATTAAGTTACAACATTACTTTTAAAGAAAGAAAAATATTTGTTTTGAGCTAAATTATTTTAAGGGACTTTAAAGGGGAGATGATAAAAGCCTAAGTTTCTTATCAAATATGTTTTTATCGATATTATTATTTTATTTTTTTAAAGTAAATTTTGGTCTAAAACTGTTTTTTAGGAAACAACCTTTACTTCTGTGTTTATAATAATTTTGTATTCAGAGCTCTAACTAAAACCAATAAGTATATTATATACAAATTATTTTGGTTGTTTTTAAAAATGCAAATACAAAAATATTCTACACAAATTAAGTCTCTTCTGAACTATTTTAAATATTCGCTAACATTTGTGTTAAAGCCTAGTACCTACGCTGCTGATGCGAAACGAAATTTTCCATACAAAAATGACATGACGAAATCATAAACAAAAATTTCGCTGTGCTTTTCGTTTTTCAGTAGGCTGCTGAACGACGAAATGTGTCATTTAATTGCTCGGTATATTAATTGCTTGCGAAATTTTGACGTTTAATTTATTTATTGAAAAATTTTTCGATATTTTTCGTTTATGATTTCGTCATGTCATTTTTGTATGGGAATTTTCGTTTCGCATCAGCAGTGTACAAGGCTTAAAATTGAAAAACATTGTTTACTCGTGACTTTCGGTGTTTTGATTTGGATATATCTTTGATTTAAAATTTAAAATAAAATGGATTTTTCTAATGTGTTCCAACATTGCATTTCTGAATCGGAAACTCAGGATGTTATTGGTGATGTGCAAGAAGTGATGAAGACAAGCAGTGAACTTCAACTTCCAGACCAAACTCTCCACAAATATTTTTCCGCTGTGGTTTTCGTTTTTATTTCGCTCTGCACTTGGAGACCGCCGAAAAAATTCGTTTCACTTCAGCTGCGTACTAGGCTTAACAATGGAAAGCTCATGGCCAACAAGCACGAATTGTCCTTCATCGAAACCCTTCAGTTCAATTTCATTGCGATATATTTTTCATTTAAAGTGCTTAAATAGCTAGAATGCGGAATCACTAAACAAAGGCATCCACAAAATTGCTATTAATCAATTAATTGCCTTATATCGGATTTAACATCTCGAACTTATGTTAACGGATTAATTCGTAGGAAACCTCGGAAACCACTATTAACGAACTCTTTGTAAGCATTTTAACCGAAATCATCGCTATACTGCCCGTGATTTCCTTAAAAAATGTTGAGAAACAAAATTTATTTAATCTGGTGCAGACGAAACCTAAAACAGGATAAATATTGAGGAAAACCCCATCTTGTCTAAGTCTGGTAGTTTTAAAAACACTAAATTTGTACTATCTTCAATTAAAATAGGTATTTCCAAATAGAAGTTTCTTTTTAATATTCCGCTGTTTGGGCAACGGTTGATTCTCAAGCTGTTATTTTTGAACACTTGACAAGTAAAAACTACGCCATTACTTAAAATACAGAGCAATACAGTTTTCAACAAACTGTTAACATTTACCGGAAAAAAAGCAAGAAAAGTTTATTGCACGCATTATTTCTTTAATCATTCGATTTCTTTAAAGAAACACTTCTTTTTTAATATCACAATAAAACCGAATTAATGAAAAACCCGTCTTAGCACCGCTTCAAGTATTCTCAAAGGTGAGTGTTTATTTTAATTTTTATTATTTTACTATTTTTAAGAGACTTGGTCTAATGTTTCTTATATAAATATAATTAGGTGGCGCAGCAGTCCGTAGAGAGCAAGGGCATAATGGCTCTCTTGCTTCACATTATCAATTCAATCCCGTTCGAACACAGCCCTACTGCTCCGCCTTTTGCCGTGACGTGACGTCCCGTTTGTACAGGAGTCGTCTTTCCACGGTCTTCGTCTGACGCGGTAGATTAGCGGAACAGCCAATCTATCCTGTATCAGACCGCATCTATCCGAAAAGAGGAATGCCTGTGGTGGAATGAAGCCGCTCAAGCATTCACTTTGAAATTATAAATAAATAAATAAATAAATTTGGTGGCGCAACAGTCCATGAAGAACCAGGGCCTAGTGACTTACAACTCTCAACCATTCCTGTGTGCGAGTAATGTTGTCAGAGATGGAAGGGACCTACAGTTTATATGCCGAATCCGAACGGCTAATTTGAGAAAGCACTTTTCATGACAAGAATTACTCTTGGAGGATTTGTCAATTCCTCGCAAAAGGCAGTACCCGTGAAAAAAGTTAGGCGGCACAGGCAGGGATTGAACCCAAGACCCCTTGCATGACAGTCCAACACACTAACCATCACGCTACGGGTACTACACACTTTGAAATTACTCGGATAAAACGCCAAAAAATCAAATTTTTCGTCGAAGACATAGTTCTTGCAATGTGACCTCGAAAGAGTTTTATCACGAAATTGTCAATTCTGTTGATTCAAGTCCCGTTGTATAGGACCTATTTGGAAAAGTAATGAACATAAGAAGATGCGGCTGTTCGATGTAAGCCAATATAGCATTGTAAACACTGCCGCTCAAACACCCGAAATTTCTCCATCTGGAAAGGTGCAACATTGAAATACAAGACAACCATAAGCGATCATCGGCCGTATAGCAAATTACCTTCAATCTGGGGCCAAACCGACTGCTGTAAGACAGCCGTTTCTACAGACCGATGGCCCTGGTCAGAGCAGCATTTATATGTCTGTCGAAATATAAATACTGAAGTAAACAGATATCAAAGTACTTCACTACTAAGTGAAGCGCATATTAATCGCTGCCCGAGAAGATCAGCTATGAACGTCTTTCGCCAATTCTTGACTCAATTCCGTCTTTTGAACGTTTATTTTCAGTGCCCAATCGTCAGAATATCGCTGAATCTTGTCGAAATCACATTGCAAAACAATTCTAGTAACCTTAACCTTTCGGGCCGTTCTGTACGCAAAGCTGGTAAAAACGCTGAAGAGAATCAGCGAATTTACCGCTCCCTATTGAACACCATTTGTAATTTAGAATTTTGTGGTAGAAGTAACATTGCCACTTTCGACAACAAACTTTTTACCGTTACGCAAATTTTAGACTTTTTAAAATGGGTACCACTTGTTCTGTCGGAATCAAAAGAATTCTCAAATATTAAATATATTTGCACATAAAAGCTTTCATTTTTACAGGCCGGATACGCGGGCGTTTACGAACTTTTTCCCTGTCGAATTTAAAAAAATGTTTGTATCTATTTGTAATCCAACTTTTGTATACACGTGTAGTAGAAATTAAGACCAATTCATATATTTCATATGTTCAAATTTTAACGTCACTAGAAAATCAAATCATAATTTTATGTTTATTGGTGCGCGTGTTACTTTTTCTCAACAGCTAGCGGAAAACACAAACAAAGGTGTTGCGTAAGAAACAAATACTTACAATCCTTTTTCCAAAAATTAATAACAAATAAAATATAAAAAGCTGTTAGATAATAACTTCAGATTTTCGATGACTACGAAGTTTCAAAGTACAAAAATTGCTCGGTTTACAAACAAGTTAAAAAAACTTAAAAACTTTGTAGAAATTATTTTTCGACTGCAATATTTTGAGAACGTGCAGGGTGTAGATTATGTAAACAGTCTTAGTTCCTTGAAGATACTGTCAAAACCTATTTGGGCTGGTGCCCCAATAACAGAGAGAAAAAACTAAATGAGAGAGCCAAACTTCCTCGTCTCCGTTCCGTCCCTTCGAAACCTCTTACTCTCATTTTTTATAGCGTGTTGAATTCGTATCGGTGTATACATGTTTCCACCGCGAAGAAGAGTACACAAAAAAACATGATTTCCGGGAAATCCCACATTTTTCATTTTTGTTTATTGATAGCCAAGAAGACTATGTTTTTTAAAGTCTCATTATAATGTTTGTAATTCTCATGAACTTCTTTCTTTAATTTTACTAACATCTTGTCGTTTTTATATCTACAAAAATTATCCTATAATTCAAATTAATTCTAGCAAAACATTTTTGTTTGTCAATAAATAACGGGAGAAGTTATACCGGTAGTTCGTGGTGAGTTAGAGATAGATGGCATTAACAACCAAAACAAGAAAGTATGTGTGCAGTAAAGCAGCATTCACATGAGCGCGACCAACGAACGACGAATGAATTACAAAATGTGAGTTTATATACGTTTGAAGACATATTTCCACACAAATTCTTAACAAAACGATAACAATATAGTTTCTATTTGATTTATGATGCATACTTTTACTTTTCAATATCATATATGTATTAATAAATTTAAGAAAACAAATTTATTCGTCGCGAAAAAATTTTAGTTGATACGAACTGTCAAACTTTATTCGCGTTCCACATTATCCACACTCGCAACGAATATAATAATCGCGCGTACTTAACCTAAAAAAATCATTCTTGTTTTGGTTTCGGTTTTGAATGTCAAACTTTATTCGCGACGAACTCTCATGTGAAAGAAATGTCAAAATCGACGAATATTCGTTCATTCGTTGGTCGTTGGTCGTGCTCATGTGAAAAGTGCTTAAGAGTGTAACAAGGTTTAGGTTTTTTAGACTAGACTTTATTTGTATATATGAACGAGTACATGTTTTTTATAAATGCAAACATCTATGAATAAGCCTCAATGCACTTTCAGAAAATTGGCAACAGAAGTAACAAGTTGATAGTCTTTTTATTTAGTCTCTTCTTAAATCACTTATTTTCAGCATTTTGGAAATGTCGTGAGTAATGTAAAGAAAATAAACAACGAGTACACACAAATAAATTAAATAGGAATGGGAAAAGAGATGAGTATATAGAAATGTTTTTAATGTTCCATGTTTACATTCTGTAACTCTCGTTTTCAATGTTCCTGAAACTCTCGCATCGACAAAATTAAGTCGATAAACTCTGAAAATTGAAACAAATCTGAGTTTTTTTGCATTTTTCAACAGTCTGAGCGAAAATTAAACGCATAAACGAAGCTAATAATAAAATTAATAGTTGTAGTGCTTTCAGAGTCTTATGTTTCTAAGGTGGTCGCCATTTTTCAAAGGTGGTCGCCATTTTTCAAAGGTGGTGAGCAGAGAGAAAAGAGAGAAAAGTTTACTCTTTCTCGTGGTGAGAATTGCGCACAAACTTGCATAAGTATTGGTTCCCCACATTTTTTTTATATGGAGTTAATACATATGCAAGTTGGTGGCCAAATCGCAGCTTGTAGGCAAAAAGAGAGCAACCGTCGAAGTTGGTTCTCTCTATTAGTTCTTTCTCGATGCCAATAACGCCTTTGAGTCTTCTGGATTGAATAGAAAAAAGAGCTCTAAAAATTAAAGGAGATCGTCCTCTTACCGAGACATTTGCTTCTCTTGAACACCGCCGCAAGGTCTCATGCCTGTCATTGTGTTATCGTTATTTTTATAAACAATGCTCTAGTAAAATAGCCAGTTGCATTCCTCCCCTTAAACAATTCAACTGTAATACCCATACTGCAAAGAAAGCTCGCATCAGTTTAAAATTGAGCCCAATTTCGGACGTACTGTTAAGTACTGGGATTCTTTCTTTAGCCACACTACACGAATGTGGAATGCTTTAATAGGCTCAATATTTTACACACATTACAATGTGCAGACATTCAAAACCAATGTGCATCGGTATCTCCTTCCTAATCCTATCCTCCTTTCCTAATTGCTCGCACTGTGTCTAAACATTATAAGGGTATTCATAACCCCTTTAGTGCGCACAATTTGATTTGATTTCATACAAATTCACATTTTATACCATTCATTTAAAAAAAGACTATCATATATCAAAAACAGCATTCTTCAGAAAACGAAATTAATACGAATAGTTGAATTTCTTAATCGATTTTTTTTAGTAAAAGTGACATTTAGACGACAATTTTTAATTTATAGAAATGATGTTCTTCCTCAATAAACTTTATGAAAAATGGGTTCTTCAAACTATCATTAAGTAAAATTTCATGATTTTTGATGTATGAAGGTATTCTTTTCGGATTTGAATAATTTAAAGTAAAGAATAAAGTCAAAGAAAAGAGCCATTCATTTTGTGGTTTTAAATTGGTAGCACTGGCACTTGACACCTGTCAAACTCAGCTGTCATTTGAAGTGTCATTATGTTTATTGAATATTTGCTGATAAATTGGACAAAACGGTTAAGTTATTAAAACTTACTACAGTGTCAAAAAAGACTGACATCGCAAAAAATCGTTAAAGTTGTGAAAACATTTCAAGAAATTGATAGCATTACTAAAGTCGTAAGATCTCTAATAGTTACATAATTCAAGGATTTATAAATTTTCGAAAATATAATAAAACCACGTTTGATTTAATGAAACATAAAGACAGACGAACTTAAAGTAGGAAAGTTTTCCAATAATAACTAAATTGAATACGAAATATAATTGTTTCCCGCCCAACTATTGCTCTTCTTTATTGATTCACAAACCATGAATTGCATTTATTAGAAATTATATTCACGAAATATCGAAAAACTTTAGCAAATAAGTGAAATATGCTGCCAATCTATTTATAACGCCTCGTCATTCTCTATCATAATATTAACCCTCAAGCCTCGCTATACCACCATCAGGCACCAGACAGAGACTATCATGGGAGCAACACTCTCTTTTATTTAATAGAAGAAAACAGCTGGTCCAGATATACTTTGTATATAGTATTCATCTACGAGTATGTCTATAATATTTAAGGAATGAATTGTTGAAACGATATTCCTTCTTTTTATTCCCCTTTTCGAACAGGGATACGACTTGAAACATTGAAACTAGAACTTTTTTTTATATTTCGCTATAAGACCAGCATTTTGAATTTTCGCGGAAACCTTTGAAAATAGAAAAAAGGGAAAACTACCCGTTCTATGGGGAGTGAAAATATTCGTAAAATCGAAGGTGAATAAGAACATTATAGTCATACTCGAATACCTTATACCTACCTACCTACTCTTAGTGCTATAAATTTTGTTAAAATGTTAAAATTATACACATTTTGCAGATACATGACACCGAGGTGAAGTGAAACATGCGGATATGTTTAAGGATATGTTTAGGGGGGAAAGGACATAACTAACATACGAAAATACAGGGTGAAACATTTGGTAGCGATTTGTTTAATGTGACTTCGCACAATCTTTAGACTTACTCGTACCATAAGCTATACATATCTATACCTATAACCTATCTACTGGTTTGCCTGCATGTTCAAGTGATTTACATGATTTATGTCCAAGGATTTTGCATGGATAAGGTTTACAATGTTATTCAACTTTTGTCATTTTAACATCAAGATGCTAAGCATAAGTGCGTCTTTATTGAAATGTAAGAAAGTTAAAAAGAAGAAGGTTATTTTTGAAATAAGGGTAGACAAATATTTTTAAGAGTGAATTCAAGCAAGTGTTGATATAAATAAATATTGATTTAAACATAAAATGTCAAAATATATATAAATAGCTGAGTCACAAAATTTTTAACCAGCAGCCTTATTAAATTATTGTGGTGCGTCCCAACGTTGGGAGTAAAGACAATTTTTAAAAATTACCTTTTAAATATTATATTAATTTCAGAATATTTTTTTGATACGAATAATGACGTTTTAGAAATCTGCTAATTTTTCCAAACGATACTACGAAAAACATTTGCATCTCAAATACATCGACAGAAAAAATTTAAAATGGCAATTTGTCTGTGATATACGAACCAAAATGATTACTTACCATTCGGGCCCGTCAGTCGAAATTTATTAAAGTTGTACTAAATTACGGGTTATCCACTTTGCGGTTTCAAAAGTATATAGGGCTGGAATTCAACATCTGTCAAACTACGTTTTTAAATCAATTTTTGTTTTCAGTTGAAATTCTGACATTTGAGTAAATGGATCGCTTAACTATCACACTACGCATACAAATTGTTAAAACCTACTACAAAAATGGTGATTCTGCCACAGCCACATATCGTGCTTTAATAGGAGATTATGGTTAACATAATCGTCCAACTACGCAAGCAATTGGAAAAATTGTGCAGAAATGTGGTGCATTATCGTTTCATATATCGCTGCTGCAAGTGAAAGTGTTGCCGAAGACCCGAATGTGTCGATTCTTCGTCGTTATCAAGAATCAATTCTGTCTTACGGCACATTATGTCGAATTTTGCATATAAAGTCCAGCTTACACAACAACTGAAACCAGCTGACCAATGACCATTCACAACATCGTAGATACGTCGAATGGGTGTTTGAACAACAGGTGATTTTTCGAACCAAACTTTCTTCAGCGACGCCATTACCATTACATCCACAAAAAAGTCACTTTTTGGTGCGCTCTTTGGTCCGAAGGAAGGTGTGATTGGAACTTACTTCTTCGGAAACGACAATCACCGTCAACTCGGAGCGTTATGGTCATATGAAAACCGACTTTCGTTTGCTTGCTATTGAAGAATACGACTTGGAGAATATGTGCTTTCAACAAGACGCCACATGCCACACAACTCTGGCGAATATGGCTTTATTGCAAGAGGCATTTCCTGGCTGCGTAATTTACTTGTACTTATCAAAGAACTATGAATATGGCTCAGGCTGTTTAGAAATTATTGTTCAAAGCTACGTTACTAATGCCCAATTTCACAGTGAATTTTAAACTTAAGATCCGGTGAACCTGAACTTAAGTTTAAATTTGAAGTTCAACTCCTCTAGTTTCACAGTGTGCTCTGAACTTCAGTTCAATTGAACGTCGTTTAATTAAATTGTATAAAAAGAGTTTGGTAGCATTGTAAGTCATGTGACGTAATGTAAGCAATACGTAGCTGTTCATCGTTTTTTCTTTCTCTCTCTAAAGCGAGGAACACGTGAAACAGCAACAGATATTTTGTGTTTTGTTGACAATCGGGGAAAATTTGTATTTTATTGTTCTGAATTGAATGCGTTTTTCTCTTCACACATTCGCAACTAAAATGAAGTTTTCCTCATCACTAATATCTTCAATATAACTTTCCGAACTCGGCATTTTAAAATAACAATATACTTTTTAGTAATATTTATTGAAAATAGGATAAATCACCATCATAAATTAATTCAATATTTAATATGAAAATGGCAGCTCTTCTGACAACTGTTGTAGTGCCTAAACGTTGAACTGAGGTTAAACGGCAGAATACTGGCGTTTAACTTAAGCTACAGAATGAACTCAGTTCAAGGTTTAAACGAAAGTGTGAAACCGAATAAATTGTTGAACTGAAGTTTAAACCAAAACCGAAGTTTAAACTTCTACTGTGAAACTGGGGGTAAGTGTACTTTGTTACAATAAACTAACAACTGGCTCTGAAAAGTTTTTTAAAATCACTAAATAAGTTTATTAACTTCAAATACGAATTCATTATAATCGGTACGATTTGTTGAATTGAAAATGTTAACATTTCTCAAGGTCACAAATTGAGTGGGTGATTTTTTTATCATATCAATTTAAAAAATCGTTCCTTAACCCAAAATATCTCACAGAGCAATAACGCTTGTGACTTGAATTAAATTTTATATTATATAATGTGACGTGATACCGAAGTTATATAATTTTGAAAAAAAAAATCAACTGACTTTTTTTTTATAAATCAAAAAAATATTATTGTCACCTCGAATATTTTACGAACGAAAAATGATTTAATCTCCAAAATAATTTCATGCAATAAGGTATAACATTTTTGACATGTGGTACAAATTGGAAAACAAAGAATTGACAGTTTTCTTAAAAAAAAAATAAATAAAGGGTTTTTCAATTGGTGCGGCTAGATTTTGGCGCCCCGTTGCGGCCATTTTGTTTTGGTGACATCTGTTAAATCTTTTGTTTATTATTAAGTTGGTTATGCCAAATTATCATGGCAAGTTACACGATCGAAAAGAACGATCAAATGATAAAACGTTATTATAAAAATCAGTTTTTGTTAACGCAAACGTTGAGCGCATTGCGCCCATTTTACGGTAGACGTGGTGGCCCTTCACAGTCGACTCTTCAACTTTTGGTGACCAAATTTAAGACGACCGGTCCAGTAAACAATCAGCCAACACCCGTACGTTCAAGTGTCCGTGAAAGTGTACAACAGAACCCGAGACAGTCCATTCCTCGCCGTGCACAAGAACTCGGCCTTTCGCAGACTTCAACTTGGCGAATTTTGCGTCGGGACTTGAGCCTACACCCGTACAAGATCTAACTGACCCAGAAGCTCAAAGTTTATAACCATAGACAACGCCGTTTTTTCGCTGACTGGGCTTCAAATCGTTTGGAAAAGGACCCCAATTTTGCGCCGAAAAATCATCTTTAGTGACGAGGTTCATTTTTTGATGAATGCGGCTGTGTTCACAAGCAAAATCGCCGTATATGGGACGACATCAACCCACGCGAGGTTCACCAGGTGACAATGCATCCTCAAAAAGTTTCCGTTTGGTGTGGATTTTGGGCAAGCGGCGTAATTGGTCCCTACTGTTTTGAAATCTACGTTAGTGGGGTGGTCACCATCAAGAGCGAGCGCTACATAACGATGATAACTAGTTTTTTAGGGCCAAAATTGAACCATAAGGACCTAGACGACATGTGGGTGCAGCTGTATGTCACTACGTGCCACACAGCAAACTCCACGATTGACATTTTTCATGAACGATTTGACGATAATGTTATCTCTCTCAGAGGTGATGTGAATTGGCCACCAAGGTCATGGAATTTGACACCGCTAGACTTTTTCCTGTGCGGTTTCTTGAAGTCGCAGGTCTATGCAAATAAAACACAATCGACCGATGCCCTAAAGGTGAACATAACACTAGGCTATCGCTCAAATTCAGCCTGATCTATGCGGAAGAGTCATTGAAAATTGGACCACTCGGATCCGTTCCACCGTAAGAAGCTGAGGCCGGCATTTTTGAATGATGTCATATTTCACACTTATAACATGCATGCGCCTTTTTTAATCTTCGACTTAAATGTTCAATTCTCGGTATCTCGTGAATAAATAAATGTATTGACTTCAAAAAGATTTCATTCTGTGCTAAATTTTCTTAAAAAAAAACAATCTGGGGTGGAATCGGCTAAGGTGATTGTTGACTGTTGACAGTCAAAATAATCGAATTTGACCTGTGTAAGGTAATAGTCAAATTGATACCTAAAAAGCTGTCACTAGAAAAATTTGATAGTCATTTTCCTACAAATATGTCGTTTCTTAATAGAGCTACCAGACGCTTACAAAAAACGAATGGAAAATTTTTTCAGTTACCCTTTTTAGGTACAAAAACACATTCTTGTGACCGACAAAGCTTACGTAATTCGAAAAAAACACAAGAGAAATAAGAATGTTATTTAAAAACAGCCAATTTGATACTTTTATTTAGATATTTTATAGGAATCATTTTAAAATTTCACCAAAGCAACAATGAATTGTGACAATTATAATCAGAAATTGTTCAATCGAATTGAATTGAGTTGAATCATTTTACACAGACGGAATGAAAATGATAGTCAAATTTGACTATCAAAAATATGATAGTCAATTATCAGCTTAGCCGATTCCACCCCTGTATTTGTTTCCATAAGAAAAAAAAGCTTTAAAGAAATGCTACCAAAATTCGTAAAAACTGGTTTTCTACTAAAAATTTCGTTAACAAAAATAGATTTTAAAATGAAATTGTTTCATTCATGTTTTTAGTTAATTTCTTAAAAAAAATTTAACTGACAACTTTTTTAACAAAACAAAGAAATAAACAAAAAACAACACAAAACTGATACGAAATTGCTTTCGAGCAAAGAAAAATATTGACTTAAAATTATTTATCTTACACAAAATATTGTTATGAATATTTTGTTAAAGTTTTAAGCAAGACAAATCGACAGACGGGATGTGAAGTTATCAGTGTGGGTCGTGTCCCAGCCTCTTTTTTGAACATTGTTTTCAAACGCCTAAATAATAGTATTGGATTCAGTTTGATACAAAGTTATAATATTATTAAATTTTAAGCATGTAACAAATGTAAGTAAGAATAACTAACATCATCCTTATCAACTACTCGACAACCGGGGTGTGGTCCAACTCTGCTTCAAAAAATCTTTCCAATTAACTCAATTTCTTACCTTAGAATGTATTATAAAGACTTTTTGAGAGTACCTACTGGCAGTATTGGTCCTGTACGGTAGTAGCTTAAAATTTGCTGAAAAGTTTCTGGATCTAGGTGTATACAAATTATTTATCTATTTTTACCTTGTATTTTTACTCTCTATAAATGTCATTTAAATTTCTTTGTATTTTTAATGAATATTGTAGTTCCACAATTTTCAAATGATTAAGTCCTACTTATAAAATGTTATATCTACGTAACTAATGATTTATTTTTCTGTTAATTTGTATAATCCTATTAATAAAAAAAAAAAAAAATTGTTGAAAGCAAACACTTTATGCTATAAATTTACACATAAGATAAAAAGAAGGGAAACCTACTCAATTCATCCAACAATAAGGACTCAAATCGTTTTATCTTTCTCTGTTACCATCAATATCCATCCACCCATCATCATAGAACATAAACACACCGGATAAAGCTATATGAGTATAGTATAGATAGAGTATAGGTATAAGAGGTAAACAACGTTATAGGTATATCTCTTAAGGACGACAGTTGTGGGTCGTCTCCGGTCTATACGTTTGCTTAAATGATTAATGATCTAAACATGTGTGTAATAATCCAAAGGAGTGGTTGGTATTGCTCTTGGTTTGGTACCTATGGTTGTATACGAGAATGGATATTGTGACTGTGGATGCCCATGCCCAACCATGCCATCATCAGTCTGTCGTCTCAAAAAACCCAAAACGTTTAAACATCATATTAACCAAAAATTAACGATAAACCACTCAAACAAGGTTTTTTTCTCTTCGTCCGTCCCCAAAATTGTGCTATCAAGACTTTTTTTTTTGCAAAAGGACTTCTTTAGTTAATTCTTTAACTTTTGTGCTTAGTGGTTGTACCTTGTGAGTCCTTGTTGATGGTTGGAAATTTGTATGTTCATCTTCGTCTTAGCACAGTTTTGATAAAGATCAATTGACGCACCCGCACTCACGGAAACCTAAAAATTTGATAAATGATTCCGTAGGATATCTTCACAAAAATGTTTAGGTAACAAAATAATATAAAAAAGGGAATAAGGACAACAAATCCCTCCAACAAACAAGTTTTTAACGCACGCAACGACACTTTAAGGAAAATAAATGAAACACAAAATGATAAAAATAAAATTTAACAAGTTTATTTATAAAGGAGTAGGGTTTTTTTTATTGCACATTTGTGTACCTTTGTTATTAATTTGTATGTTTCCTTCTTACAAAAATATACGGCCAAGCCGAGTCGTCAACATACCTAGCTACGTTTTCTTTTCCGATGGCTTGGCATAACCGACTTGTGTTGTTGTCCCCCAAGGCTATTGTTTTGTGTTTTTTTTTGTTTTGGGGCGTGTCGGTGGCGGCTAGGGCGGTTCGGTGTGGCATGGCTGTTTCGAGTCCAACATTCGACTCTCGACTGACCCGTCCGCTCCGCATCGGAATCATTGAACGAAAGAATGAACAAGAAGAAAAATTACTAAGAAATTATTTATGATTTTTGCTGAACCATGCAACCACCATCATGGGGGCATGGTGGAGCCACAAGAAGAAGAAAAAGACACATCATACCGCCCAAAAAAAAAAATTAAACTGGAAACCAAGGTGCTTGGACGACGACAGACATCTGTATAGTTTATAAATTTATATAGAAATAGGAAAAGATATATCTATTTTAATACTTGAGATACTTTTGATACCACAAGTTATTTGTTCTTATACAGCAAAATTGTAACAACCAATTCCGTATTTGGTTTATTGAGCTATTCTTTGTGTTTGCATAACGCTAACCTCGGATTTAAACTTGAGTCTTTTATAATATGTGCCAAAAATGTTTAAGTTATTTCTGGTTTTCACACCACATATAAGTTTGCTCAAGGCCCGAAAAAGGAATTAGCTTTAATTTGTTAACCACGAAATAATTGGTCTTTATAGCTCCTTTGGGCTTGGATAAAAGCATATCACTTATAAAAAAGAGGCTGGGATGCGACCCACACTGATAACTTCCCATCCCGTCTGTCGATTTGTCTTGTCTAAGACTTTAACAAAATGCTCATAGCAATATTTTGTGAGAGATAAATAAATTTGAAGTCAATATCTTTCTTTGTTCTTTTAATATTTCAGTCGAAAATCATTTCTTGTCAGCTTTTTGTTGTTTTTGTAAGTTTTCGTGTTTTGTTAAAAAGTTTTCAGTTAACCCTAAGAAATTATTTAAAACCTACAAACAATATTTTTCATATGATGAAACAATTTGATTTCAAAACCTATTTTTGTTAACGAGATTTTTAGTAGAAAACCAATTTTAACGAGATTTTTAGTAGAAAACCAATTTCGACCAATTTTATTAGCATTTTTTGAAAGTTTTTATTTTTATGTTAACAAATGATTGGATTTTTTTTAGAAAATTTACCACAGAATTAAATCATTTTGAAGTCAAAACCTTTATTTTTTGACGAGATATCGAGAATAGAACTTCAATTTTTACCAATTTTGCGTATTATTTTTTGATTGTCGGGTATTCATAAAATCTTTTATTTAAACTCTAGGGACCTTGAAACGTCGAGAAACGTTAAGAACTTTTAATTCGACAAATTGGACCGATTACAATATCTTCCTATGGGAAGTTAAAAATCCTATTTAATACATATTGTCTACAGCATTTATTGTATCGTTCTCAAACGCCATTTTAGAAAAGTTGCTTTAAAATAGTTTCAATATTATAAAAATAATACTTAACCGGGTGAAAACGTGTTCTGTGAGCCGAAGCTATTATGCTGAAAGTATAAAACCTGAATAGACTGACGAAACTGGAGACTTTTTCTGTGGTTCAGTCATTTGTGTAGAAGCATTTTCCAAAAAAAAATATTTCAGTTGCAACATGAAACGTCCGAGATATCCTACACCCATCCTGAAGAAAACGTTATAATTTTTGAATAATTTAAAGTACACAGAAAAAAAAAGTTGTCATATTAACAATCGTCCATAGTCAACTTGAAATTTGGCCAATAGTCAATATGACAACCATATTTTAAAAAATTGACTACTGGATAGTCCATAGAACAATTTTCGATTGTCAATTTTGGGTAGTCAATATGACAAAAAAAGTAGTTGATAGAACAACTACGGTGGACAACCAAATTGTCATATTGACTATAGAAAATTGTTATATTGACTATCAGGCAGTCAAATTAGATTACGATTTTCAGACAAAATTGTCATATTGACTACCGTAGTTGTCATATTGACTACCGCAGTGGTCATATCAATTACCGCAGTTTTCATATTATTTGTCGTATTGACTACCAAGTTGTAAAAAAATTTCGGATCCCAAAAATTGACAACCGAAAATTGCCCCATTGACTATCGCGGTTATGGGGTGAAAATCGACTACCAAATATGATGACTTTTTTCGTTCTGTGTATCTGCATACGTATGTAAGTACGTCATAAATAAATCATTTTTAAGACTATTGCAGTATCTGAAATTGTTTTTAATATGGCGGCTTTTTTTCACTGGTGTTACCATTCTGAAACATGGTTTGTAAAAAGAAAACATTGTTCACAATAACAGCATAACACAATAAAAAATAAATACCACAGACAAAGTTGATTTTACTTAATACTTCTTTTTAACAAAATGCACTACAGCTCAATATTTTTGACAATTTTTCTTCAAATCTTTTTGTGTAAAATTACATGGGCTATTTTTTAATAAAGAATATTTGGGCACAAATAAATGAAGCTCTTCAGCTTTGTTGGAATTTTTCACGGGTACTGCTTCTTGGAATTGACAAATCCTCCTAGAGTAATTCCTGTCATAAAAAGTGCTTTCTCAAATTTGCAGTTCGGAATCGGCTTAAAACTGTAGGTCCCCTCCATCCCTGACAACATTACTCGCACACAGGAATGGTTGAGAGTTGTAGGTCACTAGGCCCTAGCTCACAATGTACTGCTGCCCCACCTAATTTTTTTTATTTACTTTTAAGGCCATTATTGTATCTAATTTTCCTTTACTAAAAATATTAAATTTACAGCCTTTGTATATTATTATCTACCAACAAAAATTTAAAATGTGTGTGCTTTCGAGGTTTATATGGATTCATCTTCTAGGTATCACCTTTTAGTGTGCCCTCACTTATATGAACTCTGAATATTAACCTTGAACCAAGCATATAATAAATAAAAGAGGCTGGGATGCGACCCACACTGATAACTTCCCATCCCGTCTGTCGATTTGTCTTGCTTAAAAAATTGTCTATTATGTATCAATTTTTACCAAATTTGCGTACTATTTTTTGTAGATTTTATTTTTTTTATGAAAAAGTGGACTGTTGGATTTTTATAAAAAAAAATTACTGAATATCGAAAACAATATTTTCTGTGAAATAAAATAAGTTTAAAACCAATATTTTTAATTTTTGAAAAGCTACTTGAATCGAAAGTAAAATTTTACCAAGTTTTAGTATTGTTTTTTTTAGGTTTTTATTTTTTGTAAAAAAAAACTGTCAATTCGATTTTTCTCAAAATTTTATCGAATGTTGAAAACAATATTTCTTATAAGTTAAAATTAGTTAGAAGCCATTATCTCAAATTTTTGAAAAGATATTTTAGTCAAAATTCAATTTTTACCAACTTTTGTTAAATTTTTTTTAGGTTTTTAAATTTTTTGTAAAAAAAACTGTAAATTCGATTTTTCTCAAAATTTTTGAGAATATTAACAACAATATTTCTTATAAGATAAAATAAGTTTGAAGCCTTAATATCAAGTTTTTTTAAAATATATTTGATTCAAAATTCAATTTTTACCAACTTTGAGTAATGTTTTTTAGATTTTTATTTTTTATAAAAAAAACTGTCAATTAGATTTTTCTCAAAATTTGATCAGATGTCAAAAACATTATTCTTCGTTGCACAAAATTGTTTTGGAGATGAAATCATATTTTGGTCGTAAAATTTTCGAGGTGACAAATTTTTTTTTCAGTTTTTTGATTTAAAAAAAAAACGTTAATTGGATTTGTTTCCAAAAATATACTTGTTTTGTATTAAGTTACAATTTATAATATAAAATTTAATTCAAGTCTCTAACGTCATTGGTTCATGAGATATTTAGGGTTAACCAAAATGTTCACCTTTTTTTTAAACTGCTATGGTAAAAAAACCACCCACGCAATTTTCTTGAGAGCCCTTTCTGCATCTTTCTGCCTTATTATCTGTATAACAAAATTTATTTGAAGTAGGTATCTCTTCTGGTTCTTGAGCTATGGACCACGAAAAAAACGTCGCGAACGTACAGACGTACGGACGTACGGACGTACGAAAGTACGTACACGCACGCACAGACATCTTTCTAAAAATCTTTTATTTCGACTCTAGGGACCTTTAAACGTCGAGAAATGTCAAAATTTTCAATTTGACAAATCGGACCCATTACAATAACTTCCTATGGGATGTTAATAATGTATTATTATTTATTGATACAACCACCTTTTTCAATTACCCTACTATTTTCCTACTATTTTCCTCTTATTTTTGTATACTAGTAAGTTGTGTGAGTGGTTTCTTTGTTTGTATTTATATTTTGTTTTCTTTTTCCTTATATATTTAAAATGGATTTGATACAAAAATAATCTTTGTTGTCTGTAAATCAAACCACCATCACGAACATCTATTTTTGTATGCAATACAAAGGACATGGTTTGAAGCTGATTTGCATTTTTTTTTTCAACTAAAGGACGACAGGTCTGAAAGCTTATACTACTTAGATCGAGTCAACGACTAAAAAAAAAAACTTGAAATAAAGGAACTAACTCAGTGTGGAAGTTAGCTTACACTAGCCGACCCGTGCTCGCGTTGCTACGCAAATTGTAACCACGAACATTTTTTGAATATTAGTATTAGCATATGAAAAAATTTCTCGATGGGACTGAGCATATTTTCTACAATAATATTAATTTTAGTTTATATGAACGAAATTTTTGTCTATTTTCTTCTTGTCTTTCTTTTATTCATACCTAGAAACGTTTTTTTGCAACCGAAAAATATAGTTTGCGGTAAAAAAAAAAAACAAATTTGTGTTTTTAACGTTCTCATACATCTATAGGTATGAGTGTGTAAATATTCATAGACACATTTTTTTATTCATCTGCTCATGTTCAGTGCAGTGCAACTGACTTAACCTACCCACATTTGTGTGCTCTTTTTATCGACGTCATTGTAAGTACCTTCTTCGAGTTATTTGTAAAGAAAATTTTAACTTAATTTCAGTTTTATTGTTCGAGGAAGTGATACAAAATTGGTAATTCAAGCTATTATAATAGAACTTTTTTTATTTTTAAATTGGAAGAATTATAATCTATTCACTTCCTCGAACCAGAAAAATAAAAAAAATCTAATTTTTCTTAAGATAAATCGGAATTTCATGTGCACGGCACTGTAGTTAATTAAATGTCCATAGTAACTCAAAAAAAAGAGCCCACACTGCTCAGCGATGTGACGATAGAATTATAGACACACAAAAATAATGTGTGTGCGTAGGTTAGTTTGATGAACTATACAATACAGAAAAATTGGATATGTAATGTTACCTACATAGGTAGGTAAGATAAAAAACGTAAATATTAAATGGAACACATATTAAGAGAGAAAGAGCATGGGAAGAAAAGAAAATTAAAAATGTTGGAATGATAATGAAATGAAACAAAGCGATTGTGATGGAATCTAATTTTCTGGATAAAATAAATTTAAAAAGTTTATAATTTTATAATTTGTTTTTATTTATTTCTCAGGTTGTATGTTTAACTTAGAAGTGATTTTAGACTTAAAATTTGTGCAACAATATTTACTTTATGAAGCAATGCTAATCTTTGTCGATTATTGTATAGGTTTTAAGATATGAGTGGTTGTATAAGTCAACTAATGAAAAAAAATAGACAAAAAATGTAAAATTAATAATATTTAAGTTTGACAAATAATTAATGAAAAGAAATTAAAGCCATAAACACTCTCATAACAATATAGAAAATAATAAAATATATTTCAAATAAATCGGTTGACTACTTTCTGAGATCATGCGTTACAAACTTTAAAATGGTTTCGCTTTTATATAATAGTATAGATATAGATTTACTTACACAAAAGGAGAACGGGCAAAAATATATTGGATCTTGTCCACCTAGTGCTCATATAATTAGCTATGGAAGCTTTCTATTTAGAACGAGCTACTTAAAACTAAGAAAAACACTTTGTAAATTCGAATAAACAAAGACGAAGTGTATAATATTTTTTAATTTTACTAGCGGCCCGTCCCGGCTTCGCACGGGTAGACATAAATAGGAACAGTTATTTAAGTTATAAGCATGCTAATTAAAACGACCATGAATCACTAAATTAAAAAAAAACATTTTTTTGTCCCACATTAATAATCTTCGCAGCGTATGCGATGAAAGAAATTTTATGGCTAATTTTTTTACACCTTCAGTTGGTTTTAATAGGAATTGCTAAAGATTTCTATAGTAATCTAGTACTAAATATAGCCTATGTTACTCAGTGATAATATAGCTTTCTAATGAAAAAAGAATTATTAAAATCGGTCCAGTACTTTTTGAGTTTATTCGTTACATACCAAAATACAAATATTTCCTCTTTATAATATTAGTGTAGATATATTATTATTATATTCAGAATTATATAGAGCACATGAAATTAAATGAGAAATAATCCAGAAAAAGCGATGTTACGTTATAGATCGATCAAAATATCACATTGCACCACGTGTTGTTGAAAAAGAAATTTCGAATTCCAACATGGCGCTTCTCATAGATGGTCCGACAGTTTTCTGTAAAAAATCTGATTTAAGGCGCCATCTGTTCGAGACTTATGAAACTTACGATTAATAACAAACATCAACATTGACAATCAGTTTATTGTAATTATAAATTATTAATACCATTAATCGAAATATAAACTATCCTAGGTATATCTCAAGTTAGACCAAATTACACATAAAATGTCAACTTTTATCGAAATCGGTTGACTTGGTGAAGAGTTCACTGGGAACATACATAATATGACACTTGATTTTTATATATTAAGATATGAATGTTTCATCAAGAGTTATAATTTTTGTTGTTAACATATTTTGATGTCGGGCCAAACCTCAATAATAGATGGATCTTCCTGGTCTTATTGAAGATAAAATATCTTTCGTATTTGTAACTACAACATCTTATTGTAACTTAAAACTTAAATTACCTTTAAAAAGTTGATCGATTGACAATTTTCCAATTTGTTTTATACATTTTAAGATGATTGAACTTAACTATTAGCAAAAATGATGCTTTTAAACTCAGCTTTTTTAACGTTTATCTTAAGTGTTGGCACTAGACGATCAATTTTCATTTAATTCACTTAATTCAATAAATCAAATTGAAAAAGGTGAATTTTTATACTGTTAAACTAATTATTCGCCAACCATTAGGTAGTCTGCTGTTATAGCCCATTCATACAAAAGTTAATTTTTTTCAGAAGTTCATTCAGTTCTTTGAAAATAACCAATACTGTACTTTTCATGGGAAACTATTACATTTGATTTATGCATCAATTGCAATTTTTATTGCCATATACTGTCTTAAGCCCATTGCTTGCAGCTTTTTATTCATACAAATAAAATTATGTACAAGAGCTCAGCTTTCCAAAGATATATATCTCAATTGTGAGCAATATTTAGACCAAAATTCCCATCCCATCCTCTTCTATTTTATTTTAATTAATTTTGTCTTTCAGTGCCATTAATTTACCTCCGAACCCAACTTCGGACGTAGTGTCAAGAATAGAGACTTGTTCTTTAGCAGCACAACGTGAATGTGGAATGCCTTACCCACTTTGTCTTTTCCAGTCGTTTGGAATATTCAGGAATTTAAAATATATGTGCACCTCTTTCCCTTTCTATAATCGTTTGCACTGTATTTTTGGCATAAAAGGGCACTTATAACCCCTTGAGTGCGCCTTAGGCCCTAGTAGGTTACTTTCCCATGACAATTACAGCCCTGTTGTCACTCTACATAACCAAACACTGGATAAATAAGAATCTTAAATAAGAAAAAAAAAAGAATATGTATTTTGCCATGTTTCTCATGTTTTTGATATTATCAGCGACTTGTGTATCTAAAAAAGAAAAACATAACTTTAGTTTGTCCAACCAAAAAGTGGTGTAAAACATCAAGTCCCAGAACTGCTGGTCGTCGCCGTCGCCGCCATCGCCATTCACCAATGGTGCGACATAGAACAGTTGTTTATGTGGCAAAGTGGACAAAACAACAACAATGAAAAGAACAACATCGCAAGCCTCATGCAAGAAAACCTCAATCATGTAATTATTTCCTCAACCGCAGGAAATTCGTGTTCGGTTTTAGGACGGGGACGGGGACGACTACGACGATGACGATGACTACGAACGTTCTACCTAATATGTGCCCGAAATGGGTATTATAAGTATAGACATGAAAGAAAGGCAGGTACAACTCACCTTCCTTTTGTATATAACTACACACCATTTTTGTATATCTAGATACTTGGTGTTGTACATCAGATATACCTGAATATGTACAAAGGTACACCGGGTCATACATTTATCAAGAATAAAAAAGGGACGTAAAAAAGTTTTGTTATTAAACGTAATCAAAAAAAAACAAAAAAGAAAAGTAAAACAAAACTAAATTATACCTTTGCTGCAAGTAATTTTTTAAACACAACCCACAAAATATAATAAGGGCAAACTAAACTATGCCTGCCTGCCTGCCTGCATACATACGAGTATAATGTCTCCCTACCACAACCGCCGGAAAAGGATTCTCTTTTTGAAATGAAAGAAAATGGCTGAAAGCACAAAAAGTTGTTATTTTTACTTTCGAACCACATATATTTTATTTAAGAGCAATACGATAAAAAATTAAGTGTAGTAGCATTATGTTTGAGGCTATATGCATCTACTTACAATTTTGTTTAATATTTTTTAGTTAAGCAAAGGTTGAGTTCAGTGTAACTCATCATAAACAGTTTTTTTATAATTTAGTTTAAAATTTAAGAAATCAGCAGCTATTTGGACCCAGATGTCAATAAATTTTGTACAACTTCAAAATTTTGATAAACAAATAACTACTGATAGCCGCTTATAGCTTGAAGGTGCTTTACTTGTCTTCTCTACTCGATTTGAACGCCGATAAAAAATGGTAAACTAGGGCGTATACGCACTCTTATTATTCTAATTCCTTGACTTATTTTTTAATTATTCATTCTAAAAACCTTAAATATATATCTTTTAAAAATTAAATATTATTGAAAAATAGAACATAAAACAGAAAGCACTAATTATTAAAAATACAGCTAAATTTCTTAAAACAAAAATCTAAAAATATCTTCAAAAGGAATTACGTAGAAAAGGTTTTTTTCAATAAAAGGTTTCACTTTGAATATCCCACTTTTTGGACAACTATCATCTTTTTATATTTGACAAGTATAAAAATTACTATATATTCAAAAATGAAAAAGATACAACCTAAAAACAGTGCGAAAGCATACAAAATGTTTGAATTATCTTGAAGCATCTTCTCGGCCTGAGGTTGTGAAACTGGAAGACACATTTAAGATGTTGGGAAACGTTAATGATGTACAGAATCAAAGCCATGTACTGCTTAAGAACAACTGAGAATATTGCTCCTGTATCCAATAGTGTTGACAAGGTCCAGGTTTGTCGATTCCTATAGTCGATCTTTCGAAAAATAAGGCTTTCCTCAAACGCATACCGTACTTTGCATAGAGACTTACATATGTGTAAAGCCTTTTAAGTTCGGTTTAGATAATAACTCAAGAAGAAGGTGCTGGCCTGTAATTTGACCTTTCTTATTCAGGCTATGAAGAATGATTTGTGAATACAGAATTGGAAAATACTGATGTGGACGTTAATTTTCAATAAGACGGAATTACGTGCCACACAAGCAATGAAATAATTACAAAAAAGAGGCTGGGATGCGACCCACACTGATAACTTCCCATCCCGTCTGTCGATTTGTCTTGCTTAAAAGTTTGTCTATACGTATCGATTTTTACCAAAATTGCGTACTATTTTTTGTAGATTTTATCTAATATATAAAAAATTCCTGTCACAGTGTTAGTTGCCATACTCCTCCGAAACGGCTTAACCAATTTTAATGAAATTTTGCATATATATTCGGTAGGTCTGAGAATAGGTTTTTATCTATTTTTTATATATTCCTAAGTGTTATGGTTTCATTGCATCAACATCGTACACGGTGCAACGATCTTACGATAGTATTCAGTGACGCTATATACAATGAAGCATTGATTGCTATGGAGGATCTTTGCATTACCATAGCCACCTTACCACACATTAGTTTCGGTATGCATTCACCAACCAAAAAAAAAAAAAAATGTGAGAAGAACAAAGAACCATTTATGACCACATCATGCTCGCAGTTTTGGCAAGACAAGGTGGATTCTTTTTTTTTGGATGCACCAGGTGGAACTGGCAAAACATTCCTTATTTAGCTAATTTTTGCTACAACAGTGTAAATTATCATCTGGGATGAATGCTTTATGGCACACAAACATTCGCTTGAGGCGTTCAACAGGACATTGAAAGATATAAAAAACAACGACAGCCTATTTGGCGGCACTCTGTTACTGCTTTCAGGTGATTTGAGACAAACACTTCCCGTTATTCCGCGTTCAACGTACGCTGATGAGATCAATGCGTGCTTAAAATCTTCGCAACTGAAAGTAAATATGCGTGTTCAAATGCTTTAAGATCCATCCGCTGAAACATTTTAAAAACAATTGTTGATAGATAGGTATAGGCGACGGAAAAGTTACTACAGATGACACTGGATGCATAAAATTACCGGTCGATTTCTGCACGATTATTGATTTACAAGTTTATCTCATTGAACAGATATTTCCCGATGTTCACAGACAATATACAAATTATGAGTGGCCGTCAGAAAGAACAATTTTAGCAGCAAAAAATGTGGATGTCAACGAATTAAATCTCAAGATACAACATTTGTTACCAGGAGACCTAAGGACCATACAAATCTATTGATACAGTTTGTGATACTACCGAAGCTGTAAATTATCTAGCTGTGTTTTTGAACTCATTAAGCCTAGTACATACTTGTGAACCATCTCGTGAACCCATACAAATTTCGGTTTTTGGTTCACCCGTGAACGTGCTCGTGAAGCTGAGTGGAGAACAAAGTGGAGAGCTTTCGTTCACGGGCAATTCACGTGCAAAATGTACGGGAACTGTTGGTGAAGCTTTGACATTTGGTTACAAAAAAAAAGTACAGTTTTCAATTTGTACTGAATACTGATACTGATTCCTCATTTAAAGTTTGTGACTGCTTTGCGTGTGGTTTTAAAAAAAAAGTTAAAATGGATTTATGTGAAATAGAATACAAATGTTCACAACGTGTATTCACAAGTGTGTACCAGTGAGCAATGTCAAAAGTTCACTTTCTCCACTGGCGAACGTTCACTTCACGAGAAAGTATGTACTAGGCTTTAGATTTAACAGGCATGCCACCGCAAAATTTACAACTGAAGGTTGGATCTCCGGTAGTTTTTTTTGTCATTTGAACCCACCACGGTTGTGCAACGGCACGCGATTAGTAATTAAAAATGTTATCCTAGCCATATTTCTAAATGGCAAAGTCCGAGGTGAAAACATATTATTACCGCTAATCCCTATTATACCCACAGATGTGCCAATTCAATTCAAACGCCTTCAATTGTCAATTATTGGCATTTGCAATAACTATCAATAAGTCTCTAGGCCAAACGATGATTGTCTGTTGCCTACATTTGAGCACTTCATGTTTTTCACACGGACAATTATACGTGGCGTTCTCCCAAGTGGGCAAACCATTCAATTTGTTTGTATTGGCAAAAGATGGGATCACACAAAATATTGTTCACTCTGTTGCATTAAGGGATTGATATTGTTCTTTTGTAGTAGGTACAGTCATAATTAGCTAACGATATGTATATAATTTTAAAGAATTAGTTTTAATAAATTAAAAAAAAATGGTTTAGGTATTTTTTATTTTAATACTTTATCACCTTTTACAGTGCTCTATGCCTCTCCCACTTATATAACACATCCTTACACACTTACAATAAGTAATATATTTCTAGCAAAATATTCTCTAGAAATTATTTATATCACAACACAACGTTTGTCGGGTCAGCTAGTTTTTTTATAAAAAAACAGAGTGTTTGATTTTTATAAAAAAATTACTGAATATCGAAAACAATATTTTCTGTGAAATAAAATAAGTTTGAAGCCAATATTTATAATTTTTGAAAAGCTATTTGAGTCGAAAGTTAATTTTTACCAAGTTTTAGTATTGTTTTTTTTTTAGGTTTTTATTTTTTGTAAAACAAACCTGTTAATTCGATTTTTCTCAAAATTTTATCGAATGTTGAAAACAATATTTCTTATAAGTTAAACTTAGTTAGAAGCCATTATCTCAAATTTTTGAAAAGATACTTGAGTCGAAAATCAATTTTTACCAACTTTTGTTGATTTTTTTTCGGTTTTTAATTTTTTGTACAAAAACTGTCAATTCGATTTTTTTCAAAATTTTACTGAATGTTGAAAAAAATATTTTTTGAAAGATAAAAGTAGCTTAAAACCAATATCTCATAGCTTTGAAAAGATATTTCAGTCAAAAATAAATTTTTAGTAACTTTTATTAATTTTTTTTTAAAATTTTTATTTTTTGTAAAAAAAACTGTCAATTCGATTTTTCTCAACATTTTTCAGAATGTTGAAAACAATATTTCTTATAAGTTAAAATAAGTTGGAAGCCATAATCTCAAATTTTTGAAAAGATATTTGAGTCGAAATTCAATTTTTACCAACTTTGAGTAATGTTTTTTTTTTTAGGTTTTTATTTTTTATAAAAAAAACTGTTAATTCTATTTTTCTCAAAATTTTACCAGATCTTGAAAACGTTATTTTTTTTTCACAAAATTGTTTCGGTGATAAAATCATTTAGTATTCGTAAAATTTTCGAGGTAACAAATTTTTTTTCAGTTTTTTTGATTTATAAAAAAACGTTAATTGGATTTTTTTTTAAAATATACTTGTTTGGTATCACGTTACAATATATTATAAGAAATTTAATTTAAGTCTATAGCGTTTTTGGTTCGTAAGATATTTAGGGTTAATCAAAATTCTCACCTTTTTGTTAAACTGCTATGGTAAAAAAACCATCCACGCAATTTTCTTGAGAGCCCTTTCTGCATCTTGCTGCATTATTATCTGTATAACAACAATTATTTGAAGTCCATATCTCTTTTGGTTCTTGAGCTATGGACGACAAAAAAAACCTCGCGAACGTACGGATGTACAGACGTACGAACGTACGTAGGTACACACGCACGCACAGACATCTTTCTAAAAATCTTTTATTTCGACTCTAGGGACCTTGAAACGTCGAGAAATGTCAAAATTTTCAATTTGACAAATCGGACTCATTACAATAACTTCCTATGGGATGTTAATAAATACAATTCTTAATTATGGAATTCGCGAAGTATGGCTTACAAAACCTCAAAAGTGCGAACTGATGGTGGTGGAAAATTTCATAAAAAGGGTATGGCGCAGCAACATTAAAAGTGTCGGCCATTTCGCTCTTAAAGTTTTCCACTTTACAAAAAAATAAAAATATATGTAAATTGATTTCGTTTTACGAATAAAATGCTTTGTTTTAATATCGTTTTGTTAATACATAGTTCTTAGGTAATATTATTATTACTATAACAAGCTTTTATTACCTCAGTTTGATGACTAAATTTATTGGTATTTACAATTTTATTAACTATCAGCTAGGTTCTATTTTTCTTTTTCACTCCAAATGAAATTGTAATCGTTTCAAAATATAAATTGGAGTTCTTAAATTCACTATTATCGATATCGATTTATTATTTTTTTCGAACTCAAAACGAAGTGAATTTCTGAGATCTACATTTCGATATTTGCTATTGTTAAGTGATTTGAATTCGACAATAGAAAGTTGTTTAAAAATAGAAGTATTTTTTTACTTACAAGAAATAAACCTTAACTTTTATATGTAATGCTCGTGAGAAGTTGCAGCTTCTGCTTTGTAGTTAAAGGAACAGACAAGGCATTCAAAATGATTTTTTAGCACGCCAAATGTCTTTTTTATAATATAACATTTCGAGAAAAACAATGTTCCTTTTAAAAGCTTACACATTCAAAAACTACGTTTCGATACTTCTTTTGATGCGTGTGAATTTTTGTTGGTTATGTTTTTATTTTAACATTTTTTGAAAATGTTTGCTTGGCATTTCATTAGAAATAAAATTATCTGAAAAAATGTCATGTGTCTTTTAATCAATATCCGCAATCCACTTACTTCAACATTTCATTAAAAAAAACAAGATAATAGGTGTACACTTTTTTTTGACGCTCACAGTATTATGTTATCTTAAGTACTCTCTTTTTTTTTTTTTTCGTCCAACGTTATATCGTCTTTTGTGTGATTTGTCATGTCTTTAGTGTTCGATTTCTTTATGTGAAGTCCATAATTTTTACACAAGGTAGTTAATTTTGTCAACATGTCTTGAATGTGTGTAGCTTTTGTAGAAATAAGTACAATATCGTCCGAAAATTTTAAATTGTTTAGAACTTGTCCAAATATCCTTATTCCATATATTTTGTTAGTTTTTTCGAAAATATCTTTCAGGACTGAACGAAATAGAGGTGGACTAAATCCTCTTGTTACATTAAATTTAAGTAATATATTCTCTGTTTTTATTTGTTCCACTTTATTTTCACATACATATTTAAACGTCTCTACTGTATTTAGGTTTATGTTTTGATTTCTCATTTATAATTTCGTGTTTAACGGAGTCAAAAACTTTACTGAAGTCAATAAATAGAAAATAAACCTGTAGTATAAATTCATTGCATTCTTCTATTAGCTGTTTCCTTGTTTGCAAGTGGTCTATTAATTGTTGAGAATCCTTCTCTTCAGAAATTATTAGAAGTTATTCACTTGAAGAAAATTGGGGCAGCGCTGAACTTTGTTGAAGAATTCTTCTAAGAAGATTCTAAGACGTTGAGTCTTAACCTTAGAAAAAGTACGTTAAATTTTGAATGAAACAATAAATTTTATAGAGCAATAATTTTCAAATCATTCGAAAACAAAAGGTTTAAAAAGAAATAAACATTTTATTTAAGATCACTCACCCGTGTGTGGGATTTTAGTTTTGTTACAATGCTTTTTTTTTTTCTTTAAATAAATTTGTACTTTAATTTTTTTAAATTTTAAATTTGAAGAATTATCCAAGAAAATTAAAAAGTAAATTAAATTGTAAAAAGATCTTGGTTTCTAATATTTGTACTGTCTCATGGTTTTTTGTGTGAAAATATCCTTAAAAATAAATAAATTAAAAAACTAGATTAAAAAAAAATTTTTCAATTTTTAACATAATTTCACATATTTTTTTATTTATTCTTTATGATAAGTTACAGAAATTATCCACACAATTAAATTGTTAATGCTTGAGAGTTCATAGGTACTTTGAAACGTTGACATTTCAAATCTATCAATTGTTGAACAAAAAATATTATAATCATTTTTGTGTTGAATTACAACATGAGCTTTAAATTGTACCTCCTTTGAAAAAACTCTGAACTTTACCGCTAATATTCTGAGTATAAATCCAAATTATACACGATTTTTAACATGTTGATATATAAACGCGTGTATTTTTTAAAGGTACAGAACTTAAAGTCAGCAATAAGTGCGTTTTTTTCGTATTCCATATATAGTACAGTGAGAAATTGCCAAAAAACGATCCGCAGTAGCCCGGTTTTTATATTTGAAAGTTGATACAACTGAATATTTGCTAGAATAATTAATCAAAAAATTCCAAAAAAAAAATAGCGAAATTCAGACCAGGGGTGAGAAATCGTGTAAGCTGATTTTTGATAGTTCACTATCAAAATAAAAAAAAAACGCCTGTGTAATGTGATAGTCGTCGATTTCAAAGTTTTAACCAAACAATTTGACATAAAATAAAAACTTCAAAAAGGGGGTTTGTTCGTAGACTACTACATTAGTGTTGAAGCGAGCTCGAAGCTCGCCTAAATTCTTTATATACCTGAATCGAGTTGAAATGAGCTTGATTCGCCTCGATTCCGGTCAGGGATCGGAGTCGAGTCAAAATTTGTGAAGAAAAACCTGTGTGGAGGAGTTGGTTTCACAGATAATGCGTTATGGTCTATTTATTTGCATGTTTGTGTACAAAAAATATAGTTTTGTTTTAATCAAATTAAAAAAAAAAATTGCACATGGAGTAGGTAGCATATTCTTATATGGTGCTGAGCTATTCAGTTTTTCATTGTTTAACACGAATCAAACTTTCTCACTTGCACTTCATAAGAAACATCGAAACACCATTTGCATTTTAGAAAGTGCTGTCAAACTTAATCAGTTTTAAATCTTTTTGTGCGGTGGAAACACCAAAAAGATTTATCTAATCGAAACTGAAATAAACCTTTTGTGAAAACATAGCAAAACTTAATTATCTTTTCTACTGTTTTCTCTTGCAAAATAAGCCCAGTTAGTCCATTTTCACTAGCAAAACTAAATAATATCAACAGTAATAGATTGATTTTTTCCCCAATGGAAAACACACATGATTTCAAATGCACAACTAATCAACGAACACAGCCATCGAGATACAAATGCAATATCAATCGTACCAACATTTGAGAAAGAAATCACATAAGATCCATTCGAGACTCGTATAAATGTCAAAAACCCACCCATAGTAAAATTCTACTCTAACTTTTATCGATGTTGTTCATACTATGGATATTGATTTTGTTATTCGTGTAAAATCCTACTATATACTATGGATAGATTTTCCAACAAAACACGGGTATTATTAAATGTATTTCAGAACCTATGCCAGGTAAACGAAATACAAACAAAACTGGGGGTTCACATTAACTAACTTACCGGGCAGACCGATTGGCATTTGGCCGGATGATGTTTTGCGTGCACAGAAATCAGCCAATTTTCATAAAAAACAGTTTTTTCATCTTATTTGTAATTTGTTTACGCCGGATTAATACGAGTGACAAAATTGTATTAAATCTTTCATTATCTTTAAAAGTTTTGTAAAACAATCAATAAAAATAATGAATTTATTCAACAAATACAGCATGACAACAGAACTCCTACACAAAATTGATACATGAATTTTGTATACAGCTTTAAACTTCAATGGACGTCCTTTCATTCAAAATGCCCGTTTTTAATGACAGCTTTTGGTTCAAGCGTTTTTTTAAGCTTCAAGCTTCATCCATTGTATATAGGAATTTATTTTTAGTTTGATTTGACATTTCAAATTGAATAAACTGACGCCTGAAAAAAGTTTCCAAATTGTGTAAATTTATTTTGAAAAACTATTATTTTGAACAAATTTGTTTAGCTATGAAGCTTTCTTTTGGTTGGCCGATACGCTACGCTTTAAATCCATGATTACTTACTTTTTCGTTCATCAATTAACTACCATGATGTGCAAGAACTGTACTTTCAACAAGATGCAGTCGGTTCAACATGTCACACAGCTTGTTGCACAATTTATTTATTTAAGGAAACGTTTGGTAACCACATAGTTTCAAGATACGGATCCATGAGTTAGCGATTGAACGCCACTACTTGAATATTTTTTTGTGGAGCTATGTGAAGTTGCACAAGTTGTTGGATCATCAAAAATGGACCTCAAAATAAGTCTACTTTCGCTGATTGGAAGAATAAAAAGCGTGAAGTTATTTTGGTAGTACCCGTGGCATGATGGTAAGTGCGTTGGACTGTCATGCGAGAGGTCTTGGGTAAGTAAGAGTAATTTTTGTCATAAAAAAGTGCTTTCTCAAATTAGCCGTTCGGATTCGGCATATAAACTGTAGGTCCCCTCTATCCCTGCAATTACTCGCACACAGGAAAGGTTGAGAGTTGTAAGTCACTAGGCCATGGTTCTCTACGGACTGTTGCGCCACCTAATTTATTTACTTTTTTAAGTTATTTTGGGTGAAATCAATTTTTAGTCTTTCGCAAAAAAATCCTTCATTTCAATGATTTAATATCATCAAGTATCAAGAAATTATAGGTACATTTTTCCGGATAAAAGTTCGATAGCAAAATAAGACATTGCTGTGGGCATTTTAATTCCTGATTGATGAAAAAAAGAAGTGTACATTTTTGAAAATGTTTGCTTAGAATATAATTTAAATTGCATAAGGCATACAAATAAATAAAGAGCCAAGACATGAACTGCAATAAATATTCTATTGCGTGTTACATTTGCCCGTTTTTTACCAACAGTAAAAAAATTAAAAAAAAAACGCCTTAAAATGTCGGTTTATTTTTTAGATTTATTCAAAACGGAAATGGAATTCTGCCCCAAAAAGCATACCTAAATGTTTTGAAACCATTAAAAATGCTAAATTACCGCAACCGCACTAAAGAATAAAAAGAAGAAGAAAAATACAAAAAACAAATTTCCATCTACAAAATGCAATGTGGAAAAACAATTACTTTTCTTTTTGTTGTTGTTGTTGTCCTCAGTTAAACTTTATCGCTGTACTAACAGTCGTCTTCAGACTATAAAAATGTAAGCGAAAAAATTACTTTTATACAGTTTTGCTGGGAATTTGTGTCCTTATTTTATTTTTGTTTTTGGTCCTTAGTTCATGGACGGACATTAATAATATTAAAAACAGTGTTTAAAATTTATGCGATGACAAACCCAAGGAACACACACAAAATTTTACAAGATTGAGAATAAACCTCAAAATTTCTATGTAACCTAGTTAAAAAGCCAGAAAGTGCAGAAATTGTTGGTAGTAAGTGTATAAGTTGCTTCGAGGAAGGGGAGAAAAACTAAAGAATATGCCCATAGCTGCTTATTTTTTCGTAACTCCTTAATTTTACATATTCACGGTTTTTCTTATCCCCTGGAATAAATTACTTTTGTAGGGTGACTTGATGGTGAAAAGGGTGTTCGAAAACCGCACCAGAACGTCTGTCTTCTTTACAAAACTACAAAAGTCACCGATACAATTTTTTCTTCTCATTTTGTTTTTGTGAATTTATTTTATTTTTTCAACGCGAAATAAATGAACGTAACTGTGGTTGGGTGCACAAATCCTTTCAACTAGAAAAAAGGGTAATTAGCTGACATTGGCTTTAATGGTTTTTTTTTCGCGGCGAAAGGCAGCGAAGAGAATGTGAGTTTAACACGGTTGCGAATTGTGGTTAAGTTTTATCGCAGTTTGATTCTGATTTATTGACTTTCGTTTTGCATAAAATATACAAACAGACAAAAAAGAATTGGAATTTGTCTTTATGCTGATATCTTTAATAAGAGAAAAGTTTTTAAAAGTATTTTTTCTTTTTTTTTTGCAAGCGGATAACAACTTTAAAATTGGTTATTTTTTTTAAGACTTATACGGGTATAAAAACACCTGCTTTTAACTTGATAATATAAAGTTTACCAGCTTAAGAATGCATTTTGATATATACAAGTGTAAATATATTCAATTTAGAAATTGACATTAAAAAAGTAAAATGGAAGTCGATACTTACTTATTGATGTCTCACCTGAAAAGAAAATAATAGAAAATATTAATTTTTGGAATTTTTTTAAAAATAAAAAATATATATTTTAGAACTTAACTATTTAAGCAAAACGGATGAGGGTAAGAAGCATTATAAAGCTTAAAAGAAGATTTATATCATTGAAAAATGGGTCGCGAGTGGCCAGTCTACATTTTTCATTATTCTCAGTTATAGAGCAAAAATATGAAACTAATGGTTATTTTCAAACAATTGTGGTTTTAAAACAAAAAAACATGATTTTCTTTTTGCAATATGCTCAGAGTTTTTAGTTTGTCTTCCTCCGTCATCTTTAAAGTTGTCGTTAACTAGTTTTAAAGTCAGATACGAATATATTGAACAAAGAGAAAAGCAGGGCCGTCGAGAGGAATTCCGGGCCCGGGACGGAAAAATCTCGGGCCCCCCCCATATTTACCATTTTTTTCAAAGTTCATGCCTACTAATATGGTACGTTCTAATTTCAATTACGTATACCATGAAATTGGTTGGAATTAACGGAAATAATAATTTTTTGTTTGCAAAGTGAACCGAAAAAAAAGTGTTAATCATCAAATCAATCTCACGGGTATAGTCCAGTTTAGTTGAAATAGAAGATGGATAGAAAATAATTCTACATGCGAGTAGATCAGATTCCGAACAGAATCATACATTCAATTCGATATTGCCAACGACATGTTGGTTGGTCGATTAACTATTTAAAAAAAAATTAGCATGAAGATCTATTACCTACTATGAAAATAAAATAGAGCGAAGTAAAAGTATTTGAAATTTGTCTTTAAAAAAAACTATGTATTTTAGAAGGTTTACATTAAATACTCTTTATTGTTTTTCTTTATATTAAAATATTATCACAACAAACGGAGAGCAACTCAAATGTTGGAGAAAATCGTCTCCAAGTTCTGGGAAAAAATAGTATTTAGCAAACTCAATGGCGGAAGTTCTGCTTCAAAATTGGCTTCATAAATGTGTTTCAGATGAATTATTACTTCTTTTAACTCTTGAGACACATGCGATAGTTATACTTTGGGATGAACCTTGTAGCAGAGTTTTTAATCTCAAGTTCGTCCATTGTTGAAAACTGTCATAAAAATGAAAATGTATCATTCAAATTCTTCATCGTATAGAACCGACGAGAAATTCCAGTTATAATTGAATAAACTATGAAGTAAAAGGTGTTTTTCTTGAAATTTATTTCTTCGTCTGTTTCAATTTGCTCTCCGGCTCCTCGATTTTCTCCAAAATGTCTCTTTAATTGCCTTTTTCGGTTCGATGGGAACGACTCTGGAAAATCCTCCAATCCAGTAGCAACTGCTTTGATTTCGAATTTCATCGTCAATAGTCATGTTTCTGGCTTGAAGAATGATACTTCATCCAATTATAGCGCTAAGAACCTTGCACCAAATCGAAGACATCAGGACGCATTCAAATTTGTGCATATATTTTAAAACGCCATTTACATCTCTTCGAGTTTCAGTTTCAGTTAAATTAATATCACTTAAGGCTTCAAATGATGTTCTAAGGTTTTTCAGATGGTTTCACTGCCTCAATTCTAGCTGATGACCATCTTGAAGGGATCCGGGCACATTTTTCTTAAGAATTTCCCAACGTTGGGCACTGCTGCTAAATAATTTGAAACACTTTTGAACAACTCCAAAAAATGTTATTGCGGCAGTACAACATTTCGCTGAATCGACTCCACACAAGTTAAGGCTGTGAGCTGCACATGGTGAATACACGGCATTCGGTTTTTTGTTTAATATATGCCTTTGTGCACCATTATACTGTTCTTTCATATTGCTTCCATTTTCATAGCCTTGTGCACAACAGTCTTCTAAAGGGATTTCGTTCTTTGCCAATGTTTCGCAGATCAAATCAGCTATTGCGGTGCCAGTTTTTTTTGTTGCAATCGTCAAATTCCAAAAACCGTTCTTAGATGGTGAACACATTTTATTCCAATCGCAGATATCGCAAAATAAATGTGTTTTGTTCCACATGACTTGAATCGGGTGTTGCATCGACAATTATAGCGAAGTATTTGGCGTTTTCAATCTCCTTCAAAATAGCTGAATTCACATGTTGGGCACAAATTTTGATGAACTCATTTTGAATCTTAACGGAAAGGTAGTGGACTTGCAAACGTTTGTGCTCTTGTTGTGAAATTCTTACCTTTTCCAAGTGCTCCTGAAGTAAGGGGTCATAATGACTAATTAATTCCAAAATGCCCAAAAAATTACCATTATTTGGCTCTCTAATAAGATTTCCATCGCCTCGTATTCCTAGTCCCCTGGTGGGATTTTCCATTCCCCCGAAACCGAATCAAAAATTTCGTTTACAGCAGAAACAAAAATAGAAGAAAAGAAACTTTATAAAAACAGAAACCGAAATGAATATTTGTGTTTTGTTTTAATTTGCCGGGCCCCTTATTTTGACTTTAAAAATTTTCAAAATAAAATAAATTTGAAATTTACGTTAAATTAAATAAGAAAAGCGAAACAATTTATTATAATTTTCTTTCAATAGTTCAGAGTTGCCCAATTTTCCATTAAATATTAACAAAAATGTACGCCAATAATAATCAGGGGCCCAGATCGGCAAGCTTGTGACTGATAGATTGGCAGATAACATATGCAAACAGGGGCCCGATTGCAAAAGCATGAATGATTTTAAATTTTCGGGCCTCTAAAAATAAGTGGAAATAGGTATGTTGATGATAAATATGGAGTATATTCTCATTGCTTTCAATTTAACGGGCCCCTAGAAAATCCCGGGCCCGGGGGGTTTCCACCCCCCCCTTCCCTCCCCCTCTCTCGACGGGACTGGAGAAAAGTACAAAACTCACAACAATCCGTTAAGATAGTTAAATATTTGTAGATATACATATAATGGATGCTCCACAGTCAAACCCACACAAAAAGACAGTATGGGTTGTTGAGTTCTTATAAGTGGAAAACTTCGAAGGTTGTTATGATTTTTCGAATCAAGTCTTTGAAACTACAAAAACTTGTTGATATGGTGTTTGATATTATATTACGGAGAACTCGTCCCCTCATATAAAAAGTTGAAGAGTCAATAAAAATAACTACAGGCTATCAAAAATCACGAATCCGTTCCAATCCGTCAGTTAAAGAAAGAATATTAAAAATCATAAGAACAGTTGTTAGTAGAAAAAAAAGCTGAACAAAGAAAATTACATTAGACGATTTTCAAAAGTACATCAGTTCAGGAAACCATACATTTCTATACTCTTTTGATAACAAGTTTTTTATACATATTTTTAACTTCACATAGGAAGCTATTGTAATCAGTCCGATTTGTCGGATTGAAGTTTTGACATTTCTCGAAGTTTTAAGATCCCTAGAATCTAAATCAAGGATTTTTTCTGTGTGTGCGTGTATGTACGTGCGTTCATTCGTACGTTGGGGATACCATTTTTCGCCGTCTATACCTCAAGGATCAGTGAAGATATCGACGTCAAATTAACTTTGTTTCACCGATATTATAACATCGAAAGATGCAGAAAGGACAAACAAAATTGAGTGAGTGGTTATTTTTTATTATAGTAATTTAAAAAAAAAAAAAGTGAACATTTTGGTTGAACCCAAACGTCAAATGAAATAATAACAGTTAAATTTTTGTGCAACGTCATAATAAATTAGTATAATAACATGTAGTAAAAACTTACAAAAATATTTGCCAACTCTAAAATTTTACGAACAAAAATTGATATTAACTTTAAAATAATTTCATGCAATTAAATTTAACGTTTTTGACATCTGGTCAAATTTTAAGAAAAAACAATTTTGTAAAATGTACATAAAATAAATACCTAAAGAAAATACTACTTAGGCGCCAGTTATAGCTATCATTGGTTTTCATCATTGAAAACAAACATTGGAATTTGTCTGGCAGGTCGTTTATAGCTATCATTAAAAATTTCTGTCATTCAAAAACATTTCCTGATTGAAAGCAACCGAAAAATTTTTACTGACACAAATCTCTTATTGGAATTGTGTGAAATTGGAACACAAATCAGTGGAACGATTCGTTTCACTTTTGAACATAAAAGTATCAGCTGTTCAGGAAAATGAATTTCCCTCCGGAAAATCGAAAAATACATTTTTAAAGAAAAATAAATGCGTAAGTACACTTTTTTTCTCAAAAAAAATTCTTTGTGTGATTTCCGATCGATCAGTATATAATTTTCATTTCTACTTAAAAGGAAACACCGTCAAAAATCGATCGATTTCAATGATAGCTATAATTGGCGCCTTATAGTTGGTAAAAATTGATTTTCGACATGAATATCTTGGAAATTATTTAAGATATCATTTCAAACTATAAAATATTGTTTTTAACATTTATTCCAATTTTTAGGAAAATCCAACTGTCAGTTCTTTTTGATTGATTGATTGATTTTTATTAAACTTTAAAATCCGTTTTAAGCTATACTGTGAACTTTTGTTGTAGCTAAGATATCACTTATTAAATTTGGATAAATATTGTGGATTCTAGAAGCTAAAACACTTTTTCAAAGTGAATTTGGTTCATATCACTTATTACTATTTTTATTTGCGACATATAGGAACTATATAACAAGTGTTGAACTCGTAAAAAATGTCGAACTCGAAATTTTAATCAAACATGACATTAAGATGGTAGAAATCGAAAAAAGGGGTCCTCTAATTCCTTCCATCTGTCTGTCTGTCAATTGACTTCAAATTTATAAATTAAGGTTTTGAGCTACTTTGCGTTATTTGCCTTTTTTTTCATTAAGACTAAAAATATCAGAAGTTCCCATACACATTTGTTATTAAGAAATAGAAAATTCGAATTTTCTTATAAACAAACCGATCGATTTTTGTATTTTTGCAAACATTTTTTTCTTTATTTAGCTTATTTCAATATAAAAAATAAAAAATATTTTGTTTAAAAGTTTTTTTCAGGGACCAATCAACCGATTTCAATAATTTTTCTTCTGCACAAGCAAATGTCATTGTTTTATTTTTGATTTTTAAACGAAGATTACATTTTTTTTGAAATTCGATGTCTTGAAAATGAGTTCTCATTTTTTTTCGAAATAGAAATGTATAACGTATGTTAATAAGCTCTAACTGCATACCAAATATACTTTTAAACTAAAATAGAAAAATTATATATTAAAAAATTAATTTAAAAAACAAACCTCCAAAGATTTTCAAACAAACATTTTGAAGAATGAAGATTATTTTGAGATATAAAATGACGTAATTTTTAATTTTTTGCAAGTACATTTTTAACTTCCCATAGGAAGTTATTGTAATGGGTCCGATTTGTCAAATTGAAAACTTTGACATTTCTCGACGTTTCAAGGTCCCTAGAGTCGAAATAAAAGATTTTTAGAAAGATGTCGGTGCGTGCGTTTGTACGTTCGCGACGTTTTTTTCGTCGTCCATAGCTCAAGAACCAGAAGAGATATCGACTTCAAATAAATTTTGTTATACACATAATAAGGCAGAAAGATGCAGAAAGGGGTCTCAAGAAAATTGCGTAGGTGTTTTTTTACCATAGCAGTTTAAAAAAGGTGAAAATGTTGGTTAACCCTAAATATCTCATGAATCAATTACGCTAGAGACTTGAATTAAATTTTATATTATATATTGTAACGTGATACAAAACAATTACATTTTTGGAAAAAAATCCAATTAACGGTTTTTTTTATAAATCAAAAAAACTGAAAAAAAAATTTGTCACATCGAAAATTTTACGACTTAAATATGATTTCATCTCCAAAACAATTTATAAAACGAAGAATGATGTTTTTGTCATCTGATAAAATTTTGAGAAAAATCTAATAGACAGTTTTTTTTATAAAAAATAAAAACCTAAAAAAAACATTACTCAAAGTTGGTAAAATTTGAATTTCGACTTAAATATCTTTTCAAAAAGTTGAGATTATGGTTTCCAACTAATTTTAACTTATAAGAAATATTATTTTCAACAGTAAGACAAATTTTGAGAAAAATCGAATTGACCGTTTTTTTTACCAAAAATAAAAACCTAAAAAAAAATTAATAAAACTTTGTTAAAATTGACTTTCGAAACAAATACTTTTTCAAAACTTTGAGATATTGGCTTTAAACTAATTTTATCTTTCAAAAAATATTGTTGTTAACATTCAGTAAAATTTTGAAAAAATCGAATTGACAGTTTGACAAAAAATTAAAAACCTAAACAAAAATTTAATAAAAGTTGTTAAAAATTGATTTTCGACTCGAATATCTTTTCAAAAATTTGAGATTATGGTTTCCAACTAATTTTATTTTATAAGAAATATTATTTTCAACATTAAGACAAATTTTGAGAAAAATCGAATTAACAGTTTTTTTTACAAAAAATAAAAACCTATAAAAAAAATGTATAAAAGTTGTTAACAATTGATTTTCGACTCAAATATCTTTTCAAAACTTTGAGATATTGGCTTAAACTACTTTTATCTTTTAAAATATATTGTTTTCAACATTCCAGTTAAATTTTGAAAAAAATCGAATTGACAGTTTTTTAACAAAAAAATTAAAAACCTAAAAAAAAAACAACAATTCTAAAACTTTTTAAAAATTTTCAATTCAATTCAATTTCAAAAATTAAAAATATTGGCTTCAAACTTAATTTATTTCACAGAAAATATTATTTTCGATTTTCGAGAAAATAAAATCTAAAATAAAATTGATACATATGTATACACAAACTTTTAAGCAAGACAAATCCACAGATGGGATGGGAAGTTATCAGTGTGGGTCGCATCCCAGCCTCTTTTTAAATCTTAAAATACAGGAAATATTTTTAAACAGATTCTTTACATGCATAAGCAAGTTTGCATGATCCAGTCGTGCATTTCATTTTGTATGTAGGTGATTAAAAACAAATTATTTTTAAGAGGTCTTCAAGTAAAATACATTGGGCTTAGTCTCAATGGCTTTAACATCAAAATAAAATTTTCACTGTAACATAAACAAAGAAGTCTAAAGAAAGTTTTCAATTATTGGTGTATTAAACATTTGAAATCAAAGATTTCGTCCTAAAATATCATCCGATGATTTTAGTTTCAAAAATGCACACTAAAAAAGTTGCTGTTCATATTATGACCTTGCTCTCTGTTCTGAAGAAATAAATCAATTTTCCAAAAAAAAAAACAACCTTTAACTTTTAATATATATTTTGAATTCAAATTTTTTTTTGAATTTTTAAACAAATAACATCGTTTCTTATCCATGCAGCCTAAAAAAATTTGTTTGTAATGAAAATTTAACGAAAAGTGTCGAATAAATTTTTGTTCAAATTTCGTTCCAGTTTCTGGATCTTCTGCTATAAGATCTTTTAAACTATGAACTAATCTATAAGTAAGAAAGTAGTAATGCGCATTGACATTTATGGTTAGTTTTATTTACAATGACTTCATGTTCATAAAACCTATAAAAAAAGTCCAGCTCTGTAACTAAAAATTTAAGATTTTATCAATGACCTCATACAGCTTTTAAAGTCAATAAATTATAATAAATAATAAAATGTTCCTTTTGAATTGACATTTAAAACATACTGGTCAAAAAATTTAAGTTTTATTTCTTCCACAAAAACTAAACCATACTATTTCAAAGGAATTTGTAGTCCTGAATTGGAAGTTACTTTATAATATGTATCTGTAAAAGGTCACGTTTTTGAAATGTACCTTATCTCTTTAGTTGTAAGATAACTCTATCATGACACATTGAAAATCTGAATGTACTTTCTTTATGGTTTTGAATAGTATGTTTTAGAGGTTGTTGGAACCTATATATTTTAGCTATATGTGCCCAAATTCAAAAATAAACATTCTTAACATTACTTTTACATATATTTTATTCAATATATATTTCAACAACTTGATGTTATAACCAAGGCTAAGAATTCGTAATAAGATCATAAATCGCTTTTACATATATCGTTTTGCGTTTTATGTTAAGAACTGTTGAAAAATAAATATGATACTGAAAATATTTCAACAGAATATTTAAGTAGGTGATTGTAGATTTGGAAAATTATCACGAAATTTACTGACAAAAAAAATTACTCCATGAATTTACGTATAATCTCAAAAAGCCTTATTAACTATAAATTATAAAATGCTGTATCTCAAATACAATACATGGTGAATTTAATTTTATTTGCCAACTACATAACCTTGTTGAACAGTTATATTACATATCTGTTCACAATTTTTTTAATTTTAATGCAGAAAATCATTAATTGATATCTTTTTATCAGACTTT